>CM057234.1:28096545-28696545 GCA_029891385.1 Erythroxylum novogranatense
ATATTATACATAATTAATTATCTTCTCCTCCTCCTCCTCCTCCTCCTTCTTCTTCTTCTTCTTCTTCTTATTATTATTATTATTATTATTTTATTTTATTATTAGCATCATCATCATCAATAAATATTATATAAAATATTAAAATAAAATAATTTATTAGTAATAAAAATAAAATAATTTATTAGTAATAAAAATAAAATAATTTATTTTAAGTTTTATTTAATTTACAATTATTATTAGTAATAAAATATTTATTATTATTTTAAAACTTTGAAAAAGGGGAAGGAGAGGTAGGAGGAGGAAATTTTCAAAATTTTGCAAAAAGTCCCCAATTTTTAAAATTTTCGGTACCAACCCAGTATTTGATGGTATTTTGAATACCTAGTAGGTATTTGACGGTATTTTAAATACCGACCAAATGCAGATCGAAATTGGCGGAATACTTAAGGTATTTTTCATTTGGTACCACCTACACCCATCTTGATGTGGGTTTTCGGTAAACGGTATGTATTGGAATCGATGCGATGCGAAATTCTAAATAATGCCCAAGACAAATTTTTATAATCTTATTTTATTTTCACAAATTATCCATTTTGTTAATTTATAAATTACGTGTTTTGTATAAATTATTTAATAAATTAATACATTTATGTAGTAACAAAATTAATTTAAAAATAAAAAAATGGATTGAAATGTCTTGCCAGACTATTGGACTCTGTTTTTGTTGTTCATGACCTGTTTCAATTTTTAACAGAAATGGACCTTGTTCCCATAAGTCTGGACCTAAAATATGATTCTTTTCTTAATCTTTCATAAGACAGTTGATTCAGGCCCTTGTAAGCTTACCATTTTCACTTAAAACAAAATTTATAAATAATTAATAAATTAATAACTCAAAATTAAATAATTAATCGACTAATATTTACATTAAAACATGAGTTATCATCACTTAAACCAAAGGAAGGCGTTTATTTTGAATTTAGTTCGAAATTAATAGATTTAGTTTAAATTGATTGAATTTTGAATTAAATTTAAACTGTATTTTTAAAAAACTTAGATTTAAGTGTGGTCCAACCAATGTTAAGAATACCGTACTGGATTTAGTATCGGATTAAGTTCTAATGCTGATCTTTAGTATCGGTGCTAGGTTATCTAGGATCTAGTTTAAATTTTTTAAATTTATAAAATAGTTCATGAATTTTTCAAAATTACAAAATATTCAATTGTTATATTATACAGTTGTACTTTATATTTTTAACCATGTCTCAAAAATCATAATAATAAATAATAATCACAATTTTAATTTAATTTATAAAATTAATTTAATAATTATTAATAAATATAATTAAATTTATAATATATTTTAAAATATATAAATTTCAAATAAATTTTGATTTCATAATAAAAATATATAAAAATATTAGTTTATAAATAATAATTTTTAAATTATTTATTTAAAAATAAATTTTTATTAATAAATATTATATTTTTATTAAAATAAATTTAAATAAAAATAATTTATTTTAAAGTTTTGTTTAATTTATAATTATTATTAGTAATAAAAATATTTATTTTATTTTAAAAATTAAAAATCACAATAATTATAAAAGTTAAAGTAAATAAAATAACCAGTTAAAAATTTTGAAAAAGAGGGAAGGAAAGGTAGGAGGGAGGAAAGGAGAGTTTAAATTTTTTTAAAATTAAAAAAAAAGTTTCCCAATTTTTAAAAATTTTTGGTACTAGCTAACATTTTAAATACCGATCGGTATTAAACTCGATACAATTAACCATCCGTTTTGTACTTCTCACTAAAGAAAGGTTTTAAGTTTTAACATTCTTGTAATACTCATTTTGTTGCTATAAATACTTCTTTAGCAATCATATAATGTGGTTGCTGTAAAGAAGTCATGTAAATTTAGCAACCAAATTTATTGGTTGCTAATAGAAAATTTGAAATATTTATAGCGACCACTCAATAGTTGGTTGTTAAGTTGGTTGTTAATAATAATTTTCTATAGCGACCATTAAAGTTGTTGCTAAAATTGTTAAGTTTGGCCGTTATATTATTATCCATGAATTGTAAGTTTTAGTGACCATCTATAGCCACCAAGTATTGATTGGTTGGTAAAAAATATACGTAACTTATGTATTGCAACCAAGTAATTTTTGGTTGCAAAATGTATATAATTAGCAACCATTTTACTATGATTGCTGTAAAGTAAAGAAGTCATGTATATTTAGCAACTAAATTTATTGGTTGCTAATGAAAAATTTGAAATACTTGTAGTGACCACTCAATAGTTGGTTGTTAATTTGGTTGTTAATAATAATTTTCTATAGCGACCATTAAAGTTGTCGCTAAAATTGTAAAATTTGATCGTTATATTATTATCCATGAATTGTAAGTTTTAGTGACCATCTATAGCCACCAAGTATTGATTGGTTGGTAAAAAATATACGTAACTTATATATTGCAACCAAATAATTTTTTGCTGCAAAATATATATAATTAGCAACCATTTTACTATGGTTGCTGAGAATTTGGTTACTGAAACCAAATTTTCTTGTAGTGATTGTATTATAAAGTTTTAAGTCCACAAAAATTCAATATCGATTACTTTGCCTTTAAAATTATTTAACAACTACTAATTCTTGCGTCAATCCTTGACCTAGGAATAGATTATATAAAGAGTAAACAAAAACAATCGAAGGAAACCAGTTTTAGAAAACTACGAGAAAGGACAGAGATTGTAGAACATAAGCAGCCCAACTTCTTAGTCTATTCCTTGTAGCCAATTGCTCTAGTCGTAGTTTAGTGACAATTATTTAAAGGTATTCTTTATCTTGTACATATTTAGACGCATATGATAAAGTCAATAGGATAATTGTAATAAAATTAAAATGAGATTATAATTTTGATATTCATATTACATTTATATATTATCTCTAAATTATTCCTAGTTATTGTTCTATTAAGATTGGATATTAATAAAACATTAGAATAATAGCAATTATTTTGTTTTCCTTATGGAGAAAATAGATGATCTCATAGGTTAAAGTATAGAGATACTTAAATAAGCGTATGTTTGCTTGTTAGAGAATAAGTTCACTAAATAGACACGATATGAGAAATTCATTTAGAATATTAATTATATGACTTTGGAATTTCATTGTAATGATTGTATAATTGATCTTTTGACTTAAAGTCTCCAAAGTTATCTTATATAAAATTACTATATTTTAATACTACTTATGACCTATTTAATCATAGGTCGATTAATCGATAATCATTAGATGTAGCATGAACTATATGAAGGTAGTTGTGTGATCAATATAGGATTCACCACCCTAAAGTAATTAGGAGAAATCTTTCATTGTTTTCGATTAATACTGATTCGAAAAACCTTGGCTAAGATAAAATAACGTTTTGTAAATAATTTACCAATTTTATTAATTGAATCGATATCTAATGACAAACAACTAATATAATTGAATTTAAAATAGAGTAAACATTAATTTCATACTCTATGTCTAATCAAAAATTGTATGATGAAATGATTAAATTATATAAAAAATCATACACAAAAGGGTTAGTTAAAACTACTTTGAGATTCCTAAATATTTAGATGGTCATGATGCTTTGCTAAACGTCAATCTTGATCTATGATTATAAATTATTTGATTAGAGAATTAAAGATAAATTAATTTTTTAAACTTATCTAATTCTAATCATAAATTATAATTATAATTTATAATCATTTTCAGTATATTTAGAAACATAACGAGTTACTTGTAATTAAATTCCTTCCCAAATTTCTAACACAAGATTCTCAGGGCTAAATCATGCTCACCATTAACCACTTCTCATGTATATCAGGTCCAATCTAATAAATTCAAGAAGCGTACCACGCATTCAAGAAAAGTATTGGCATCCGAAATAGCCCTTCAAATCACCCGTACCTCAATACTTTGTACCCTTTGTCCCTTTTACATCCCAACCATTTATTCAAGGGTACAGAGCATTGGGGTACAGGTGACTTACACCTCTCAACGCTCTCCTTAGGCTTACACGAGCCTTACTGCTCATGCTTTTTAAGAGCTCTACTTCACTCACACACTCTTACTCTTCATTCTCCGTTAATGCTTCTGACTCAAGGCAGTAAAATTTAGAAACTCCTTGGCCTCCAGATACTTTTCCTGTCTATAAGTATCATTCTTCACATCAGAAAAATCACAAAAAGATTTGCATTTCTTTTTTTGAGCCTTCTTATCTTGGTAGCATGGATAACAACCAGATTCAGCAACTGGATGCTGAATTGAAACAATACATCTCTGTCTGTTACACGGGGCCAGATTTTGACTTGAAAGTTAGAAAGATACAAGAGATACAAACCCGAAATAGCTGTTAGTTTCAATACCTGTCATTCACAATATAAAATAATTCTAATACTTTTTTCAAAATTATTGCACATAAGAATCCATAAAACCAAAGGCTAGTTAATATCAGTTTGTATTTGGTGGAGAATAATGCTTTTAGCATATTCCACCATTCAATCGTAGAATACAATGATGAGCTTGGTTCCACTTTGGAGCATTCTAACATAACTAATAATTAGCAAAAATGCTACTACGATCTTTTTCCATTTTTCATGCGACATGCTATTCCTATTTCTTAACAAATTGTGTTCCTCTTAAAAATCTATAATAATGAAGATTAACTTGTTCAATTTGATAACATCTAGGAACGGACGCCACTTTCATATTTTTGTCCCCGTAAACTTAAAAAAGTGAAATTACATATTCCACGCCGAAGGCCATCGATAGTGTGGTCTTCATGGTTATTTTTCTCTCTCTCTCTCTTTTTTTTTTGACTCGACTCTTATTTTGTTATGCTTATGAATTCCATGCCAAATCTTCTTCTTCATCTGCCAACATATATAACAATTTATTTTCCTTTTACAACGACAACATATATACATAAGAGAAATATGCTTTCTCATTAGATCTTGATCGTGGAAAAACAAATTTGGTCTGAAAGCCTCCCATTATGTCAACCTATGTTGCCTTTTATTAGGTTTGACTTGTGTTTCAGCAAAACCTTATCTTAATTGCGGATACCAATATTTCTACGACCCTTGACACTGTCCTGTGTTCGCATCATGGTCTGGTGGAGTTTTTGTACCGTTTTCTCAACCAACAAACTACAAATACATCTTGGAGTTATTTATCTTGCAACCCTTTTCTGCAGTTCCTTCAGTATAGCAAGCGGGTAAGAATTTCAGCCTTTGTTACCAGAAGTTCGAGACATGAGTACTTCTCAGAGCTTTCTTATGATCATCATCAACGTTTTAGTGCTTTTCTGGGTTGCCAGAGGTTGCTCCAACGGAGAATGCAAGGTCAGTGAATTGTCGCTGACGAAGATTTTACTTTGTGCACAATCTTACAAGTGTTAATGATTTTGATCAGTTTCATGGTTTCCGATGTTCAGCTTTTAGATGAATGCTCGTCGGATCAGGATTGTGAAGCTGGGCTTTACTGTTTCTCCTGTTCAGATGGATTTTCAGGTTCTAGATGTGTAAGATCAACCGCCACTAACCAATTCAAGCTTCTGGTAAGAATCTGTCTCTCTTATTACTACCAGTCTCAAATTAGAAGGAAAAGAAGAAGGTACATAAGGTTTAGAACTTAATTAGAAGAGAATTCAAGAAATATAATTTTGTTTGGTTGGAGGAATAACCATGCAAGAAATTGGAAGGGCTAATCTTTCCCTTCCATTGGAGAACGGTGAAGCGTTCAGAAGAGGAGCGGAATCCATCCTGGATTCCAGTTTTTCTCTTAAAAATTAAGATATTAATTAGATGTATATAGTTGTACCACTTGTCACACCAGAGGAACCTTCCACTGTCATGCCAACAGTAGTATTGTTGTTCTGTTCTTTTTCTTTTATTTCCACTTCCAAACAACCCGGCCGTTGGTTGAGAGGGCTTGATCGCAAAAACCATCGAGATAAAGTCAGTTTTTTAACTTTGTTTAATCCAGTATGCGGATGAGGATCAACTTACGTGCCAATTCGGCAGCTTCTAGGAAGGTTGATTTGGCTTGGCCTATTTAGGCCGGTACTTTGACGGGTACCAAGTTTTTCTTTTTTTCTATTTTTAAGGAATTAATTAAAAAAAATCGAACTGGTTTAGGAGAGCCTAAAGGCTAAAACCAAGTACAGAGAGAATAAGAGTTCACAAGGAAACAGCTAAGAAACAGAAGTAAACCAAGTTACACTACAACTTTATAGGAAGCAAAAGTAGTCACCTTCAAAAAAAAAAAAAAAAAAAAAGGGAAGCAAAAGTAGTCTGAAGGGAAGCCAATGGCAGAAGGCTTTAGGAGAATCAAGAGCTCTCATAACTCATATTTGAAGGAATGTTATGGGAAAAGATTATTTTTCTGCTGACTGCAAATTAATAAGGTTATTATTTTGTGATCGAAAGGTCACAAGTTTAAGTCAAAAAATAATTTATTTATAAAATTTAAAGAAAATCTTACGTGCAATTGATTACTCTCTTTGTAAAATTTAAAGAAAAACTTATTTACAATTGATTATTCTCCTCTAAACCTCACAGAGCAAAAAGGCTAATTTGTGCCTGGAGAAATCTTACCATTCCTTTCCATCAGATAAAGACAAATGTAAAGAAAGACAAATAACCTTTGTTAGTGAATCTGACTTGATCTACCCATGAGAAGAAATAAGACCATGAGATGGCATTAAATGAGAGCTCAGAAATGGAGAGTCACTCCAAAAAGTAGAGAAAAAGCTTCATGTTCTGTACCTATGGCCTAAGCTCATTTAATTGATGATGTTGCAATTTATACCTGAGCAACAGAGTTCCTTTCCTCTGGACTTCATACATCCTCACTTATTAAAGTTTATGTTATAGAAAGTTTAGATTAAAAAAAAAGAAAAAGCTTTTATATTACAACCTTTTCAAGTTCATATTTAATGTATTAAAAAAAATTCTATTGTATCTAGCACTCCTCAATTAGCCACATTGCTGTTATAGGAACACTAGGACTGAAGCAATAAGAGAGACTAGAGCTACATAATCTAAAGTCACTTGGCTGCTTTTTAGCTTGTTCAGGAAATATATGGTATTTATGTTTATGCTCTTTCTTGTTTGTGGTTAATAGAACAATTCTCTTCCTCTCAACAAATATGCATTTTTGACAACCCACAATGCCTTTGCTATTGACGGATATCCATCCCACACCGGACTCCCTCGGATCACATTTACCAATCAAGAAGATAGTATCACTAACCAACTAAATGTACGCTCTTTTGCTCCATTTTGTTACCTTTTGCTTGGTATTCAGCTAGATTTCACGTTACCTTATGTATATAAACTCTTTTTTATTAATCAAGAATGGAGCTCGAGCCTTGATGCTAGACACTTACGATTTTCAAGGAGATGTATGGCTGTGCCATTCGTCCAATGGAAAATGCCATGACTATACTGCTTTTGTAAGTAAAATTGTATTCATTTTCTTCAGAACTTTCGATTGACAAAAAGTGACACAAGTGCTCTCTGGAGCTTTCAGGGGCCGGCTATTGACACTATGAAGGAAATTGAAACTTTCATGACAGCCAACCCGGCAGAGATTGTGACCTTGATATTAGAAGATTATGTCCAAGCACCAAATGGGTTGACAAAGGTCTTCACCAATGCTGGTTTGATGAAATACTGGTTTCCAGTAACAAGTATGCCTAAAAACGGTGGAGATTGGCCACTGGTTAGCGACATGATCGAAAATAACCACAGGCTACTTGTGTTTACTTCAATTAAAACCAAGGAAGAGAGTGAAGGAATTGCGTACCAATGGAACTACATGGTTGAAAATCAGTGTAAGAAGAACAAGAACTAATTTCCCAGCTCTAATCACGCCATTTTACTTCTCTTTTTTTTTTTTTCTCATTTTTCTGCAATTACTATGTGCTTTTGAATTGTGATTTTTCAGATGGAGATGGGGGTATGCATGCAGGAAATTGTCCAAATAGAGCAGAATCAGCTCCTATGAATGACAGTATGAAATCATTGGTGTTGGTAAATTACTTCCCATCGATACCCATCAAGCGGTTCGCATGCTTAGATAACTCGGGAGACCTAATAAACATGCTCCATACTTGCTATGCTGATTCTGGAAACAGATGGGCGAATTTTGTTGCTGTGAACTACTACATGGTATGCAATGATACATACTTCAAAATCATTACTTCTTTGACTATAAATTCTGCTGATTCATTATAGTTTAGTTAAATGGAAAACAAAAGTAAGTGCTTAATGCAACTTTTTGCAGAGGAGTGAAGGGGGAGGATCCTTTCAAGCCGTGGATATACTCAACGGGCAGCTTTTGTGTGGATGTGATGATGTCCATGCATGTGCGGTAAGCTATATATGTATACTTGGGCACTACCTTATGGTTAAACTCACATTTAACATATTATTGACATTTTCTCCTCATATGTTGCAGCTTGGCTCATCTTCAGGGGCGTGCACCAGCTAAGATTTTCAATCAGAGGAAATTCCATTGTAAAGTTTGCTGATTAATATTTCAGGGTTTTTACTAAATTTATGAAATAAGAGTAGATTAAAGCATACTCTTAGTTAGGTGGAGCAAAGTCAATTTATTATCTGGCATGGTTTATAGAGCAATTTTATTTTTGTCACATAGGATTACATTTTGTAATCATATCAACTCTAATATTATCCAACATAAAATAACAATTGATCATTTATTGACAGGCATGGATTTCAATTATATAGACTTAAGTCTAATAATTGATTTAATATATCTCTAACGTTCGATGAAATAAAAAAATTAAGTATCATGATTTTATTTATCCATAAGTCATTGTCAAGCAATCATCATTTTCAAGAACAACGACATTCTCTTTAAAAAATATTTTCTCACACTTCTTCTCTGTACCTTTTACTAATTTGATTATTGGAGGTCAAATATGGACAAACAGACTTAACACTTGATTTTGTACGCCCATTAAGAAGAAGTTCAGAATACAAATTCATACTATGTTTCCAATCCATTACGCTAGACTTAACTTTAGACTTTCGAGCTTATACTTAAGCCCAAAAAATAAAGGACATTGAAATTATACTACATCCTTCGGTGCCCATAATGTGTTGCAATCAAAAGAATAAAAGTTGGAGAAGATTACTTCATGATTATAGTGATTAGGATTCAGATTGTAATTACTTATTTTGTGTCCTTATTTAACTCATAATTATTGTAAATTTACTTTAGCAAAACATAAACCTCAAGTGTATATATATACGAGAAAAAGGAGGAAGAATATATATGAAAATCATACTTTCATCCACGTGCGCTTCATGGTATCAAAGATATCTGCGTAATCTCATATTATACAGCTTTTTGAACATATCCCTCTCACCCGAAACCCACTTCAAATGGCAGATGCTATCCCCAAACTTCCATCACCCGAATTGAACCAAATAATCAACCCATCATTCAGTATCAAAATGAATCTACCCATTTTAACCCCGGCATCATTCTGAATGAAGAGAATTATGATGTCTGGTCACAAATCGTTGAAATCCATATTGTAGCTAGGGAGAAACAAGAGTTTATCATAGGATTAGACCCTCCTCCTGTCATGGGCGATCCTAAATATCAAAAGTGGAATGTTGACAATCAAAAGGTGCGTGGTTGGCTGCTCACTAACATGAAACCAGAGCTGATGAAGAGATATATGCGATTACCTACAGCTAGAGCAATTTGGACAGCTTTATCTAAGGCGTATTATGATGGAAGCGATGAAACCCATATTTTTTCATTGCATCAGAAGACATGGATGCTTAGACAAGCTGGTCGGACCTTAGCCATTTACTTTGGTGAGCTTTCTGAACTCTTTACCGAATTGGATTATCGTGAAACTGTTGTTATGAAAGATCCCGATGATGTGAAAATATATGAGGATTCAATTCAACGTATGCATATTTATATATTCTTAAACGGTTTGGATTCTGATTATGACCAAGTTCGTGGTGAGATTTTGAGAATGGAACCCAGGCCATGTCTTGAAAAAGCATATGCCTATGTACATTGAGAAGCTAATCGAAGGGTCCTACATCGAACTGAATCAACTGGAGAGGCTATAGTACTCATGGCCAAGGGTGGAAAATTTCGTAAGCAAAAGAACAATGGGAACACCTAAAGGAGCTATGAGGTTTCCAAGTCTTCCGAAAAAAAGGATGGTAGTCAATTGTATTGTACAGATTGCGAGATGGTTGGTCACACAGCTGCACGTTGCTATACTAATATAGGATATCCATCATGGTGGGATCCCGAAAAAGCACCTAAGCGCAAAGGGAAGGCAAATCTTATGGAGACTTCCTTATCAGACAAATAGGTTGATGACGGGAAGAAAGAACATTCAACTGTCCTGAATGTCATATCTACTGGTAAGTCTTTTAAAGCTTCCTCTCTGTCTAGTTCAAATACTTGGATTATTGATTCAGGAGCGACTGAGCTTATGACTTCTGATTGTACTGTGAAATACATGCACAAACCAACCATCCATGAAGTCAAGACCGTGAGTGGTGAAATTGTAACCATAATTGGTGAAGATTCTAAAACTTTAAATGAATTAGACCTCAACTCCATTCTTGTTATTCCCTCTTTAAGTTATACCCTATTATCTGTTGCGCAAATAACAACTGCACTTCAATGCATCGTAATTTTTTAGCCTTATTTTTGTGTTTTTAAGGACATCAAGACGAGGCAGACGATTGGCTGTGGCACTAGGAAGGGAAATCTATATTATTTGGATCTTAAGCCATCATCTTTGAAAGTTCTGGCAACGACATCATGTTTATCCGCTACTTCATCTAGTATTTCTAAACTTTGGCTTATTTATAAACAATTTGGTCATGTTTCGTTTGGATATTTGAAACATTTATTTCCGAATAAATTTATGAATCTTGATTTGAAATCTTTTGAATGTGATGTGTGTGCTTTGGCAAAAAGTCACCTTATGAATTTTAAGTCACATGCTACTCGTAGTCCAAAACCGTTTATGCTTGTTCATTCTGACGTATGGGGTCCTTGCAAAATTCCTACTTTAAATGGTGCAAAATGGTTTGTGTCATTCATAGATGACTGTAGTCGTATGACATGGATTTATCTCATGAAAAATAAAAGTGAAGTCTGTGATTTATTTCAAAAATTCTTTGTCATGATTTCAAATCAATATAATGTGAAAATACAAATCCTAAGAACGGATAATGGCGGCGAATATGTGAATCATGAATTGTCGAATTTTTTAGTAAAACATGGTATTATTCATCAAACCTCATGTCCTTACACCCCCCAACAAAATGGTACTGCTGAACGAAAAAATAGGCATTTGTTAGAAATGACAAGGTCTATGTTGATTGGATCTAGAATGTCACTACAGTTTTGGGGCGAAGCTATTACTGCATCCACTTACTTGATAAATCGACTTCCTTCAAATATTTTGAACTTAAGAACCCCTCTAAACGAATTGGCTAATCATATAACTATGCCTTCGATTTCAAATTTGTCTCCAAAAGTATATGGTTGCATTGCATTTGTATATGTACATTCTAATGAACGGAAAAGTAAATTGCATCCACGAGCATGTAAGTGTGTGTTTGTTGGGTATGGGGTGAATAAAAAAGGGTATAGGTGTTATAGTCCTACTTTACAGAAAATGTTTGTAACTAGAGATGTAACATTCCATGAAAATACCTTTTATTATGATAAGGAGGCAACTGCAAGTAAGGGGGAAATATGAATTAGAATACTTGCAGTCTATTAGAAACGAAGGTAGTGAAAATGAATCTGTACATAGTTTACACGAACAAAGTGCAATGCATGATTTACATAAGGATAACACATTGCATAGTTTCCGTGAACAAAATGATTTTGAAACCATGGATTCTAGTATAGTAAGGAACAGTACCACGCATGAAAATAACGACAGTTTTTTACCATGAACAGAACCTATGCAGGACAAAATTTTATATGATGAAAGTCGAAGTAATGAAATACAAAGTGAAGTTAAAGATGGAAAGGATCACCGTATAGACCTAGGAGCTGAGGACGAAGAAGAAAATATAGATGAACTTCCTTCAGTACAACCACGTGTGTCTCAACTTGATGTTGAAGAAAAACGATCCTTACTGAACAGAACCACTCAAGGTAAACCAAAACAGACATATGAACCGACATTATCTTCTACCCCAAGATACCCTCTTGCTAATCACATGTCTTATCACAGGATTAGTAGGGAATCTCAGTCTTTTTTGAATCAAATATCTGTAGTTTCTGTTCCTAATAGTATGCAGGATGCTTTAAAAGACCCAAGGTGGAGAAAGGTAATGGAAGAAGAAATGAAATCACTGGACAAGAATGAAACATGGGAAGTGGTAGACTTACCCAGTGAAAAAAAGGTAGTTGGATGTAGATGGATTTTCACAGTAAAATACAAGGCCAATGGCGAGATTGAAAGGTTTAAAGCAAGACTTGTAGCAAAGGGGTATAGCCAAGTATATGGAATAGATTATGAGGATACTTTTGCACCCGTTGCAAAAATCAATACAGTACGTATACTTTTTTCTCTTGCCGTTAATTATGATTGGCCATTGTATCAATATGATGTGAAGAATACTTTCTTACATGGTGTTCTCGAAGAAGAAGTATATATGGATTTACCACCTGGTTGTAGCTTGAAGATGGAAGGAAGTAAAAGGGTCTGTAGGTTGAAGAAATCATTGTATAGATTGAAACAATCCCCTAGAGCATGGTTTGGAAGGTTTACAAATTCCATGAAAGTTTTTGGTTATAAACAATGCAATTTTGACCATACCTTGTTCTTTAAAAGGTTTGGGGATAGAATAACTTTGTTGATTATATATTTAGATGATATGATTATCACAAGGAATGATGCTACAGAAAAAAGAAGGTTACATGAATACTTATCAACTCAGTTTGAAATGAAAGACCTAGGAGAATTGAAATATTTCCTAGGGATTGAAGTCTTCAGGTCGAAGAAATGAATCTTGTTGAGCCAAAGGAAATATGTGTTAGACTTGCTGAAAGAAGTGGGAATGACAGCTTGCAAGTCAACTGATATGCCAACTACAGAAAAAATCAAATTGACTCGAGATTGTGAGAGTACACCAGTAAACAAAGAAAGATACCAACGATTAGTAGGAAGGTTGATGTATCTTGCACATACTTGTCCTGACCTCACCTATTCAATAAGTGTGGTCAGCTAGTACATGCATGCACGATGTGAAGAACACCTTGAGGCTGTGATGAGAATCATAAAATACTTGAAGAACTCACCCGGAAAGGGAATTTTATTTTCAAAAACAAAAGATATGAAGGTTGAGTGTTATACTGATGCAGATTGGGCTGGATCAATTGATGATAGAAGGTCAACTGCTGGGTATTTAACATTTGTAGGTGGGAATTTAGTAACATGGCGGAGTAAGAAACAATCAGTAGTAGCAAGATCAAGTGCAGAAGCAGAATATAGAAGCATGGCAGTAGAAGTATGCGAAATATTATGGGTAAAAAATCTTCTTGAAGAATTGGGAATTGATTTTGTTAAACCTATGAATTTGTATTGTGATAATAAAGCTGCGTGTGATATTGCTCATAATCCTGTACAACATAATCGCACAAAGCATGTTGAAGTTGATCGGCATTTTATCAAGGAAAAAATCAAAAACGGAGAAGTTTATGTTCCTCACGTCCGTTCAAGTGAGCAATTGGCGGATATTCTGACTAAAGCTGTAGCAGGTCCTGTGTTCCACAAGTTCTTGAAGAAGATAAGATTGGAAGACATTTTTTCTCCAACTTAGGGGGAGTGTTGCAACTAAAAGAATAAAAGTTGGAGAAGATTACTCCATGATTATAGTGATTAGGATTCAGATTGTAATTACTTATCTTGTGTCCTTATTTAGCCCATAATTATTGTAAATTTACTTTAGCAAAACCTAAACCTCAAGTGTATATATATACGAGGAAAAGGAAGAAGAATATATATGAAAAGCATACTTTCATCCACTTACACTTCATAATGTGGCTATGATTATTTAGTCTTGAGAATCATAGGATTAATGAGCATATACCGACATCTGTTGTTTTATAAGATAAAATCGATAGACTCACCCTCTTCATCTCCACAACTACATTTCAACTTTGATCATGCAAGCATTTTGACAACGCTTAAAAATATACAACGGTAATTGATGGTCTTAATCGCATTTATCTAAGTTTGTGGAGACTCATGGGGTCAAATATAAACCACCTCATAGTACATAGTAGGTTAAGTCAGCTTCAAATGAAGCCTACTTTAACGAATCAACAAGTAGAGAAAGATTTGTTAGATGAAATAATATCCTAGCCTGACATATAACACACCCTTGCAGACTAATGTCTTCTGATGTACCACAAGAGTAAGAACAAGAGCATACATGTGTCAATGGGAGCATATTAGTTAAACATTTTTCATCAAAGTTTAAACTACCATCATTTTATCTCTATAATGTTATGGTAGATCCATTTAATAATATAGTACAATTTAGGAAAATATTAAACCTATATGGGACAAAAGACGCAATAAAATGTTGGATCTTTTCATCTATGTTGGCAAACCTTGCAGTTCAAGATTCGCTTTTCTAACAATCGACACAAACTTTATCACAGCTACTGCATTCAAAAACAGAGTGAATAGAATCCTTACAAATAGATAGGCCTCACACTTTTGAAGAAGTTCGAAAGAGGCACGAATATAGATCGATCTAGAAAGGCTAATATAGGGAGAACAACACAAGTTACATATAGGCAAAAAAAAGAGAGGAAACAAGTCCGCCGATCACCTTAAGAAAAGAGGTAGAGTTAATGGAAAGATGTAAATGAAGTTACATGTATTAAACACATTTATGAATTGTATCTTAAACTTTATAAGAGACCGAAATTTAGAAAACTCTCCTTGTCCAATGCCATCTTAGAGATGATAAATAAAAAGTTATTATAGATTCCACTGAAACTACAATTACGACACTAAAGAATGTAAGAAACTTATGTGCACTATTAGTGAACCCCTGCAATGTTTTCGCTTAGAATAATTTGTTAAAAAGTGATAGAGATGTCCAACCACAAAAACCTTTATCAAATAAATGAGACCAAATAGAGATCGCAATAAGGCTTGGGCTCAACTAGGTCAACGGGCCAAGCCGTGGATCCTATTTTTTCAAAATTTTGAGCCTCGAGTTAAGGGCTAACAGACAAGTAACGACAAAACAACGTCATTTTGACATATTTAATTTTAAAAATACTTTGAGTTGGGATACCTTAGGCTCGTGTCCCTTATCTGGGCTCAGCCTAACCCATTGTCATCTTTGAGACCAACCTTTGTTAAAGTAGGTTGTGGACCCCATACTAGAGATCAAGAGACAAAAGTCCCACATACATCATAAACATTGATAGACCAAATGATATTCTAACATAAATCACAAATATTGATAGACCAAATGAGATTCTAACTTATAATTTGATGATAATAAAACATGTTACTACTAATATTTTTATCATTGGTAATATGAGTAAGCTAATATGTAAACCATGAAGATCAATAGAAGAAAAAAAAATGAGAAAAGGGGCTAATTGAATCAATAAAGCAATCATAGAATGAAGAAAATGAGCAATGTCGAGGATATATGCAATTCAAGTGAAGAACCAAAAATAAGGAAGGATAAAGCATATCAAGACGTAATGTAGCTAAAGAATCAAGTCTTACATGCTCTTGACATTCAGCCTCCAACACTGGTATCAATTAATGCTTCTCATGTACTATTGCCACGATCCCCTCAGATCCTCTGTCCCACTTCTTGTGTATCAACCATGTCTTATTTAATCTCAACCATCCATTATGTGGGACTCACATAAATGGATGGTCGAGATTAAATGGGACAGAGTTGGTACACAAGAAATGAGATAGAGGATCACGTCCCTGCCACAATACCAGTATAGACAAACAAGGAAATCCATATTCTTCTTATTTTATTCCTACGGACCCACATAAATAGATGGTTGAGATTAAATGGGACAGGGTTGGTACATAAGAAATGGGACAGAGGATCACGTCTCTGCCACGATACCAGCATAGATAAACAAGGAAATCCATATTCTTATTCTTTTATTCCCACATAATATTCTTCACCTAATGCCAAGAGTCATATTATCTTTATAAATGGCAAGGAGTTGGGGGAGTCAACAACATACATAGAATTTAAAAGTGTCACAAAAATGAAATTCAAAAGGAATTAAAAGGGTGCATTAATAACTTTCTTTTAATGTCTTTTATCTCATGAAATATTTGGAGGCTTAATAGACTCAATAAACAACAAGCTTTGTTGGATTAAATTTATGACACTAAACCTTTTTTCATTGGTCTTTTGGAGGCGAAGCTTAAGGAAAACTATTGTAGGAATCTAAGTTTGCGAAGAAATATTAGCTTATCTATACTAATCACCAATATCATCGTTATAGAAGGATAATAATAACATTAGATCCTAACATGTTAAAGGTGAATCAAACTTGCATGATAAACTAGTTAATTCACTTATCTGTTAAACTAAAACATCAAAACATCCTTCTTCAAGTCACTTATATATATAAACTCAATCAAACTTTCTAGATGACTTTCTTATAGAGCAAGATAAAGGGTGTTGGAGCCTTCTTGGGAATCTAGACAATGGGGACGCATTTACCTTTACCAACATTCATGTCACTTGAAATTCAAGAAAATAATTATATCATTGTGATTTATTGATGTAATACACTAGACTCAAGTTTAAACTAATTATATTATTGTTATATGACTGCAACAATTATTCTCATAATTGATACCAATGTTTGTACTTCAATATGATATTCAACAAATTGCCCTATTTCCTTTTGCATATATTGTATCAAATATTGAATTCAAATTCGAATTCTTATATTTCTAGAAATTTCAATAAACCATGAATTTCAGGTAGAAATATAGGACCAAAGAGACAACGTGATGTAATGCAACCCAGGTTCAAACGCATGTTCGGAGGTACTTACTTTGAAGGTGGACCATCACAGTCTCCAGCTGCAACTGAATCACCACCTCCCCCTCTAGGGCCTACAGTTGCAGATGAGCCATCACCTGATGCTCTTCATGCTACACCATCCACTACTCCTACATCATCCACTACCCCTATAGCGGATGAAGGAGACAACTGTCAGCTTGGAGCTGAGGGAACTTACAGAAGAAAGTACATAAGAATTGTCAATATGTATATAGGTTTAAAATTTTGAAAATGGTATAAAATTATTTGCTCTTATATTATATTGATTCTGTCTGGATCGTGTTCCAGAAATATGACTTAAGGAGATGATTGATCCTGAGGGTTATATATAGAAGAATATCTCTCAGGCTACAAAGACATTTTACTTTCAGAAGTTGAGGTACAATATAATTCATTTTTTTTATTAATTTGTATACATTAATTAGATAAATATTATTACATTATAAGTTATCAATTTTTTTTATTTTATTTAAGAAAGATTGTTTTTGGGATTTTGGAATCGACACGGTCATATATAAAGTATGGGAGAGGCAAGCTTGTATACGCTATAGCGACTTGATTGGTGCGATACATAAGGCTAGTATACGACCGTCTTATATTTCAGAACAAATATGGACTCGTTGGCAGGAATATTAGATATCACTTGAGGCAATGTCCATCTCAGGGCGTAACTCGAACAATAGACGTGGAGATCCGAGGGAAGACAACCTTCCTGTATATATGGGAGGATCAATTACCCACCATAAGCATGCTGAGAGACTTATAAGTATCTAAACTTTATACTTATATTCTAATTGTTTTACTTTGTTGCATTTTAATTTATATTGATGTGTGAATGTTGGAATGAAAATATGTGTATTATGGCTAATGATCATAATATATATGTCTGGTGCCATACATTGTTATGTTTAGTTATTTTCTTTATTCAACAAGGGGTAAATATCATAAAAATAGAGGAGACTCTGCCGAAATTTTTATAAATTCTAGTTAACTTATAACATTTTATTATTATATAGGAAAAGTCTATGGGCATCAGGCCTACATCACATCAATTGTTTTTGCATACTCATACAAAAAAGCACGACGGTGTGACATTTATCAACACTTGATGTAGAGAACTGAATATATGTAAAATTTATGTTTTAATATTTATTCCTAATAATTATCACTTACTAATATAAACATTGCCTCCTAATAGGAACAAATATAAGAAAGTATTTAGCGACAGTCTCAGCACTCTCAAGCTGTTGATGAGAGTCAAACATATATTGATGTAGTGGGTGGTAGGGACCGTCGTGGAAGGATCTTCGAATTAGGTTCATTTGCGAACACATATTATTTACAATCCTCCACGTCTAGCGCAACAGCATCAAGTAGACGGCTGACAATGGAATAATACCACCAGCTTGAGAGCACAATATATACATTGACAAGTCAGTTGCAACAGACAATGGAGTATATGGATAAGCTCCAAAATGACATGGAGCAGTTGAAAGGGAAGGTTAGCAACTCAGACCATCCGCAATCACCAGAATAATAAGATTCTTGTAGTCATTTGGTTTGAAACCAAAGAATTATTATGTACAATTTAATGTTTTTATTATCAATGAAGAAAATTTTTGACTTTATTTGATCAATGAACTTTCTGTTTAAACAAATTGAATATATAAACAAATAAAAAAATTATGCATAGATAATTCATATCTATTGAAATTATGCATTAATCATAAGATTATGAAACAAAATTAAATGTCAGAATTTTTAGAAAGAAAATTTAATGCATTTACCGACGGAATTTTTAAAAAGAAAATTTAATACATTTACCAACGGAATTTTGGTTTCCGTCGATATAATGAGTCATAGTTACCGATGGTTTTTCATAAACCGTCGGAACAATGCAACATATTTATCATAGACTCATTGACGAAATTTTAGTTTCCGTCAATATAATGAGTCATAGTTACTGATGATTTATCGTAAATTGTCAGGAAAATGCAATATATTTACGGTACACTCACCGATGGAATTTTAGTTTTTGTTACTATTATGACCTATATTTATTGACGATTTATGATAAATCGTTAGAAAAATTTAACATGCTTGCGGTCAAAGACGGAGCCACATAGGGTCCAGTGGTGCATTGAGCCCTCCAAAATTTTAAAAAATATTAAATATTTTTATTTTTAATATATATATATATATATATATAATAATGATGGAGTTATTTGGAGCCCTGTGATACATTGGGCCTATCAAGATTTAAAAAAATTAAATTTTTTGACCCTCTTATCTTAAATTCTTGGCTCCGTCACTGTTTGCGGTAGACTCATCGATGGAGACTGTCGGTACAAATACCGACGAAAATGGTATTCCGTCTGTATATTTATTGATGGATTAATATGTTTGTTAGCAAATTTACCGATGGTCTCTTTCACAACGCCTTTGTCTGTCGGTGAATTCCATCGTTAAATTTTATTTCTGACGGAATATTAACATTTTTCGTTGGTAATATCCATCGCTAAACATTCTTTTTCTTGTAGTGGTAGATGATCTCATCTTATTCTCCAAAATTGATGCTAACTTTAGAAGTTCCCTTACATCTGCTATTAACTCTTTCAAAATAATGTCAACAAAAATAAAAACCAATTATTTGTCTATGTGGGTTGCTCAATGGTCACTTATTTGGTTCTCTAAACCCTAAACCCAATCTCCAATAAGAGATTGTCGTCCTCTGATTTCAATCTTTTAGTTGAAAGAATCTAGAGAAGAATCTGAAGTTGGTGAAATAAAAATCTTACCTTAACAGGCATAGTTCAGTTACTAAACTTAATGTTGAATAGTCTTTATGTATATTAGTCACCTCATATTTTGCTTCTTACAAGCATAACTAAGACCACTGAAAAGTTTAGAAAGAGTTTTCTTTGGTCAAGAGACTCAAGTAGAAGTGATTTAGCCAAAGTCAGAGAGAGTTATGTTTACCTAAGTATGAAGGAGGCCTTGGAATTTTACTTGTTAGAATTGCCAACAAAATATTCATGATCAAGAGGATATGGATGATACTTACAAATAAGCAAGCTCTTTAAGAAAGGTGGATTTATACACACTACTTGAGGAAAGCTAGCTTTTGTTCTTTTAAGCCAAAATCTGATTCTTCTTAAAAGATTCAAATACTCAAAGTAAAGAGATACAATCAGGAGCACCTTCTTTTTAAATGTCCCTTCACATCATTCTAGGATAAATCCAATGCCTATGCAATGTTACCTCTCCCACATCAAATAGGTAGGAATTGATAGATTGGCTATGCTTAAGGTAGAATAGTAAGACTGGAGACTTCACCGCTTACAAACTAGCATTGAGGCAGAACAATTTATAGTTTATAACGGTAGAAAATTTAAAGATTTTTCAACCAAATTTAATCAAGATTTAAATCCTATTAACATAGTTGATTAAGTTCATCAAGGAGCAACTAATTGTTCATCAATCTCAATTTAGATGGAGTCAGTCCACAATCCTAAACTAGCCCTTACCTATTAGAGAATGATGTTCTAATATTGTTATGTTTATTGATTTAATACCTCATTAACTTCACTATTCTCCTTAAAATGCTATCTTTACGAAGAATTCAAGCAGGTGTGAAACTCCCATAACAATTGTAGTTAAGTCTTTTAAAACCTCATCTCCAATCTCGATTATAACTTTTCTCTTTTACTCTACAAGATTAGTAACATAAGAGTAGAATTGCAATTTTGGTCTTAACTTTGATTGAATTTGCCTTTAAAGCTTGTACAACCTGTTAATTATGTACTTATCTTTTATTGTTTACTTCATCAATACATATTTCATTTTCTTAAAAGATTAAAATTAATGACAATAAAACTACAACTATAAAATTGAATATTGTAACATTTTCTTTTTAAATTTCATAACATTGTAATTATTTTCTATTGGGTTAAAATAATTTTGTTTAAGTTAATATTGTTGCAATTGTTTTCCTATTACGAGGGTATAAGATGACACGTGTACACATGCACACTACTGACTTTTGTTTGTCCAAATTTAATTCAGAAATAAAGCAGTTTGAAATTTCATGCTTTTAAATTTGAAATGGCTTCGGTTCTTTGCGTTATTGGATTGCTCTTACATCTTACTACTATTGATTACATATTCTGTTTAATACGAAGATATTATCGTGAAGCTATTCCTGAGCCTATATCTTCGAAGTGAGTGTCATTTGATGCAGCTATAATTTTAGTATGTAGGTACGTAAACATTCTAATGTTTGACATTGGTTCTGCCGGATTCTAGCTGAACTGAACGTTGCCTTTTGGGTCCATAGGGTTGGCTGATTCTTGCAAGAGCTGTGACTTGAAATTTCCTGCAAAACAAAGAAGGCGTGTTGGGGGTTGTTTCCCGATAAATCCCTTCGATGCTCAAGTCAGTCTTTTGGTAAAGGTCAGATCACTGTAAGTAGAGAAAACTAGGGTTATGATCGTGCGTGCCTTCGTTATGGCAGAATTATACCTTATATATGAAGCAATAGCTAGGTTTAGGTCTTTACGTGTGAATGGGAGACTCTTACATGCGAATGGGCCGAGGAGATCGTGGATTGGATCTGGGCTTGGCATAGGTACAGGACTGATACTTAAAGAATGGACTGATCGGCCCATGGGTTGTTATGACTGGGTGCGGGCCCAGCACGACCGACCCGACCATAAGCCCCCTACTCCTCGAGTCTGAGAGAAGAGAAGGGTCGAAGGAGTATGTTAGGACTTTGTTGCTCGTCTGCTATCTTATAGCTCGTCCGTAAGATAGCTCGTGAGGTGGTCGATCGGTCGGATATTGGCATTACAGCTCGGTCATGGGACAGCTCGGGTAGGCCCGATCGATCGGATGTCGACTGGTTGTGCGTGACTGCTATTATTGGGATCGGTCGACTGAGTGCCCCAATCGATTGGCATTAGTACTTTTTGCGTGATTGCTCGCGCTAAAGCAGGTCGGGTGGTCATCATTGGCGAGCGCGTGAAGGTACTTGAAGCATTTATTGTTTGACGACACGTGCCCTATGACAGCTTTTTAGAATCTGAAACGTATCGTCCTTGTAACCGTTATGCAGCTGTCCCGTACATCCTTTCAACTGTCGCGCCCCTCCCGATTTCGAACAACCCTAATTTCTCTTGGCTCGGATTATGCCGCGTGTCCAAGCGTAGCTCAGATTTTGTCCACGCGTTGCGTTTTGACTGGATCGCAATTTGAACGTTTCCTTATAAATGTTCAGGATCGACAAACTGTTTGGTTTTCTTCACGCTTGTTTCATTCTTGCTTCCGCTTTGCTTTCATTTGCTCTTTCTTGCTCTCAGTTCCCGGAAGTTTCCTAAGGCCTTCGTTCGATTTCCCCTTCTCCATTCACTAAATAGGTACGCTCTTTTTCTTCGTTTCCTCCTCTAAAGTTGTTCTTTTCGAAAGTTCTGTTCCTGGTAAGCATGTCGACGGCCAGTTCTAGAAGCATGGTAGAAGGTGTTGAACAGATATCTACGAGAGAAAGGAAGGATGGGTTGGTTGTGGAAGCGTCGCTGAGAAATGAATCGACGATGACCGTGGGGGAGCTAAATCGGGCAGTACTTAGATATAACATCCCAGTCACCGGGACCCGGTGCCACAGGGAATGGCGAATCCACAAAGAACTCAGTGGATATTTCGCCGTTTCTGATAGTTTTTTCTCGGTTGGTGGTATGAGGCTTCCCTACGCTCCGATCGTCGACGAGGTGTGCGCGACCTATCAGCTGACGTCGAGCCAGATTCCTCCGAATAGCTGGAGGTTTATTAACGGTCTGGCGTTGCTATGCCATCAATTCGACCATTCGCCCTCTGTTGGCATTTTGCGTCATTTCTTGAGGTTGAGCTAGAGTCCGAGCTCTGGTGCCGGGATCCCCTTCCTACAATACAGAGATGCTAAGTATCGCCCGGCAGGAACAGCCTTGAAAGTTTCCGCTTGGCGAATGAAGTACTTCTTTGTGAAAGCCCCTGGACCTCCCTGCGAGTCTCGAACGTGGAGGTATCCCTTAGCCGAGCAGTGGAATGACACGTCGAGCGTGTCTCTCAGCAGGGAGGAGTGGAGGGTAATCAGCCGATACGATTTTGCTGGGCTAATACGGGCATATTCCGGGGGGGTCTCGGCTAATTCTTTTCTTATCGACCCCCCGCCACAAATTAGCAGGCTAAGAGAGGAAACCGTCTCGTCTGGTTGAGCTCTTGTGGTCGAATTACTTACTGCATTTTTTATTGTTGGTTTCTTTTTCTGACTTGTTTTGTTGCTGTGCAGCCATGGTGAGGATAAAAGATTTCGCCGGGCCCGCCGTTCTCCCAAAATCCAAAGAGCAGGTCGCAGGGAAGAAGAACAGGAAAGAGGTGGATACTGGTGAAGGCTCCGCTTCGCTGGTGGAGCTCTACCATTCTGCAGTGTCACCGCTCCCTCCGCCTGCAGAAGATCTTCTTGCTGCGGCGGCATCGTTGCCGATCGTGCCAGCTAGCACGGGCCGAGCGGTCTTGGTTGAGGAGGAAGAGGAGGAAATAGAGCCTCCTCTTAAGAGGAAGAGATTGAGGAAGCTTGGTGATTTGTTGTCCGGCTAGCTAAGTCAGGGCGCAAAGGAGAAGGAGAAGAAAGGCAAGGGGAAGGGACGAGCGACTAATGCCGGGTAGTGGAAGTCCGCAATCAAGCTGGCCAATACTGCCTCGATCGGGGACCTCGAAGTGTCCCGCCATATTGCCGAAAGGGTTGTTCCTCCCGTGGATGAGCGGACCATGGATAGGAAGAGTAATCTGGAGTTGGGGTCTCAGCTCATTCGCAGCAGTATATGGAGTGCAGTGATAACCTTCGAGGTGGTGCAGCGTCTGGAGGCTCTGGACCGGGAGGTCCAAGACCTCCATGAGCAGGTGAAAGCTTTGAAAGACGAGCTTTCGGGGGTGAAGGAGGAGAGAGACCTCTTACGGGCTCAGAACTCTTCCTTGGAGGAGGAGAAGGGATCTCGGGAGGAAGCAATGAGTGCTTTGGAGGCTCAACTTGCTACGGGGGAGGAGGAGAAGATCAGGGCGATAGCAGCGAAGGGCGAGCTGGTCAAGGTGTGTGAGGTCTTGGGGAAGAAAATGGAGTCGGAGAGGAAGCTGGTCAAGGTGAAGGAGGAGAGTTCCTTCAAGACTATCATGCAGCGGTGGAGGACAATCGCAGGACCGAGGATGCGTTGAGGAAGTTGCGATGCTCCGTTAAGAGGCAAAGAATCGAGGCGATCAAACGGTGGAAAAGAAGAAATCTGAACGTGGAATGCCTAGAGCTCGCCTGCGACGTAACCCTTTCGGTCCTGAAAAGGTGTCATGAGATTCACTTCCCTGAGGGGTCGGAGCGGCCTTCATTTGAAGATTATGCCGAGCCGCTGCTTCCTGCTCTCGGCCTTTCGTTGGAGGGAATCAAGGAGAGGGACGTGGGGGATCGAACCGTTATTCCGGACGAGGAGCTGGATCTTAGCTCTGAAGAGGAAGAGCTTCCTCATGAGGGTATTCCTCCGGTTGTTCCTTAGACCTGCTCCGCTTGATGCTCCGCTTTGCTTCGAGGCTTCCCCTGTGCATCCGTCGACTTCCGAAGCTTCTCCTTCTGTTGAATTTTAGCGCTCACCTGGTCGGGCTTGTGACCAGGACGAATTCAAAGGAATGAAATCTTTATTTTGTCCTTCATTTTTTTCAAAGTCATTTTCCGTGTTTATGTTTTTTATTTTCGATGTATAGCGGAGTTTGATGAAGTTGCTCATGGTTGACCGGCTTTGAGGTCGATTTATAGTTGAGGTCGAACCGAGGTCCCAAGGATCTCTTCTTGGTGACCGATCGACCGTAGTCGATCTGTATCGAGGCCGAGCGATGGTCCCAAGGATGTTGTCTTGGTGACCGATCGACCGTAGTCGATCTGTATCGAGGCCGAGCGATGGTCCCAAGGATCTTTTTTTGGTTTGGGTGGGCCCGCACCATTAGGTTTTTTCCCATTTGGTCACGACAGGTTCTAGATTTAGCCCCTCCCTTGTGGGAAGTCGAACCTGTGACCCCAGGATTTTGTTGGGTGCATGACCCACGCCTTTTACCATTGAGCTACGTAGTCGATCTGTATCAAGGCCGAGCGATGGTCCCAAGGATCTTGTCTTGGCGACTGATCGACTATAGTCGATCTGTATCGAGGCCGAGCGATGGTCCCAAGAATCTTGACTTGGCGACCGATCGACCGTAGTCGATCTGTATCGAGGCCGAGCGATGGTCCCAAGGATCTTGTCTTGGCGACCGATCAACCGTAGTCGATCTACGTCGAGGCCGAGCGATGATCCCAAGGATCTTGTCTTGGCGACCGATCGACCGTAGTCGATCTATGTCGAGGCCGAGCGATGGTCCCAAGGATCTTGTCTTGGCGACCGATCGACCGTAGTTGATCTATATCGAGGCCGAGTGATGGTCTCAAGGATCTTGTCTTGGCAACCGATCGACCGTAGTCAATCTATGTCGAGGCCGAGTGATGGTCCCAAGGATCTTGTCTTGGCGATCGATTGACCGTAGTTGATCTATGTCGAGGCCGAGCGATGGTCGATGGGAGTTTCTACGCTTTGCCAAATATAATGAAACTTTTTCTTGCCAAGAAATCTGAAAACCCCTTTATTGACCATAATGAGGTTGTGGGCCGTTAAAAAACCTGTCTGGCAAGGGCAGGAAAAAAGTACCCACAGGTTTTGTACAAAAACAGTAATGAACAAACATTAACCAAAATAAAACTTATCTACTGGTAGAACGCCTTCAGGTTTCGAGAGTTCCATGGCCTTGGTAATGTTTTCCCATTCGCATCGCGTAGGATGTAAGAGTCGTGCCCGACTTGCTTTATCACCTGGTAGGGTCCTTCCCATACCTGTCCGAGCTTTTCGGGGTGTTTTCCAGCCGCCTCGACTTTTCGCAGGGCGTACTCCCCGACCTTTACGTCGCTCGACTTTACTCTCCTGTTGTAAAACTTCGTCGCTTTCTACCTGATGGCTTCTGAACGAGCGGCTGCCCTATCTCTGTCTTCACTGAGGAGCACGAGCTCGGCTTAATAGGCTTTATTATTCTGCTCTTCGTCATAGTTCGTCTGTTGGGCCCGAGTCCCGTAACCTGAATCTCGAGGCAACTCCTCGAGCTGCGGCCCAACGGGCGACCCGAACCGTCGGACCTGATCCTAACATTTGCACAACAATCGATTCGCACATGCAATTTATAACAAAATCATTCGCATAATCATTTAAATAAACACCCCATAATCCGGGGCTAAAAGTCATATCAATCCAAAAAAAATGAAATTCAACAATTATTGTCATAACACCATACTAAATCAAAAGGAAATCCAAAATACGAGATATATGCTCCATGATAACATGCTCAGTGGGCCAACTAAAATACTAACTTAATGAAATAGTCTTTAACTACTACGGAGTTCTTGAAGTCCGCGAGGATCACCCGAGGTCTTGAGTTGCACCCGAGGAGGAAAGATAATGGGTTGAATTGCATACTCGATGGCTAATATAATTATAGCCATCGGCAATTAGCACAAAATCAAGCATATGTATAAATATATATTATACTAATATTCTTATAGCAGTTCTAGTGTTCACATGCACATCAAGCAATACGAAAATTCACCACATGTCACGATATATGCTTCATCAAGCGCAATTCAAATATGCGATTACAAAATAATGGCTCGAGGGTCCATGGAATCAAAAGGAAGAAATCGAAGTTTGCATCCTGAAACAAAAGGAAGAAATCAAGTTTACATCACGAGCGAAATGAGTCCATTCGAGCTCATAGGCCACAATGGTAGCGGGAGAAGGCTTTTGTCGGCGTGCACGTGACTAACGAAATGGTTCCACTCTCGCCAAACAAAACACATACTCATATTCAAATCATTTCATCAAAATGCCGTGACCGAGGTCCCGACATAACATGCTCAGAATCATAATTCATGCTTATTTCATGACATAAGAAATCCATATCATTTATTATACATGCATATTAGACAACATATACTCATGCATAGTCAAGAAATTGCCTAATCACGCAATAACTATAAGTATATCACCCACCTAGAATCGCACGAGAATCCGACATCGATGACCGTCCTCTTGCGATGGAAACTGATCTGCTTGGTTGCCTATATTAAACCAAGTCTTAAATCAAATAATAATCAAAGAAAATTAATCAAAAAGCTTCGGAAATCAAATAAGCAAATTTCTGGAAAAGGGGAGTTCGCCGCGACGAAGGCCAAGCCTTCGCGGCTAGCGCCCGCGCACGTCGCGGCACGCACGCATGCGTGCGCCGCGACGCGAGTCCCCTTGACACGCCGCGACGAGCACGCGACGTGCACAAAATTCGCACTCTTGAGCTCGTCGTGACGTGCGGATCAGGATTTCGTTCCCGAACCACAAAATCTCCAGATTTTCAACTCCCAATCGTTCCAAACTCAGATGTAATACTCCCAAGCCATAGATCCAACCTTCTACCACAGTTCTAACCCATTCTCTGCTTCCAATTCGTCCTAAAATCATCAATATAAGGATTTTCCCCAATTTCTCATCCTAAAACCCTAATCATCGTTTTCTCTTAATCCCAACAATCTCAATGGTTAATCCATTCAGAAATAAGATAGAAAGGTCATAGACTAAATCCTTCGAAATCGGCCAAAGTCGCGAATCCTTCTCTTCCTCTCTTCTCCTCACCGACGGCAACCTCTCTTCTTCTTTCCTTTCTATTTCTATTTTCTTTCTTCTTTTCTTTTCCTTTTTATATCTAGGTCTTTTAAAACCTAGGGATGGTCAAAGACCAACCTACCCCTCCTTTTAAGCCTAACTCCAATTCAACTTAAGTGAACTTCCCGAAATACCCTTACACAATTTAATCCTCTAATTTATTAATTAAACCTCGATTATACTCCAATTAATCAATATCAAGACCAATTAAATCAAACTAAAGCATAAACTCATAATCATCAACAATGCATGCTTAATCATCAAAAGAAAAATATTCGGGGTCTAACATTTCTCCCCCCCTTAAAAGAAATTTCGTCCGCGAAATTTACCTGAACCATCGAAGAGATACAGATACTTCTCCTTCATAGTGTCCAATGGCTCCCATGTAGCCTCCTCTACTGAATGATTCTTCCACAGGACTTTGACTAGCTGAACCGTCTTATTCCTGAGGACTTTATCCTTACTATCCAAGATCTCTACTGGTAGCTCCTCATAAGTCAGATCATCTCGCAGCTGAACCTCACTAGCCTGAACGATATGAGAAGGATCTGATCTATACCTCCTCCACATAGATACATGGAAGACATTGTGAATCTGCGACAACTCCGGAGGTAACGCCAACCTGTAGGCGAGTGGCCCAATCCTCTCAAGGATTTCATACGGACCCACATACCTCGGACTCAACTTACCCTTCTTGCCAAATCTCAATACTCCTTTCCAAGGAGACGTCTTAAGAAACACCTTCTCACCGACTTCATACTCCATTTCCTTTCGGTGAGCATCCACATAACTCTTCATCCTATCCTGCGCTGCCTTAAGCCGTTGCTTAACCAGATTGACTTTCTCAACCGTCATCTGAATCAATTCTGGTCCCACCAATTGCCTATCTCCTTCCTCATCCCAACAGATCAGAGTCCTACACCTCCTGCCATATAGTGCCTCATACGGAGCCATCTGAATACTCGAATGGTACGAATTGTTGTAAGCAAATTCGACCAACGGCAAATGCTCATCCCAAGCTCCCTTAAAATCCATCACACACGCCCGAAGCATTCCCTCAAGAGTCCGAATGGTCCTCTCTGACTGACCATCCGTCTGCGGATGAAACGCCGTACTAAAATGCAGCTTAGTACCCAAAGCATCCTGCAAACTGCCCCAAAACCTCGAAGTAAACCGAGGATCTCTATCTGACACAATCGAGTCCGGAATCCCATGCAATCTCACGATCTCATCAATATACTTCTTTGCCAGCACGTGCAAAGAATCCGTCTGCTTAATCGCCAAAAGTGTGCGACTTCACAACCGATCCACATAACCCAAATGGCATTGTGCCTCCCATCGGTCTTAGGCAAACCCATCGAAAAGTCCATAGTAACTTCGCCGCCACTTCCACTCCGAATGGACAATTGTAACACCCACTCCGAGTGACCAACTCGATATCGTTGGTGATATCCGAGTCCGTGCCCATGAGAGTAGCGTACTACATCGGTCGATTAAAATTCAAATATACATTTTTTTGAAACCATTGATTCCACGTTAACGCGGCAAAAGCGGAAGTAACTAAAACCCATTTTCATAATAAACCGCCAGATTATTACAGTCATCCAAGAATAATTTACAATCACCAATGAGTAAAACATTAAAACCACAATGGGCTCGGTTAGAAATACAAAGAATTGTTATCTGATGATTGCGAAATACAATTCGATAAGACATTAATCTGGAACCTGAATCGATCCCGACCCCTATTCTTCACTTGCCTGATAGACATACTCCGCGTCGAGCGGGTACTCTTCAAAACCTGAAAATAGGTGCAAATTTTGGGTGAGTTTTGCGAACTCGGTGAAAACCATCATCGATGGTTCACTCAAATCATGCATTACGCAAATTTAAATGCGAGCGACACGAGAATATTCAATTTGACATTACAAAACAATTTATAGTAGTTTATAACGAGTTTACGGTATCGGTAACAAATGTACAATAGCACGTAATGCAGTTCACGATATCACATCACAATTCTGATGAAATTATGGCATCCCAGCTCGATGTCGTCACACAATTTGGCAATTCGATCGATCATGTATATAATGCATATGAGACTCTTTCCAGGTTATTCATATTGTGCCCAAGTGCTCGATCGGTGTTCAATGGGGACGCGTCGAGATTTTCTCCCCTGGGCTCGAGGCGGTCGATCTGATGTTCGAGCTCGAGGCTCTTTTCGGTGATAATAACAACTGGGACACGTCCATTATCGATCATACATTTATGCATGCGATGCGATGTTCGATGATTCAAGATTGATAATTCGATGTTGATAGTCCACGATATATGGCTATAAAGCCCGATATCCAGATCTCGATGTCATATAACGATCTGATTCGATTCGGTAAAATCATGCAATTCAATCCAATACATGCCAGTAATCATACAGTAGTCATACAATTCATCTTTGCATGTAATTCACGTAGAGCATGTAAGCAATCAGGAATTTGAGAAACCAACTAGGTCACTCACATCTTCCTTCCGCGCCATTGTCGGAAAGTCTTTGTCACGTCGGTCGATCGACGCTCGGTTAATGCCTAAGCATCAGAGAAGGTAACTATCACTAACGATTCAATCCGAATGAATTACTGATGCACATGTAGGTAAAAATATGCATGTTCATGAATTCCCGGCCCTAATCTCATTTTTTTTCCTCAAAAAAATCCATTTAAAAATTAGAAACTTATTGGCGACGGTGCGCAAATTCGGACCTCTATAGGTCCCCGATTAAACAAAAAGTGATTAAAGGCTCAGATTGCGAGGCCACGTCAATTTCCCGTCTAAAAATTCTCAATTTCTCACAAAATGAAATTCAATATGTTACAAATCCGATGCCTCAAGAATCAGGTCAATCGGACGTCGGACGGAAAAGAAATTGACAAAAGAAACAATCGGGTCACTTAATGCCAAATAATAACAAAAATACTAAAATATATATATATATGTGCCTTCCTTGCCCTTTTTCCAGTTTTCAATCCAAATTTCCAACCTTTATAATTCTTAGCACACAATTCGGAAAAATACAAACTATAGCTTGTTCGAAAACTCAAGAAAAGCTCTACAATTCTCAAGAAGACCATAAAAATCAATTTCACCCCTAAGGGTGTTAAAAATCCACTTAAACCTACTGCCCACTCAAAACCTATCAAAACAGGGCAGTACATTTCAAATTCAGTAACTCTCTGATTCTTCAGTCAACAATTATACAATAAATATGCTCATCAAGATCACCATGTTATCTATAACTTTTATGAACAATCCAAAATCAGATTCACTTGCTAACAATGTCAAACAATTCCACAAAGAATTTGCCTACTGAAATCAACTAATCTGGACAGTAATTTCCCAAACAACATATCTCTTAGCACAAATGTCACCAAATTCACTACCTTATATCCCTGAAAATATAAGATCACAAACTTCAAGTTTCATGAAGAACTCAAACTCTAATTCGATTTCTAACAATTTCAAAACCATTATGCAAGTTACTGCCATGATCAGCCATTCACATCCTAATGTAGGATCAGTTTTTGCAAAATCATAACTCCCAACTCTGACTTCTAAAAATTACATGCCATATATCATTTTCAAGATAATTTCTTCCCCTACAACTTTGCAGAAGATCACTCACACCAATTCAGTTCACATAAATTGTTAAAATTGCTCCCAAACAGAAAGCTCACAAAATCAACACTTTGACTAGGTTTCTCCAAAAAGCATAAAACCAATCAATAGAAATCAGTTCATATCTCCCAATATACAACTCGAAAATTAGCAAGATCAGTGGAAATGGAAAGCTAACTTAATAGGCTTCAACTTTCATTTAGTCCATTTGTTCTAATTCCTTCTCAATTAATTCATAAAAATTAGCAAATCTCTAAGGTATGATTTCGGGTACTGTTTATTCCAGTTAAGAACAGTAACTTTCCAAGCCATATTGCAACCCCTTAAAGTTAAAATTAGACAACACCTATTTCACACAAAAATTTAGCCAACATCCCAAAGTTTAAGTGGCCACAAACCTCACCTCATTTGCATTCCTACATAATTAGTTATGATCAAAACAATTCACTAGGTTAAACACCAAATTTTCCAGATTTCATCTATATCTCATCCTCTTCCACTCTATCACTTTACCTACATTAATATACCTTCATTTACACTTCCAATTCAGCCACAAACTCAAGACAACATTTATTTGTATACTTACACAAAAGTTGGCAGCATTAATTCCTCAATTCCTATGCACAATTCATCATCAAAATGCACTTACAATCAAGCTAAAACCATTCAATCATACTACTTCCAATTCTTGCTCCACCCTAACCTTATACCCATCATTTTAAACAACAATAGACATCAAGTTAATGCATCCACAAACATAATAGATGCTCCAAACCTTTCATGCATAACTCCTAACTACCATGGCATTTAATACCGAAGGAAAATATCATTAAAAAAAAAACTTAAAAGAAATCTTACCTATTTAGCTTTCAACCTTGAATTCCTTTCACTTCTTTACTTTTCTCCCTTCACTAACCACTTCTACTAAGACCAAGCATGCATCTCTTCATCATTGCAAACACCTAACTTTGTTGTAAGAAGAGAAATCTTGAATTTGTTTGGAGAAAAGAAGGAGAGATCGATAGATGGGAATGGAGAGGCTAGGTTTTTCGGTTGATGTGAGAAAGTAGCAAACAAAATGCCTTTGGCTTCTTACACTTAAGCAAAGCCGATAGGAACAATTGAGTGGAGGATAAAGAGCATTAAATGAAGGCTTAAGGTGGCAAAATGTCATTGATCCAAGGTTGAAAAGAAAAGTCCACATAATACTATTTTAATTCTTTCATCAAATCCACCCCATTTTCTTTATGGAGAAAATGAAACAACTAATTCATTCTTTCCTTCTTAAAGCATCACCGAAATTAAAGGATAGGGAAGCATTCAATGGAGGCAAATGTGGCAAGATATCATTGATCAAAGGTGTAAAAAGAAAAGTCAACATATTCATTCTTTAATCCAGATCAAAACCTAACTCAATCAACTCCAATGACCCTAATTTCAATTCCAAAATAATATACCCAATATTACAGTGCCATTGGGTAGAAACTTTCGCCACCGAAAATCGACCGATTCGCCAATTGGCGATTTTTCCGGTCTGGGAATTTTCTCCGAAAAATTCCAGAAAAATTCCTATAATTCCAGTAAAATAGAAAACAATTTATGGCGCACTCAAAATAATTTTTCAAACCCATTAACCACATTAATCCCAATAAAATTGCCTTAGACCCAATTACCGGAAATGTCATGTATGTATGTACAGTAATTTCATGTGCACAAATTCACTGATCACCAGTACCAGTATGCATGGACACTACTCATACATCCCAATTAATCTCATCTTATGCCAATTTTACTATTTTACTCTTCCAGTAGGGGGTGGGATGTTACAACAATGGTCTCAACATACCGGAAGGTATCTGGTGTTCAGCCTTGACTTGCTGACACACAAGACATCTACTAACAAACTCTGCTACATCCCTCTTTATGCCTTTCCACCAGAAATGCTCTCTCAAATCCCGATACATCCTGGTACTACCTGGATGCATGGCATAAGGCGCATTATGTGCCTCATCCAAAATCTCATCCTTGATCTCTTGCACATCCGGAACACACAACCTGGTACCCAATATCATCAGTCCATCATCCCTCACCTCTATATCCGAAATCTTACCATTTCGAATCTCATCTCTGAGCTTGCTCAAATTCGCATCCTAAGCCTGCAAAACCCTAACCTTTTCCTTCAGCAAAGGCCTCACTCGAAAATTAGCCAGAAGACAATCCGGCTCTTCTGGCTCAAACTTATCTTCGCCTTTTGGCCATTTCTTCCAATAAAGGAAGATACATCGCTGAACATGAGCAATCGAAGACTTTTTGCTCAAAACATCCGCCACCACATTGGCCTTGCCCGGATGATACTCAATCAACAGGTCATAGTCCTTGAGTAACTCAAGCCATCGTCTCTGCCTCAAATTCAGCTCCTTTTGACTCAGCAAATACTTAAGACTCTTGTGATCGGTAAAGATCCGAGTCTGAACTCCATACAAATAATGCCTCCAAATCTTCAAGGCAAAGATCACCGCTGCTAACTCCAAATCGTAAGTCGGTAGTTCAACTCGTAAGGCTTCAATCGCCTCAAGCATAAGCAATCACCCGATCTCTTTGCATCAAAACACATCCAAGTCCTTCCTCAAGCATCGCTGCACACGTAATAGCCCTCATCCTCGAAGGCAAAACCAGAACCGAGCACTCGTCAACCGGTGCTTAAGCTCCTCGAAACTCCTCGACACTCATCACTCCAAACAAACTTCGATTTTCCTCAAGAATTCGTCCATCGGAGCGGATATCATCGAGAATCCTCCACAAACCTCCTGTAGTAACCAGCCAATCCCGTAAAACTCCTCACCTCACGCCACATTCTTCGGGCTTCCTAACTAACCACGCTTTCTATCTTCTTTGATTCACATGAACTCCTTGATCCGATATCACGTGACCAAGAAATGTAACTTCTTTCAACCGTAATTCACATTTCTAACTTAGCATACAACCCATGGCCCTCAATGTCTCCAAAGAAATCCTTAAATGTTCCTCATGCTCCCGATCACTCTTGAATACATCAATATATCATCAATGAAAACGATGATGAATTGGTCTAAGAACGGCTTGAAGACCCGATTCATCAAATCCATAAACGCTGCCGGGGCATTCGTCAATCCGAACGGCATCACCAAAAACTCAAAGTGTCCATACCGGGTCCCGAAGCGCTTTTGCCATATCCGACTCCTTAACCCAAGAATCGATGGTATCCTCGATCTCAAGTCAATCTTGAAAAGACTTTCCCTTGCAATTGATCAAAAGATCATCAATGCGAGGAAGCGGATACTGCTTTTTACCGCGACTGATTCACTTCCTATAGTCCACACACATCCTTAAAGAGCCATCTTTCTTCTTCACAAATGTAACCGAGCTCCCAAGGCGAAGAACTTGGCCCGATGTACCCTTCTCTAACAGCTCCTCTAATTGCTCCTTAAGCTCCTTCAACTCACGAGCCATCCGATAAGGCGGAATCGAGATCGGTGCCGACTCGACAAAAACTCGATCGAAAACTCAATCTCCGAATCAAGCGGTAGTCCGTGCAATTCCTCGAAAGACATCCGAGAAATCCTCGACTACCGAATGTCCTCCAACTTCCCTCTCGTCCGCTCCGAATCCACCACATAGGCCAAAATGCCTCACAACCTCCTCTCATCGCCTTCTCCACGCTAAAGCCAAACAAATCTGAGCGAACCCGCCTTCCGTCCCCTCAAACACAACTCTTCCGCCATCGTCGAATCCAACTCTACTGCCTTCGCCTACAATCCAGACGAGCATTGTACCGCCAACGATCCATACCTGCATTACGCCTAGCCCTCGATCTTCAAAGGGCATCAGATCTACTACTATACATCCTCCACCAATACTAAGCTCACAACCCCTAAACATCCGACTAATCACAATGTGCGCCCGATCGGAGTACTCACCATCACGGAGTATCCAACGGACTCAGAATCTATCACAAACAGTTCTACTCGACGAAACAAACGAGTGAGTAGAACTCGGTCAATCAACACAAGCACATCATCAACAAATAAGTGAGCCATACCAAGAATAACATCTGGCGCGCCTCTGCATCCTCGCGCCATAGCGAAAACCCTAGCCGGTGCTTCACCCTCTCGGTCTCCCCGAAGACTCGCCTCTTAGCAAAGATCGAATCGCCCACCGTGTCGAAGTCCCCGACTTACAGCCTCTCGCCCTTCTTGAGCTCGTGATCCAAATCCTCTCTCCGGACGGCTAAGGACACTCTCCGCCCTGTGCCCCTTCATCCTGAATGAAGCATGCACCGCCAATCGGTGACACTCCCGCTATGGAAATTGCCACAAGCTCGACTTAGGATAGACGACTTGTCCCCTCCTCCTCCCTGCCTCTGTCCGTCGCAGACGCTTTGATGAGAAACAAGAGAGTCCTCATCGGTAGAGACTTGCTCACATCATCGCTCCTCACCTCCAACTTCGAGGAAACCCCTAGTACTCCGCTCTGCATAGAGCACTAGCACTACCTCCTCTTCCTAATCGCCTCGTTCTTTCTCTTCTTATTCACAACACTCTTAATGTTTTCTATGCTTCCACCTCGCCACGCTTCCACTAACTTGGAAGTCACAGATATTCAAAGACAAATAACTTTTCCCCGATCACCGATATAAACCACTCAAATCGGCGACATCTCCCGCCTCGCCAACATCGATCGAAGCATAACGAGATAATCACAGAATCGCGCCATACTCACCACACCATATCCTCTCGTAAGGCTCGAAACTCCTCTGCTTCTGCTGGACATAAACCTCGACATGTACTTCTTCCTAATGCACCAAGAAGTCCCGCCATGCCAATACTATCGGTCTTCTCCGATCGCTCGCACAGCTTCCCACCAATGCAGGGCATCTCCTCAAGTAAACCGCAGATACACAACCCGATCCTCCTCCTCACACTCCATCTCGATCCAAGACTCGCTTCATCCTCCGTAATTACGCCTCGCCTTCCTCAGATCTCACGCTCAAGAAATCAACAACCCAAATTTCTCAACTTATCAAACTGCTTCCTCTTAATCGGGGCCGAGGTATATATAGACATCCGCCCATAGCTCAACAAACGCTGGGTGAAAGCTCAAACATTCCTCGATCGAATTGAGGCACTTGCTCCTGCGAATCGGCGATTCTCGCGATTGCGACAAAGATAGGCTCACCGCCTAACCCTACGTAAACCTCAACATTCCTCAGGATCGACTCACTCTGCCTTCCTTTCTAATCGGAGAGTCAGTGCAATCGATCCTCGCAGAACTCCTCGGTTCTTCTACGAGGCGCATCGTAATCCTTCAAAGGAAACACTACGGATTAGCTATACGATCGAAATCCCTATATGTATGCATGTTATGCATGTCACTTAATGCAATAAATCAAATGCAACACATAACACACAATTCATCCTCGATGCATTCTATGCCGAGGACACACTAACCTAGCGCCTCGATACCAAACATGTTAGGCCCGAGCCCGTAATCTAATCCCGCCGAAGTGCGCTTCAACGGCGCAATTCAACCATCGGACCCGATCCTAACATTTGCACAACAATCGATTCAAGACATGCAATTTATAACGAAATCATTCGATAATCATTTAAATAAACACCCCATAATCCGGCTAAAAGTCATATCAATCCAAAAAATGAAATTCAACAATTATTGTCATAACGCCATACTAAATCAAAAGGAAATCCAAAATACGAGATATATGCTCCATGATAACATGCTCGATGGGCCAACTAAAATACTAACTTAATGAAATAGTCTTTAACTACTACGGAGTTCTTCAAGTCCGCAAGGATCACCCGAGGTCTCGAGTTGCACCCGAGGAGGGAAAGATAATGGGTCGAGTGCATGTTTCAATGGCTAATATAATTATAGCCATCGGCAATTAGCACAAAATCAAGCATATGTATAAATATATATTATACTAATATTCTTGTAACTGTTCTAGTGTTCACATGCACATCAAGCAATACACTAAAATTCACCACATGTCACGATATATGCTTCATCGCCTTAATTCAAATATGCAGGTACAAAATAATGGCTCGAGGGTCCATGGAATCAAAAGGAAGAAACCAAGTTTGCATCCTCAAACAAAAGGAAGAAACCAAGTTTACATCCTGAATCTAAATGAGTCCATTCGAGCTCATAGACCACAAGCGGCAGCCGAGAGAAGGCTTTTGTCGACGCACGTGACTAACGAAATGGTTCCACTTTCGCCCAAACAAAACACATACTCATATTCAAATCATTTCATCAAAATGCCGTGACCGAGGTCCCGACATAACATGCTCGTAATCATAATTCATGCTTATTTCATGACATAAGAAATCCATATCATTTATTATACATGCATATTAGACAACATATACTCATGCATAGTCAAGAAATTGCCTAATCACGCAATAACTATAAGTATATCACCCACCTAGAATCGCACGAGAACCGACTCATCGATGACCGCCCTCTTGCGATGGAAACCGATCCGCTTGGTTGCTTATATTAAACCAAGTCTTAAATCAAATAATAATCAAAGAAAATTAATCAAAAGCTTGAAATCAAATAAGCAAATTTACGAAAAGGGAGTTCGCCATGACGAAGGCATCGTCTACGCGACGACGAGGCCAAGCCTTTCGCATGCGGCGCCACAAGACGTCGCAGAAGACGCGACGCATGCGCGCGCCTTGCCGACGAAGTCCCTTGACACGCCATGACGAGCACGCCACGCGTGCACAAAATTCGACGCAAGAGCACGCCGCGACGGGAATCGATTTCGCTCTCAACCGCAAAATCTCCAGATTTTAACTCCCAATCGCTCCAAACTCGATGTAATACTCCCAAGCCATAGATCCAACCTTCTACCACAGTTCTAACCCATTCTCTGCTTCCAATTCGTCCTAAAATCATCAATCTAAGGATTTTCCCCAATTTCTCATCCTAAAACCCTAATCATCGTTTTCTCTTAATCCCAACAATCTCAATGCTTAATCCATTCGTAAATAAGATAGAAAGGTCATAGACTTACCTACCAAGCACTAAATCCTTCGAATCGCCAAAGTCGCTAATCCTTCTCTTCTCTCTTCTCCTCACCGACGGCAACCTCTTCTTCTTTCCTTTCTATTTCTATTTTCTTTCTTCTTTTCTTTTCCTTTTTATATCTAGGTCTTTTAAAACCTAGGGATGGTCAAAGACCAACCTACCCCTCCTTTTAAGCCTAACTCCAATTCAACTTAAGTGAACTTCCCGAAATACCCTTACACAATTTAATCCTCTAATTTATTAATTAAACCTCGATTATACTCCAATTAATCAATATCAAGCCCAATTAAATCAAACTAAAGCATAAACTCATAATCATCAACAATGCATGCTTAATCATCAAAAGAAAAATATTCGGGGTCTAACATCGTCACCCTTTGGTTGTGCAACACCACTTCTATAGGGACTAAGGCTTCTGCCCCAAAGGTCATCCTGAATGGTGTCTCTCCTGTGGCTCCGTTTGGTGTGGTTCTGTACGCCCACAGTACTTCATCAAGCTCTTCCACCCAAGTCTTTCCTTCATCTAGGCGCTTCTTAAGAGCACTCATTACCTTTTTGTTTGTGTTCTCTGCGAGCCCGTTGCTTTGGGGGTGGGATACTGAGGTCAACTGTAGCCTTATCTTTAGTCGGTCGCAGAAATCTTTGAATTTATCGTTATCAAATTTTTGACCGTTATCTGCGACCAACACCATAGGCATCCCGAAGCGAGTTAGTATATTTTTCTTTACGAAACTTTCCACCTTCTGCTCGGTGATTGTAGCAACCGCTTCCGCTTCGACCCATTTGGTGAAGTACTCCACTGCCACTATCAAGAACTTCTTCTGTCCGGGACCGAGAGGGAAAGGCCCCAGTATATCCATTCCTTATTGAGCGAAGGGGATAGGATGACTCATAATTTTCATCATCTCAATCGGTTGGTGAGACAGGCTGCTATTTTTCTGGCAGGCCTTGTTAGAGTAGTACCCTAAAGGCAATCGCCTTTAGCACGTTTTGTACAAAGTTGTGTACATACTTTATGAATAAATAAAGAAAGGCATATTTCATTAATTTGATGTTCATTATTTATGAATGGATATTGATCTATACGCAAATTAATGAAGTCAATGATATATGACATAGCATGAAGGAAATTATGATGTGATCATACTACTAAGATTCCTATCATGTGCAATTATGTCAGTATCTAAATTATCCCTAGTCATAGGATTACTGAAACTAGACATCGATAATCCGGAAAGACTAGCACATCTCAAGCTCCTTGATTTGATCAAGCAGTGGATCTCAGAAACTGTAAATATGGGATATTTAGGGTTGAGATGTGAATGCTTACTAGAGGTAGTAAGTACATTGGATGACCTGCTATGAAATCATCACATGGATGTCCTATTCTAATGTCAGTGATAATCCCATCATAGCAATGGTGCAAGTATCCTTAGACTTGAGGTACTCAAGGATATCTTGGATATTGATTCTGTGCTTTGACTCCATTCCTTGTTGCCTTACACAAGTCGCTCATAGGGTGGTGATTGGGTACAGCTTGAGGTATTCGAAGGTAATTGAGTAGCCAATAGAGGATTCACCACTTCTGTGATAGCAGAAGATGATACCCATGGCCTCTTGTCAGGGTCATTACTTGGAAATCTCTGGCCGGAGTTCATATGTCATGAAGAGTGTCTTCAGTGACATATAAAGTAATGAGTCACAGGACAAGAACTGATATCACTTGGACTAGATTTGACGTAGTCAGTCTAATAAGAGTTGACACTTTGCCCATACTCATAACCAAGTGGGGTATAGCATGGTGGAAGGACGAATTGCACAGTAATTGTCTATGGAAAGGTTCGTGATATGGTCCATGATGAATATAGGTTCATTCGTCAAACAAATTATTTTTCGGTCAATTAGGGGTCATGATGTGTTGCTAGATACCGCTCATGACTTGCTCAGATTAAGTGTTAATCTAAGTGGCCAACATAACTGGGAACCTAATGGGTCACACGCATAAGAGTGACTCGGAGAATTCGTAAAATAGTTTTGGACAGAGATCCAATATATGGAGAGCAACAGGATTAAATGGATCCCGGTGAGATCGAGATATGTCCCAATGAGATCGCGACATCGATATTGCTGAAAAAGATTTCTGGTGGTTTTTCCATACCGGAACCCGGTAGGACCGACCCCAGTGTGACTGGACCACTTCAGCATTTATATACATATATATGTATTATTAATTAATTAAAGAATATATATATATATATGTGTGTGTGTGTGTGTGTGTGTGTGTGTGTGTGTGTGTGTGTGTGTGTGTGTGTTAACGTGAAATGATGAGAAGAAGCATTGGAAGCTTCTTTTATGCCTAGTCACTAATTACATTTAATGACTAGAAGACAAAGGAAAGACTAAAAAAAAATGGAAGAAAGACATGAGATGGTCGTTGGTTTTGAAGGAGGAAGAAAGGTTTGAAAAAGAAAGAGTTTCTCTCAAGCTATCTTCATCATCGATCATCTTTAAGCTCTTCTCCAAGCACTTCTCTTCATCGTTTCTCCTAAGCTCTCCAAGAACAAAGGTAAGATCTAGCAATCTTTGCTTTATTCTAGCTATTCTCGGGTCAAAGGGTTTGCTCCGGTTAGGTTCTCCGATCTCTGCGTGGATACCGTTAGAGACGGTCTCCTTTGGTCGTTATGGTTTGACTTTGATATATAGACACTTGGATCCTGGCTTTCAGAAAGGTCCCGGAACAAAAAAAAAAATTTCCGTACCGTGTGCATGTGATGTACACACCGGGATTTTCCCACAGTGGTATCAGAGCCACTTGTGCCGTATATAACGAAGAAATCATAACAAGGTTGGAGCTGCCTATTGGTTGTGACGATGATGCATGTTGACTGTGTTACTTTCGAAATCAGTATAGAAATATAGTTTTCAAAATTTTCTTGCCCAGATGTGCTCATAAGATGTTGTTGAATATGTCTGTGGAATAACAGAATTTATCAATGTGATTTGATATGGTTTTGCTAATTTATTCCCTAATGTTCTAGTTGTTGTGTTTGTGCACATTCCTTCAACAGGCATGCTTATAAGTTCGAGAATAAATTATAGAATTTTTTTTTTGGATTTTCTTTCACCGACATGTCTCTAAGATGTTTATGAATGTCTATGAGGATGGAAAAATATTTTCGAGGTGATTTACTATTTATTTGAGAATTTATTGTGTGCTACTGGGAATAACTGTGTTGAGGAACACAGATTCTACATTGGCTTTGTTGCTGAGGTTGGATGAGTTTTTTATGGAAATAAATCCTGAAAAACTTCATGGAGCATGTTGTGAACATGTTGTAACCTCTATAATTTTCTCAGAATTTATTGAAATTTTTTCAATGAGTTTTTCAAGCAAAAGACAGAGCTTGGCAGTTTTGAGAAAGTTGCTGGAGCTGTTTTGTTTGGAATGATTGGTTGTGTATTTCTCAATTCCAATGCCTTGGATCATTTTTAATGTGATTAAACATGTGTTACATTGATGTTGTATGCTTACCAAAATTGATTTTCTTGAAATTGGGTGTCCAAATATTTTGAGATGTCAAATGTGTCACATTAGCATCTCGTTAGTATATTTCGTTGTCTTGATTGTTTTGGCCGTCACAATTTTGTGACCAGTGTCGAAGTAGTCTTGATAAAGTATAGACTACCTAGAGATACTTAGGGTGATAGTTTGATATTCTCAAATTGTTTGGAAATCTAAGTGAATAACAGTGTATTCATCAATTTCAAGATTTTCATGTATTGTATGATTATACATGGTAAGCATGATACAATGAAAGTGTTTCATTACATCATAGTAAAGGATATTACACTTGATATTGTGATTTGGAACTGCACGGATTGAGAAATTAGCCGATTAGAAAGCAATTCCACATATATAAGTCGACTTACACATGCATAAGTCGACTTGTATTTTCAGATAAGTCGACTTACACATGCATAAGTCGACTTGTTCGTGCACATAAGTCGACTTATAAGTCGACTTGCACAATGGTATAAGTCGACTTGTACGTGCACAGTATCATAAGTCGACTTGCACAATGATATAAGTCGACTTGTGCGTTATTAGAGCATAAGCCCACTTACACAAGCTCGACTTACAACATGATTAGGTGGGATGATGGATGATTATAGGTATAGACTCAATGTGATTGATGAAATGCCCTAAATCATTCCATATAGTCATGGTGACTATAATCCTACAGCTTGGAGAAGAAGAAGATGAGACCAGAGCTTGAAATCCCTCACACATAATATGAAAACTAATGCCTTCCATTAGTATGGGGAGAACCAGAGTTCTTATAGAGTTCGGGTTGTTGGGTAAACCCAAGCTCACTCTATACGGATATGTTCGAACCATGGAAATAAGATTTTCAGATTAATGGGTTGGTTTTCACTAGAAGCGTTGATTTGTTAAGTAAACTCAAGGTTAACGTAGATAGAGACGAAATTGGGTTGTGTACATCAGATGTACGCGCATCAAGAGTTGATAACCCAATGTGTGTGCATACATCACGAGTTGATAGCACTAGTCGATAGTTGCATCTAGATGCAATTGGTATGATCGATACCTGTCGATTGATCTAAGGTGGCTTGTTGGGTAAACCCAAGGTCATTTTTAGTAATGTCGGATATCTATTATGCAATTGGTATGACTGATACCTACCGATTAACCTAAGGTGGCTTGTTGGGTAAACCCAAGGTCATTTTAGTAATGTCGGATATCGACCCACTAGACGGTTTGTCATAATATTTCTTGGATTCCGTAATGAGGGTTATGGATTCTTTGAAACTAGTGGGAGCCATATGCATGTCATGCAAGTCCTTATGATCATGCATGTAATTCTATTCTAACATTCTTTCTCTCTTTCCCTATAGGTTATTGAAGATGACTTCCAGTGTGAATTTGCGTTCACTAATGGATTCGAACAAATTAACTGGACCCAACTTTCTCGATTGGTTGAGAAATCTGAGAATTGTTCTCAGATCTGAGGAACTGGGCTATGTCCTAGATGTTCCACTTCCTGATCCACTTGCTGTTGATACTTCTGATGAGGATCAGAAAGCTTATCGTAAGCATCTCAAAGACAGTGACATGGCTACCTGTATTATGCTCGCCTCGATGTCACCAGAGCTGCAAAAGCAGCATGAGTCTATGGATGCTAATACTATAATGTTTCATCTTAGGGAGCTTTTTGATGAGCAAGCTCGGTCTGAAAGGTTCGAGATCTCGAGGCTACTCTTCACTACTAAGATGACTCCAGGTTCATCTGCAGTGCAGTATGCACTGAAGATGAATGGGTATATTGAAAGGTTGGCCGTCTTAGGTGTCAGAACCCGACCCGGAGACCGGACCCCAACTGTTGGATCCAAGACCCAACTACATGGAACTTACACTTATCACATTTTCTCTGATACCACAGATGTCAGACCTCGCCCCCGGAGCCCAACTTTCGTAGTCCTGAAACCTTATGCTTATAACCTTGCAGAATTCTTAAGTGTAACTCCACCTTCGAGGCGAGTACACACTACTTAAACATCACAAATACATATTGACTTGTTCATATCAAATATAGCTTGAAGCCTCACGCTCGTATAGAGGTAAGAATCACCTTGATCGGAGTTATATAACTCAAGATACACTCCATAAATCTAAAGGAGTTCATATCCGAAACCTGCTCTCTTAACTGACCTCTCACTTGCTTTAATGTAAACTTCCTCAATTTCACTCCAATTTATACTAATTTTTGTATCACGAATGGTACATGTCTTATAAATCCAATGGTTCAAACCTCACCTCAATTGAAGGCCGGATGAGGGAATTATGCCCAAAAGAGCAGACCATGCTCACTTCTAAAACCCAAATGAAACTCTTTTGGCGCAATTCTCATAACTTTTAATCTAGAGGTCGGATTGTGTTCGTTCTTTCATCATTTGAAATTAGACATCTAGATCTACAACTCTTATGAAGACTACAAAACGAGATTCTGTCTCTAACTATGCCCAAAACACTTTACTAACAACTCGACTTATGCTGGATGATCACTCATAACTCGAGTTATTGCTGACAACTCGACTTGTCGAGACAAATAAGTCGACTTATTACTAACAAGTCGACTTATCGAGACAAATAACTCGAGTTATGCTTCACAAGTCGACTTATGGGACCAATAACTCGACTTATGTGAACCAATAACTCGAGTTCTGTCTATTCTGACTCGATTCTAACCCTCTACACTCTCTCTTGACTTATCCCAAACTCTATGAACACTCCAATCCTTTCTAGACCTACCCATTTCTATGCCAAACTCATTCATTCAATAATTTGACACCTCCTCTCATGTCAAACACCTAGTTTGACTTACAAAAAGACTCAAGTTCAACTTCAATGATCCTATACATTTACTCATGCAAAGCTCATTAACCATCATTCAAAACATTCTTACTTCTACATAAGATTCATCAATCACAACTCTATACACATCTTTACTTGAACTAATCATGTATTTCTACCCACATGGAGTTTAAAGCCATTCGACACAACTTTAAAAAAACCACACTTGACATGCTATTAATCTGTCTTGAGAAACCATGATAAAACGTCATTCTTGCATTTCATTCACATCAAAACAAATGTTTTACAATGCTTTAGTAGGCATTTCAAGCCTATTACATTTCAATCAAAATACATCTTGCCAAAATACATCTGTTTTCTCAAAATGCAACCTAAAGCATTGATTTCTAGAAAGATCATTTCAAATACAAGACCAAAAGAAAATCTTGGAGTAAATGCCTTTAAGCTTGCTCCTCGATCCCGCCATTTCTGGAGAATTTGAGGGGTGAGCTTTAAGCTCCGTGGGTAACACATTTATATTTATATAACAAGCATGTCCATTTAATTATTCATACTTTTAGCAATCTTTCAATGAAGTCATGATAGATACATCATGCAATTTTCATCAATACATAAACATAATTTCTCACAATTCAATCATTCATAATTCTTGCACTTTCATGTTATCACATATGAAACACATCAAATGGCTCGGTAAGTCCATATTCTCGCAACCATATAGTCTCATTAATGAGGTTATATGGGTAAATCTTGAGGAGTCCAAAATAATGGATCATCCTATGCCACAATCAAGGCGATCGGGCGAAGGCTTTCATGGTCGACGCACGTGATTTCGCCTTAGGGACTATACCTTACCCACATAACACAACAATCATGCATCATACAAGAAAATTGGACTGTTCTTGTCCAATTTTCCATTCCTTTAGAAATCATCTTTGTCATACATCATTCATGCTTTTCATCATATTCATTTAACAAGTTTCTCCAAAACAACTTCATTCGCCATCATACAATGTACATCTATAAGCATCATAATTTCATACTCATTTAGGCTATTTCATTCAATACTAGCTCAACCATCATCAAATCATCAACATGTATCATTTTCATTTACACAAAACTCATGATTAATGATATCTAACCACTACTATCACAAGCATTTAATACAATCATCAAGTAATCAAAACTCATTAATGTCATGCATTAATTTACATTTATAGCTTATATACATAAAGATAAATATGAAACCCACCTTGTATCCTTGCTTAAACTTGCCTAAGGAAGTTCCTCTTCTTGTTCTTCTCCTCTTTCTTCTTTCCTTCATTAAAACCGAAACCCATAATCACTTAGGGTTTTAAAATTGAAAACCTAATGAACCTAAGTCATGAAATTAACCCTAGAATCACTAAACCCACTTCATTTCTAAGCTTTCCAAACCATAATCCAAGCAAAAGCTTAACCTTGAAAACATAACTTACCTTGATTCTTGACTAACCCAAAGGGTTTCTTAGCTTAAAAGGTAGCTTAGCTTCTCCTCTTCACTTTTTCTTCTTGCACTTTCTTCAAAAACTCTCTAAATCTCAAACCCTAGCCACTTCTCTTCTTTTTCTCCTCTTCTTCTCCTCTTCACCGAAATCCTCTTCTCCCTCTCTCAATTTTCGTTTTTTTCTTCTTCCTTCCTCCTACAACCTCACTTAAAATCCTCCTTTTATACTTCTTCCTAACTCACTTAAGCCCATAAGGCCCTAAGCCCACTCATTTCCCTTCCTTCTTATTCTTTTACTTCCCTACTACCTCTTTAACTACTCAAGCCTACTTCTTCATTTAAGCCCATTAATTTCTCAAGCCCATCTTATTCTTATTCTCTTCTTTCTTTTATTTCATTTGGACCCAAAGCCCAATTAACACATTAAATTACCTCTAATTTATTTAAACCAACTATCACATTTAATACTTGCTATCTAACTCATTTAATCACATTTATTTATTACCCAACTCATTTAATTCATGCCAACTAATACATTTACTAACATTAATTCTTAACACCTAACTCATTTAATGTCATATGCTAATCCATGCTAACTTTATTAAATACTATATTAATTCACCCCATTAATCTAATCATGCTTGATTTATCATTAAAAAAAATTCTGGGGGTAACATTAGGTTTTGTTATGGATTATGAATTAAGTGTTGACTTAATTCTAGTTGGATTGTCTGATAGTTATTCACAGTTTTTGTTAAACTATCGGATGAACCAAATATCTACTACAATCCCTGAGTTGATCAATCTGCTCAAGACAGTAGAGCAAGCTATCAAGAAGGATAGCAAGCAAGTGCTTATAGTGGCCGCTTCTTCTTCTGGTTCAAAGAAAAAGAATCTAAAGAAGAAAAAGTCTAAGAAACCAAAAGGAAGTGCAGCGAAGAAGAAACCAAAGAAATCGCACTAAAGAACTTGCTTCCATCAGGCAAGACCGCCACCTGAGCTTAAATTGTAAAGTCTATCTCGAAGAATCAAGGTAAGAAGGCATCAAATGCCTCGGCTCCTTCAGGTATGTTTGTCATTGAGGTTAATACTGTTTCTGACCATAATATATGGGTATTAGATACCGGTTATGGCTCACACATATGCAATGATATGCGGGCCTCGGGACGAGATGTTTCATGAAGGAGAACTAGACTGCGTGTAGGAAATGGAGCAAGAGTTCTTTGCATTAGCAGAGGCACTTATTTTTGTCACTCCCGGTGGGCTTGTAATTAAACTGGATGAATGTTATTTTGTACCTGTTTTCCATTTGACTTTTAGTAATAATGGTTGTTCTATTAGTTTGAATGGAATGCTTTATGGTACTGGTACATTATGCAATGGAATTTACATATTAGATATGTCACATCCAATTATGAATGTCAATGACACAAAAAGACATAAACGAGATAATTTAAAATCAACTTACTTATGGCATTGTCGCCAATATATAAATGAGAGACGATAGCTAAGCTCCACAAGAGTGGTAGTTTAGGGTCATTTGATTATGAATCATATGAAACATGTGAATCTTGTTTATTAGACAAGATGACTTAGTTATCCTTTAAGGGAAAGGGTGAACGAGCGACTGGAGTATTAGACCTAATATGTAACATCCCGTTATCGATGTGAGGGCATATCGGTAAATTGGATAGTTTGAACAGTGAGTGCATTCATAATTAGATTGCACGTATAGTGATTCTGCATCAGTGACATGAGTAAATTGCACATGCATCATAGTGACATGCATTCATGATTATTCCAACAATTAATTGTGATTATGAGTTGAATTGTGAAAATTGTGTGAGCTATGAATTATTGAGGATTAAGCGATAAGTGGAATTGAGTAGTCAATTGGTTAGATTGTGAGTTGAGTGAAAAGTGATTTATTGAGAATTGAGGAATAATTAAATTGAATGGTTAAATTAGTTGAATTGTGATTGGATTGAGAATTTAAAGAGTATTGAGTTGTATAGTTGAATTTGAGTGAGTTTGGAGTTTTAGAGAAGTGAAAATTTCAAATTGAGTATAGAAGCGAGTGTTGTGTATTTTTGAGGAATTATAGGAATTTTTCTGAAATTTTTAGAGATATGTGATCGGACCGGAAAATTTACTTAGAGACTGATAATTTTGATTTCGGTTCCGAAAGTGAGTGAGAAATGACATGAAAATTTAGAGTTACGAGTTTAAGAATTTTTGTGATGAGCTAGTGGAATTTGAGAGACTGAAATTAAGTGATTTGAGGACTTGTAGATTTTGAGTCTTGGTTGAAATCAACCCTTGTATATATATATAAATGATGTTGAAGTTAGGGTTAAACATTCTTCCCCTTTTCTTCTTTTTCCTTCGTTGCCGTCGACGATCTCTTCCTCTTTTGAGATTTTCGTTGTTTCTTTGTGCCCAAGACCTAGCTGATTCTTGAGGAAGGAGAAGATGACTGAGATTTGAGAGTGATTCAGTGAGAGATTGCAGCTTGGGGGATTTCAGACGTTTACGATTTTTAGGGCTTCATTCGATTTGGTGATTTGGTAAGTTTATTGTGTTTAAGGTTGTATTTATGGTTATTTATGGTGTTTATGGCATTTAATGAGTTAGATAGAGTAGTTGAATGAGTTTTGATGGTGATTGAGAGTGTATTAATGGCAGAAAATTAAGTGGAGAAGACGAAGATTGGTTGCACGTCATGACGTCTGTGCAGCCACACCACCGGCGAGAAAAGCGTGCTCGTCATGGGCGAGTGGAGAAATTCCACGCCGCGACGAGGGATAGATGATGTTGCGGCGAAGGCGTGAAGGGCGTTCACGCATGCAATGGTTCCCACGCCATGCTGGCGTTCCTTCCTGCCATGACGAGAAATGGGAGGCCGCGGTGAAGAATGGAATTTAGATGGAAATTGAATTGGTTTTAGGGTATATCTTTTAATGTAGACCTCCAATTGAGGTGAACCTTGATTCGTTGTGAACTAGAGAATGAGGTCTACGATAGTGGTAGAGATTGAAAGTTTGAATTTGATCAGCGGAATTTTAATTATCAAAGAGAGTTAATGTCAGTGGTGAATTTGACTTAAGAAAGTATGTGTTGAGCAATTAGAGTCTAAATTGAGGACTTAGTGAATAGTGAATTTTGGTTGTGAAGCGAGAGATAGCAAAATTGAAATAGAGCGTTGGAAAATCATGATCATGCATCATATCATTGCGGATTAAGACATGTGCATCAGTGACTTCGATTAATTGAGCATTTAGTGATGAGAATGTGTTTGAATGGTTATAGAGGCGTCGTTGGATCGACAATCCACGGATATTGTTGGGACTTCCAGGCAGTAGCTCGGAAGTTACAGGTGAGTAACCTAGTTGGTTTCTCAGCTTTTATGTGATTAAATGTGCTATGACTGTGTATGAATTAAGTGTTCAAGTGAGTGATATAAATGTGACATGAATGAGCTAAATATGATAAATGTTAGTGATTGTACCAATGTGAGAGATTTATAGCTGTGAAATATATGTGTTGAGATTGTGAATCAGTGAATAGAATTATGATCAAATGTTTAATTGTGACAAGCGAGTGAAGTGCTATGTATATATATGCTAGTGATTGTGCGAGTGCAGGGCATGCTAAGCATGATCATAAGCAGTAAATTAACAGTTGTGACTGGAGCGTAGTGATAAGAGCTTTAAGCTCGATTCTCAGTGTATGGGCCTAAGGCCAATAAAAAGGGAATAGTGCATACCCAGATGGCTCTCCTATCCCTAATATGAGTGGGCAATAGTGCATACCCAGAGGGCTCTCCTACTTGCCAAAAATGTGATCAGTGAGAAAAGTGCCCGTGTAGGGACAGTGAAAATGCCCAGTCACAACAATGACTTAAAAAGAGAATTTGCATACATATGCATCTGATAGTGCAGTGTAACTGAGAATGCGTGTGATATGTGTGAGAGTTACGTGTTAGTGTAAATTGTGTATTGTTACGTTTGAATTGTGACATAGTTTATATGTGTAAATTGTGTATAGTGTTCTATAATGCGTTATAGTGAATTATGAGATATATTATGTGTATATGCATGAGTTGGGTGAACCATCGATGATGGTTTCTCATTGAGTTCGCAAACTCACCCAACATTGCAATATATTTTTCAGACAACGTCGAGGGACTCTAGTCAGAAGCGCCTCACCGTAGGGTACACACCGACGCCTTGTGGGTCGTTCCGCGATATCCACACAGAAGGAAGTGCTACGATCACAAACGATCACTAAACACTCGCATGGCATCAATATAAATAAACCGCGTAATGAAATTCATTGAAAATTAAAACCACAATCATAATCTTTCATTTCCTAAAATTAGTCCGAATATAGACTCACCTATCACCCCTACAAGCTAAATACAACAAATTCAAAAAGGAAACCGATACAAACGCTCATACTAGGTCATCCCAAAAAAATCAACTCAAAAGTCACCCCACCGACCGACCAGGATCCATCGCTGCACTTGATCACGAACTCTCAAAGAAGAAGAACTATCTCAGAGCTAAGGTCCCATCGACGTCGTCTGAAAAATATATTGCAATGTTGGGTGAGTTTATAACTCAATGAGAAACCATCATCGATGGTTCACCCAACTCATGCATATACACAATATATCTCATAAATATATTTTAGCACAATTTATAACACTATACACAATTTACTCAATTAAAACATTGTAAACACTTTACACATGTATACTACATCACAGCTTCACACATATCGCTTCACAATTTACACTATCGCATACTCAGACGTATCGCTTCATATTTGTCACATATAACACACTCTCAACTTCACTGCACACTCAGATGCATATGAATGCAATTTCTCTTTTTATGGCACTGTTGTGACTTAGCGTTAACACTGTCCCGATACGGACACTTATCACGTTGATTACATTTTTCGGCAAGTAGGAGAGCCCTCTGGGTATACACTACTGCCCACTCACTTTAGGAATAGGAGAGCCCTCTGGGTATGCACTATTTCCTTTTTCATTGGCCTTAGGCCCATTCACTGATATCGAGCTTATAGCTCTGATCACTAATTGCTCCAGTCACAACTGTTTAGATTACCGCTTATAATCATGCTAAACATACACTATCACTTGCACAGTCTCTAGCACATTTATCTTACTTCACTCGCTTGTCACAATCAAACACTTACTCACAATTATATACACTGATTCTCAATCACAGGTATTCACATTTATATAACACACTTGGTGCAATCACTAACACTTATCACATTTAACTCATTCACTTCACATTTATATCACTCATTTTACACTTAATTTACACACATTCACAAAGACATTTAATCACATAAAAGTCGAGGAACTAACTAGGTTACTCACCAGTAACTTCCGAGAACTCGCTCGAAGTCCCAAAGAATATCCGTGGATCGTCGATCCAACGGCGCCTCTATAACAATTCAAATGAATTCTCATCACTACTTGCTCAATTAATTAAATTCACTAATGCACATGTCTTAATTCACAATGATATGGTGCATGATCATGATTTCCAGCTCTTAAATCTGATTTCAATATTTCTCACTCATAGCCACAATTTGCTATTCACTAGGTCTATCTCATTCATTAAATCCTCAATTTAAACTCTAATTGCTCAACATATAATCCCTAAGTCAAATTCAATACTGAAATTGACTCTCTTCGCTAATTAAAATTCCACCGATCAATTTCAAACTCTCAATCTCTACCTCAATCAGAGACCTCTTTCTAGTTCATAACGAATCAAAGTTCATCTCAATTGAGGTCTACACTAAAAGATATACCCTAAAACCAATTCAATTCCGTTACACTTTCATTCTTCACGCATGACCTTCTACTTTCGTCAAAGCACACAGGAACGCCACATTGCGGCGGCGAATCATTCGCCACAAGGCGTGAAGCTGTTTCACGCCTTCACAGCGGCGCCCTCAAGCCTTCGTCATGCGCGTGAATTTTGCTGCTCGCCGCGACGTCTCACGTACTTCACGTCATGCGCCTAAATCCTTCCGCCGTCATGACGCCTCAATTAAATATTAAATTCCTACGTCGCGACGTCATGATCGTTCATCTCCTCCGATTCGCATTTCGCCATTAATGCTCTCCTCAAACCACAATCACTCATATTTAACACTATAAATGCTATAAATGCTATAAACAACCATAAATACAACATTAATCGCATTAAAACTTACCAAATCACTGAATCGCCCATGCCCTAAAATCAAAACCGTCCAAATCCTCCAAGCTTCAATCTCTCTCGTAATCACTCTTATCTCACCATCAACAACTTCATCAAGCTCTCTAACAACTCTTCCACTCACATCTGAAAAGAAACCCACGAAATCTCCAAGGAAGAAGCTCACGATCGTCGACGCGAAGGAGAAGGAAAAAGGGGATAATGTTTTAAACCCTAACTCCCAAACCACTTATATATACAAGGCTGATTTCAACTGAGATTCAAAATCTATCAGTACTCAAATCACTTAATTTCAATCTCTAATTTCACTGGCTCATCACCAAAAATTCTTAAACTCATAACTTTAAATTTTCAAGCTATTTACCACTCACTTTCGGACCCGGAATCAAAATTCTCAGTCCCTAGGCCATTCTTCCGGTCCGAACACAAATCTCTAAAAATTTTGGAAAAATTCTCATAATTTCTCAAAATTATAAAACACTCATTTCTATACTCAAATCTCAATTCTCAATTCCACAACTTCACTTTCCACACTAAGTCACTATACAATCTAATTATTCTTAATTCTCGATCAAATCACGATACAACTAATCCCTCTCTTCAATTCACATTATTCATCAATTCTCAATAACTCAAGAATTCTCACCAACTCTAACACAACTATTACACTCTAATTTCCCTTAATCCACTTTAATTCAAATCTAACTCATTTATCTCAACACTCACAAATCAACTCATAAACACGTATAATTCTTTGGAACAATCATGAATGCATGCCATCAGTATATGCATGTGCAATCTACACACTCATCACTGATGCAAGCAAGGTCACTATATGTGCAATTCAATCATGAATGCACTCACTACTCACTTCATCCAAATTACCGATATGCTCTCACATCGGTAACGGGATGTTACAATTCTACCCTCCTTATAAAAATTTCGTCCCGAAATTTCATACCTAACTCGATCGAATGATGAGGGTACCGCCTCCTCATGTGCTCCTCGCCTTCCCAAGTTGTTTCTTCGATGAATGGTTCTTCCATAGACTTTCACCAATGGAATCACCCCTGCCCTCAATTGCTTGACCAGCGATCCGATAATGCAGACCGGCTCCTCAACATAACTCAGATCACTCGCTACCTCAATCTCTTGAGCCGGAATCACATGCATCGGGTCTGAACGATATCTCCGGAGCATACTCACATGAAACACATCATGCAACTGGGACATCTCACTAGACAATCTCAATCTATAGGCCAACGGTCCAATCCTCTCAGTAATCTCATAAGGACCGATATACTGGGGACTCAACTTGCCCCTCCGTCCAAATCTCAACACTCCTCTCCAAGGCGACACTCGGAGGAACACTCTATCGCCCACACTATACTCCATCTCACGCCGATGCTGATCCACATAACTCTTCTGTCTATCCTGATCCGCCTTAATGCGACTCCGAATCACTCTAACTTTATCCACAGTATCCTGGATCAGCTCGGAACCCTCGAGCATCCTCACACCCTCTTCATCCCAATAAAGGGTGATCTACACGGTCTTCATACAAGGCCTCATACGGTGCCATCCAATACCGCTTGGTATCGATTATTGTACGAAACTCAATCGAGCCAAGTATTGATCCCAAGCACCTCGAAACTCTAATACACAAGCTCTCAAAGATGTCCTCAGCAGCCTTAATCGCCCTCTCACTCGCCCATCTCGTTCGAGGATGAAACGCAGACTAAAGTTCAACTTCAACCCAATGCCGACTCTGTGCTCCTCCGTAACTCAAGTAAATCTGGGATCCCCGCCGACACTATCGACATCGGGACCCCATGCAATCGCACAATCTCATCACATACTTTTGGGCCAACTGACGAGAGTATTGTTCGTCAAGATCGCACTGGCAAGAAGTGAACCGACTTGGTCAATCGGTCCACTATGACCCAGATCGCATCACACTGCCTCGGCGACCTAGGCAACCCCATAATAAAATCCATAGTAATCCGCTCCACTTCCACTGAATGGGCAATGAATGCAATCTCCCAATCGGGCCCGGTGCTCACTTAACTCACCGCACGCCAAACACCGAGAAACAAACTCTGCCACTTGCCTCTTCATACCCGGCCACCAGAAATGCAACTTAAGGGTATTATACATCTTAGTCACCCCCGGGTGCATCGCATAAGCGCCACATGTGCTTCCTCTAAAATCTCTCGCCTCACCATCCACATCCGCACACACATCTCGACCCATCCAAAGAGTCCCATCTCTCAACTCAAACTCAGCAGATCAACCCCGATCCGACTCTATCCATCGCCTCACTAACACCGGGTCCCGATCCCGCACTCTCCCGATCCGATCTCAGAACATCGGCCTCAAATTTCAAAGTAGCAATCAAGGCTCCATCCCGAACCAAATCCATCTCGCACATTAAGCGCCTCAATCAATCAGCTAGGCAATCTCTCAATCAATGAAATTTGCCGTATGAGATCTCCTACTCAACGATCCGCCACTACATTGGCCTTCCCGGGTGATACTCAATCGTGCAGTCATAATCCTTCAACAACTCAATCCATCTCCTCTCCTCGATTCAACTCTGTTGACTCAAAGAATACCGCAAACTCTTATGATCGGTGAAGATCCGAACGCCTCACCATACAAATAATGTCTCCAGATCTTCGTGGCAAACACAATCAGAGCCAACTCTAAATCATGACCGGATAATTCCTCTCTGAGACCTCAATCGCCTCGAGGCATACGCTATCACTCTCCCATGTTGCATCAAACACCGCTTAAACCCTGCCGTGAAGCATCACCGAAACCTCAAATCCTCCGACCACGACGGCAAAACCAACACCGTGCAAGAGTCAATCGCGCCTAAGCTCCTCAAAGTCTACCGACACTCATCCGACCATCCGAAACTACATTCTTCCTCGAAGCTTTGTCAGGGCCGAGATCATCGAGAACCCTCGACAAACCTCCGTAATAACACTCGCTAGTCCGAGGAAACTCTCAACTCCGACACGCCTCTAACCTCCCAACTCCTCATCGCTTCTATCTTGTGAGGGTCCACCAATACCCTCACCAGACACTATATGGCCTAAGAAGACCACCTCATCCACCAAAATTCACATTTCGTGAATTTGGCATATAACCGCCTTTTCTCATGATCTGCAATACGATCCTCGATGATCTCGCATGCTCCCGCCCTACTCATGAATACACTAGGATATCATCAATGAACACTATCACGAATCGATCCGTAGGGCTGAAATACCTTATTCATCAAGGCCATGAAAGTCACGGGCATTAGTCAACCCAAATGGCATCACTAAGAACTCAAGTGCCCATACCGCTCTCGAACGCACTCTTAGGCACATCGGCCTCCGCTATCCTCAACTGATAATATCCTGACCTCAAGTCCAACTTGGTAAACACTCGAGCTCCCTGCAACTGATCAAATAGATCATCGATCCTAGGCAAGGGTACTTGTTCTTGACAAAGGACCATTGTCGCCTATAATCGATACGCAATCTCAACGTCCCCATCCTTCTTCTTCACAAATAAGACCGAGCTCCCACGGTGAAACACCGGGTCCGATGAACCCTTTATCTAACAACTCCCGAATCGAGCCTTAAGCTCCTCGCCCACCGTGCCATCCTATATGGAGGAATAGATATAGAGCGGTACTGAACGAGGTCTATCCTAAACTCCGCCTCCCGATCCGGCCGCAAACCCAGAACTCATCGGGAACACATCAGAAACTCCCCGATCACCGAAATATCCTCCAACCTCCGCTCAACTCTAGAATCAATCACATGGGCCAAATAGGCCTCACACCTCCCCGCATCAATCTCGTAGCGCCATAAATGAAATCATCCTAGGCGCCGCCGACTAATACCTCGAAAAACAACTCTAGTCGACCAAGAGATTCTAACACAACCTCCTTGGTATAACAATCCATCATAGCTCTATGGGCGTAGTCACCCATCCCTCAGATCACATCAATCTCTCAAAGATAACACTATAAGGTCACTTTTCAACTCGCCTCGATCAATCACTATCAAACATCCTCGCAGACCTCTCCCAACACCGTCAGCACTACCTAGAGGTGTACTCACCTCTAGACCACACCGCAATCTCTCTATCACAATGCGCCTACATGCCATATACGGTGCAATAAATGAATGAGTGGATCCAGATCCATCAATGCATATGCTTCAAAACCGAAATTAGAAGATACCAAGAACGACATCCGGAGACTCCTGCGCCCCGCCGAGTCATAGATAGACTCGCCTCAGGACCGACGACGCACTCCTGTCCCTCGATCTCACCATCGATCCTCGGCTCGGCCTCGGCCTTCAACCCAAATCCGCCTCCACGGCTCACTGCCTCAGTAAACCACCGCCGATCCTCCAGTCCTTGCCGACTAGGCCTCCACAAAGAAGGGACATTCCGAGCCGGTGGTCCATCGAACCACACTTAAGACAAGCTCCCAGAGCCTCCAACACTCTCCACCGTGCCTCCTCTCACAATACTCACACAAGGGATACTCGACCAGCACCTCGACACCGCCACTACCACCACTAGCCTCGAGCAATCGCCTCTGTCCAGATCTGACTGCCTTCCTCTCGCCTGCTGATCTAAAAGTCCGGCTGGCGCTTACTCCGCTTCTCACCGCCTGACTACTCGACTACTACTCGGTCTCTCACCATCGGGCCCCGACTAGTCTCAAATTGTCTCGCCTCAAAAGTTGTTCTACTCATCAGCAATGTCATAGCCAATAAAGCTGCCCATATCCGATCGGGCCAATCGGGAACGGATCTTGAAATTGAGTCCGCCCTCAAATCTGCGACATCTATCAGACTCTGAGGCAATCAAAGAAGGAGCATATCCCACTAACTCATTAAACTGCACCTCATAGTCTGCCACTGACATCTGCCCCTGTCTCAGCTCAAGAAACTCCTGCATCTTCATCTCTAGATAATCCTTGGGCATGAAATTATCTCTGAATGCCCGCAGGAAATCATCCCAAGTCAACAAGTAGGGCCTGATGGAACTGCCTGGAACAGTCTTCCATCATCGATAAGCAGACCACAAGCAATGACATCACAGAATCAAAACGCCTCCACATCATCATACCCATCCGATCGAGGACTCTCTGTCCTCTCCAACCATCCCTCAGCCTCAGCAGGGTCGGTACTGCCATAGAAATCGACCGCTCCCTGCCTACGCAAGCTATCAAACCTCCTTTCTCATCTCTCGGGAACTCTGGGAGGCAACTCGTCAGGATGAGGCATAGGGGACTCTCTACTAGCTCCCACGGATCTAAGGTCACCGTTGCTCCACTTGATCCCCAAACACGGATGACCTACAATAAAGTCACAATTCGATCAATTACCGCCAGACCGAAATTCAGCCTAAAATATACTATGCCCAAAAGATGTCAAACTATGCTCGATACCACCTATCAGAAGCGCCTCACCGTAGGTACACACCGGATGCCCGTGGGTCGCTCCGACGATATCCCACAAAGAAGGAAGTGCTACGATCACAAACGATCACTAAACACTCGCATGGCATCAATATAAATAAACCGCATAATGAAATTCATTGAAAATTAAAACCACAATCATAATCTTTCATTTCCTAAAATTAGTCCGAATATAGACCACCTATCACCCCTACAAGCTAAATACAACAAATCCAAAAAGGGAAACGATACAAACGCTCATACTAGGTCATCCCAAAAAATCAACTCAAAAGTCACCCCACCGACCGACCAGGATCCATCGCGCACTTGATCACTTAACTCTCGCAGAAGAAGAACTATCTCGGAGCTAAGGTCCCATCGACGTTGTCCTGAAAAATATATTGCAATGTTGGGTGAGTTTATGAACTCAATGAGAAACCATCATCGATGGTTCACCCAACTCATGCATATACACAATATATCTCATAAATATATTTTAGCACAATTTATAACACTATACACAATTTACTCAATTAAAACATTGTAAACACTTTACACATGTATACTACATCACAGTTCACATATCGCTTCACAATTTACACTATCGCATACTCGACGTATCGCTTCATATTTGTCACATATAACACACTCTCAACTTCATCGCACACTCGAGATGCATATGAATGCAATTTCTCTTTTTATGGCACTGTTGTGACTTAGCGTTAACACTGTCCCGATACGGACACTTATCACGTTGATCACATTTTTCAAGTAGAGAGCCCTCCGGGTATACACTATCGCCCACTCACTTTAGGAATAGGAGAGCCCTCCGGTATGCACTATTTCCTTTTTCATTGGCTTTAGGCCCATTCACTGATATCGAGCTTATAGCTCTGATCACTAATTGCTCCAGTCACAACTGTTTAGATTACCGCTTATAATCATGCTAAACATACACTATCACTTGCATAGTCTCTAGCACATTTATCTTACTTCACTCGCTTGTCACAATCAAACACTTACTCACAATTATATACACTGATTCTCAATCACAGGTATTCACATTTATATAACACACTTGGTGCAATCACTAACACTTATCACATTTAACTCATTCACTTCACATTTATATCACTCACTTTTACACTTAATTTACACATTCACAAAGACATTTAATCACATAAAAGTCGAGGAACTAACTAGGTTACTCACCAGTAACTTCGAGCTATTTGCTGAAGTCCCAAAGAATATCCGTGGATCGTCGATCCAATTCGCTCTATAACAATTCAAATGAATTCTCATCACTACTTGCTCAATTAATTAAATTCACTAATGCACATGTCTTAATTCGCAATGATATGGTGCATGATCATGATTTCCACTCTTAAATCGATTTCAATATTTCACCATAGCCACAATTTGCTATTCACCAGTCTATCTCATTCATTAAATCCTCAATTTAAACTCTAATTGCTCAACATATAATCCCTAAGTCAAATTCAATACTGAAATTGACTCTCTTCGCTAATTAAAATTCCACCGATCAATTTCAAACTCTCAATCTCTACCTCAATCAGACCTCTTTCTCTAGTTCATAACGAATCAAAGTTCATCTCAATTGAGGTCTACACTAAAAGATATACCCTAAAACCAATTCAATTCCGTTACACTTTCATTCTTCATCATGACCTCTCTACTTTCGTCATGCAAGACAGGAACGCCGCCACAAGATGCGAATCATTCGCCGCGCGTGAAGCCTGCTTCACGCCTTCGCCGAACGCCTCTCAAGCCTTCGTCATGGCGTGGAATTTCGCCGTCCGCCGCGACGCTCACGCACTTCACGTCGCGGCGCCTAAATCCTTTCGCTCGTCAGCGACGCCTCAATTAAATATTAAATTCCTACGTCGCGACGCGCGACCGTTCATCTCCTCCGATTCGCATTTCCGCCATTAATGCTCTCCTCAAACCACAATCACTATATTTAACACTATAAATGCTATAAATGCTATAAACAACCATAAATACAACATTAATCGCATTAAAACTTACCAAATCACTGAATCGTCCATGCCCTAAAATCAAAACCGTCCAAATCCTCCAAGCTTCAATCTCTCTCGAATCACTCTTATCTCACCATCAACAACTTCATCAAGCTCTCTAACAACTCTTCCACTCACATCGAAAAGAAACCCACGAAATCTCTAAGGAAGAAGCTCACGATCGTTGACGGCGAAGGAGAAGGAAAAGGGAAAATGTTTTAAACCCTAACTCCCAAAACCACTTATATATACAAGGTTGATTTCAACCGAGATTCAAAATCTATCACCTCAAATCACTTAATTTCAATTCTAATTTCACCGCTCATCACCAAAAATTCTTAAACTCATAACTTTAAATTTTCAAGCTATTTACCACTCATTTTCTAACCGAATCGAAATTCTCATCCCTAGGCCATTCTTCCTATTCAACACAAATCTCTAAAATTTTGGAAAAATTCTCATAATTTCTCAAAATTATAAAACACTCATTTCTATACTCAAATCTCAATTCTCAATTCCACAACTTCACTTTCCACACTAAGTCACTATACAATCTAATTATTCTTAATTTCGATCAAATCACGATACAACTAATCCTCTCTTCAATTCACATTATTCATCAATTCTCAATAACTCAAGAATTCTCACTCAACTCTAACACAACTATTACACTCTAATTTCCTTAATCCACTTTAATTCAAATCTAACTCATTTATCTCAACACTCACAAATCAACTCATAAACACGTATAATTGTCGAACAATCATGAATGCATGCCATCAGATATGCATGTGCAATCTACACACTCATCACTGATGCAAGCAAGGTCACTATATGTGCAATTCAATCATGAATGCACTCACTACTCACTTCATCCAAATTACCGATATGCTCTCACATCGGTAACGGGATGTTACACTAGCTCCCGTGATAGACATTTCCTGTAGTGAGAGTTTGTGATCAAGTGCAGCGATGGATCATAGGTCGGTCAGCTGGGGTGACTTTTGAGTTGATTTTTGGGATGACCTAGTATAGACGTTTTTATCAGTTTCCCTTTTTGGATTGTTGTATTTTGCCTGTAGGGGACTGATAGACTTGTCTATATTTTGGACTGATTTTATGAAACGACAAAATTATTATGGTTTTAATTTCAGTGAATTTCTTAATGCGGTTTATTTATATTGATGTCATGCGAGTGTTTAGTGATAGTTGCGATCGTAGCACTCCCTTAGTGTAGGATATACGTCGGAACGACCCACGGACGTCCCGGTGTGTACCCTACGGTGAGGGGGCGCTACATAATACATTCAGATGTATGTGTTCCGATGTCCATCCATGCTAGAAGTGGTTGTCTTTACTTCATTACCTTTATCGATGATTATTCTCGATATGGGTACCAGATTCGATGAGATACAAATCTGAAGCATTTGAAAAGTTCAAACAATTCAGAAATGAAGTAGAAAACCAACTTGGGAAAAGTATCAAGACATTACAATTCGATCGTGGTGGGGAATACTTAGACCAACAGTTTTTAGATTATCTCAGAGATAATGAGATTTTATCTCAATGGACTCCTCCTTACACACCACAACATAATGGTATGGCAGAAAGGAGAAATCAAACCTTGTTAAACATGGTACGATCGATGATGGGCTTTGCAAAGTTACCAAAATCCTTTTGGGGGTATGCACTCGAGACAGCTGTTTACTTGCTAAACAGAGTTCCATCAAAGACAATTGATGTTACTCCATATGAGATGTGGACTAACAAAAGACCCTATCTTACTCATTTGAAAGTTTGGGGTTGTCCTGATTATGTGAAGCAAATACAGTCAGATAAACTTGATGCAAAGTCTGACAAATGTTTGTTCGTAGGATATCCTAAAGAAACAATGTGATATCAATTCTACCTTGTTGAGAAACAAAAGGTGTTTGTTTCGAAGCATGCTGTTTTTTAGAGAAAGAGTTTCTTTTACAAGGAGACAGTGAGAGCAAAATTGAACTTGAAGAAGTTTAAGATGCCCGAACAGACGCAGATCAACTGCCTGAACCTGAAACTGTGACTCATACAAATGAAGTAACAGTTCAACCTTCTACAACACACGAAATTTGTAGGTCACGTAGGATACTCTCTGTTCCCGAGAGATATGGATTTCTCGTGAGTGAACAGAATGACGTATTGCTCATAGAAGATGATGAGCCTACCACCTATGAAGAGGTTCTGAAGAGTTCAGAGTCTGAGAAATGGCTTCATGCCATGCAGTCTGAAATGGATTCCATGTATGAAAACCAAGTATGGACTTTGGTTGAAGCACCCGAAGGAATAAAATCCATAGGGTGTAAATAGGTTTTCAAAAAGAAAACCGACATGGATGGTAATGTAATTACCTATAAAGCAAGGCTTGTGGCTAAAGGTTTTCGTCAAAGACAAGGAGTTGACTACGGCGAGACTTTCAAATTCCAATGAGCAATGCTTAAATCCATTAGGATACTCCTAGCCATTGCCACTCATTATGATTATGAGATATGACAAATGGATGTGAAGACAACTTTCCTAAATGAAAATCTAGTTGAGGATGTGTATATGACACAACCTGAGGGCTTCATCTCCTATGATGGCGAAAAGGTATGCAAGCTTCAGAAATCCATCTATGGATTGAAGCAAACATCCAGGAGTTGAAATATCCGTTTTGATGAGGTAATCAAAGAGTTTGGTTTCTCACAAAATCCAGATGAACACTATGTGTATAAGAAGGTTAGTGGGAATGCAATCGTATTCCTTGTGCTATATGTAGATGACATATTATTACTAGGAAACGATGTCTCTATGCTACAATCGGTGAAGATTTGGTTGTCCAAATAATTTGCCATGAAAGACCTTGGTGAATCAACTTATATCCTTGGGATAAGAATCTATAGAGATATATCAAAAAGGTTGCTTGGTCTTTCACAATCAACGTACATAGACAAGATGCTAAAGAGGTTTAGACGAGGTGATGTCCAGATAGAGAGAATTCCCACCGAGCAAAATATTGCTGACCCGTTGACAAAGCCATTGTCACAGAAGAGTTTTGATTCTCATGTACTCGCCTATGGTATTAGATATCAAGGCGATTGGGTTTAGGTCAAGTGGGAGATTTTGTTAGAGTAGTGCCCTAAAGGCAATCGCCTTTAAGCTGCTTTTGTACAAAGTTGTGTACATACTTTATGAATAAATAAAGAAAGGCATATTTCATTAATTTGATGTTCATTATTTATGAATGGATATTGATCTATACGCAAATTAATGAAGTCCATGATATATGACATAGCATGAAGGAAATTATGATGTGATCATACTACTGAGATTCCTATCATGTGCAATTATGTCAAGATTCTAAATTATCCCTAGTCATAGGATTATCAAATCGGACATCGGTAATCCGGAAAGACTAGCACATCTCAAGCTCCTTGATTTGATCAAGCAGTGGATCTTAGAAACTGTAAATATGGGATATTTAGGGTTGAGATGTGAATGCTTACTAGAGGTAGTAAGTACATTGGATGACCTGCTATGAGATCATCACATGGATGTCCTATTCTAATGTCAGTGATAATCTCATCATAGCAATGGTGCAAGTATCCTTAGACTTGAGGTACTCAAGGATATCTTGGATACTGATTCTGTGCTTTGACTCCATTCCTTGTTGCCTTACACAGGTCGCTCATAGGGTGGTGATTGGGTACAGCTTGAGGTATTAGAAGGTAATTGATTAGCCAATAGAGGATTCACCACTTCTGTGATAGCAGAAGATGATACTCATGGCCTCTTGTCAGGGTCATTACTTGGAAATCTCTAACCGGAGTTCATATGTCATGAAGAGTGTCTTCAGTGACATATAAAGTAATGAGTCCCGTGACAAGAACTGATATCACTGGACTAGATTTGACGTGGTCGACCTAGTAAGAGTTGACACTTTGCCCATACTCATAACCAAGTGGGGTATAGCATGGTGGAAGGACGAATTGCACAGTAATTGTCTATGAAAAGGTTCGTGATATGGTCCATGATGAATATAGGTTCATTCGTCAAACCAATTACTTTTCGATCAATTGGGGGTCATGATGTGTTGCTAGATACCGCTCATGACTTGCTCCAGATTAAGTGTTAATGTAAGTGGCCAACATAACCGGAACCTAATGGGTCACACGCATAAGAGTGACTCGGAGAATTAAATAAAATAGTTTTGGATGAGATCCAATATATGGAGAGCAACAGGATTAAATAGATCCCGATGAGATCGAGATATATCCCGATGAGATCGCGACATCGATATTGCTGAAAAAGGTTTCCGGTGGTTTTTCCATATCGGGACCCGGTAGGCCGGTAGGACCGACCCCAGTGTGACTGGACCACTTCAGCATTTATATACATATATATATATATATATTATTAATTAATTAAAGAATTTATATATATATGTGTGTGTGTGTGTGTGTGTGTGTGTGTGTGTGTGTGTGTGTGTGTGTGTGTGTGTGTGTGTGTAACGTAGAATGATGAGAAGAAGCATTGGAAGCTTCTTTTATGCCTAGTCACTAATTACATTTAATGACTAGAAGAAAAAGGAAAGACTAAAAAAAAATGGAAGAAAGACATGAGATGGTCGTTGGTTTTGAAGGAGGAAGAAAGGTTTGAAAAAGAAAGAGTTTCTCTCAAGTTATCTTCATCATCGATCATCTTCAAGCTCTTCTCCAAGCACTTCTCTTCATCATTTCTCCTAAGCTCTCCAAGAACAAAGGTAAGATCTAGCAGTCTTTACTTTGTTCTAGCTATTCCCAGGTCAAAGGGTTTGCCCCGGTTAGGTTCTCCGATCTCTGCGTAGATACCGTTAGAGACGGTCTCCTTTGGTCGTTATGGTTTGACTTTGATATATAGACACATGGATCTTGGCTTTCGGGAAGGGCCCGGAACAAAAAATTTTGTTTTCCGCACCGTGTGCATATGATGTACACACTGGGATTTTCCCACAGGCCTCACATCGGTCGACTTTCTCCTGGCAGTTTTTTCTCATCGTCGGCCAGTAATATCCCTGTCTGATCAGCCTATGGGCTAGCATTTTACCTCCTACGTGGTTTCCACACATTCCTTCGTGGACTTCAGCCATTGCTTGTTCTGCCTCTTCCTCATTCAAGCATCGCAACAGTGGCCAGTCATAAGATCGCTTATACAGGGTATCGTTTATGATCGCGTATTCGTCCGCCTTCATTCTCAATCTCTTGGCCTCCGAGGTTTCTTCCGGTTGTGTCCCCTCTAGGAGATACCGTCTAATCGGTTCTATCTAACCCGATCGACCGGTATTTACATCAAGAACTTCCTCGATTTTTTGTATTCTGGGGCGATCTAGTCGTTGGACTAGAACGTTGTTTTTGGCGTCACGATCGGAGGCCATTTTGGAGAGGGCATCCGCTTTGGCATTCTGAGCTCGTTCTATCCTGCTGATCGAGTAATGCTCGAAATTGCTTAACTCCCGCTTTACTAGCTCAGTGCACCGATCATGTTGTTCCCCAGCCCATCTTGCCCAAAGACTTGGCCGACCACCACTTGGCTATCGCTATATATCTTTAGGTGCTTTACCTCCATTTCCTTAGCTAGTTGGAGGTCGGTTATCAGAGCCTCATATTCTGTCTCGTTATTGGAGGCCTTGAATTCTAGCCGAAGGGCGTATTCCACCTTCTCTTCCGTATGCGGGTCGATTAATACCACTCCTGCTCCGCATCCTTCAGCGTAGGATGATCCGGCAACGAACAAGCTCTAGGCTGGGAATTGCTCATCCTTCGAGCTGGGTTGGCTCATCTCTGCGATGAAGTCTGCCAACACCTGTGCCTTAATAGTCGTCAGGGGCTTGTATTGTATGTCAAACTCTCCCAGCTCTACCGCCCACTTTGTTAGTCGACCCGAAGTTTAGAGCTTTTGAAGGAACTGCCTGAGGGGTTGGTCGGTCCATACCTCAATAGTATGACTTTAGAAGTAGGGTCTTAGCTTTCGGGCTGCCATTATCAAGGAGAGGGCTAGTTTTTCTATAGGCGTATACCTCGTTCCCGGTCCGGTCAACACCTTGCTGACGTAGTAGATCGGGCGTTGCTCGTTTCCCTCCAATCGAACAAGTACTGTGCTGATCAATCCTTCCGTAACTGCCAAATATAAAATCAGATTCTCCCCCTCAACCGGGCTTTGCAGGATAGGTGGGCTAGAAAAGTATTGTTTTAAGTGTTGAAAAGCTTTCTCGCATTCATTCGGCCACTAGAATTGGGTCACAATTGCTTTCCTCAAAATTTTGAAAAATGGGAGACACTTGTCTCCCAATCTGGAAACGAACCTGCTTAGAGAGACTATTCGACCGGTCAATATTTGTACTTCTTTCAAGCATTGCGGCGAGGGCATTTGGATGATGGCTTCGATCTTCTCTGAATTAGCCTCAATTCCCCGTTGAGTAATCATGAACCCCAGGAATTTTCCTGATGCCACACCAAAGATGCATTTTTTCGGGTTCGACTTCATCTAAAATCTGCTAAGGGTCTGGAAGACTTCTTTTAGATCTCCCATGTGCTCGGCAGCCGTCTTACTTTTAACTACCATATCATCTACGTAAGCTTCAACAGACCGACCGATCTGTTATTTGAAGACTTCCATGATGAGCCGCTGATAAGTGGCCCCCGCATTCTTCAAGCCGAACGGCATTACTTGGTAATAATATGTGCCCTGGTCGGTTATGAAGGCAGTCTTCTCTTCGTCTTCAAGGCTCATCTGAATTTGATGGTAGCCCGAGAAAGCATCCAAGAAACTGAGAAGTTCATGTCCGGAGGTGGAGTCTACTAATTGGTCGATCTTGGGCAGGGGAAACTGTCCTTTGGACATGCCTTGTTCAGGTCGGTGAAGTCGATGCACATTCTCCACTTCCCGTTCTTCTTCTTTACCAACACCACGTTGGCGAGTCATTCAGGGTACTTGACTTCTCGAATGAACCCAGCTCCGAGCAGTTTCTCTATTTCTTTCTCGATCACCTTCTGTCGCTCCTTGCAGTGCCATCGCTTCTTTTGCCTAACCGGTTTGTAATCTTGTCGAATACCAAGGGAATGCGAAGCGACCGATCGAAAAATTTCGGGCATATCGCTCGGTACCTAAGCGAAGACCGATCTGTTCTTCACCAAGCAGTCTGTGATTTCTTTAACCAAGTCCTTCTGAAGCTCGGAACCTAGATTCGTGAATTTGGAGCCATCTGCTTCATCCAATATGACCCATTGCGTTTCTTCGACGGGATTCAATCTTTCTGTTTCTTCATCTGCTCTCACGTCAAAAGAGCTCGTCAATACCACCAACCCGTCTAATGTTTTTGTCTATGCCAAATAGCATTCTCTAGCGATTCTCTGTTGACCTCTAACAATACCAACTCCTCGGGGCGTTGGAAACTTCATCGCTTGGTAATAGGTGGAGACGACCGCTCTGAGGGCGTTCTGGGTAGCTCGTCCGATTATTGCATTGTATGTCCCTTGGAACTTCACGACTAGGAATTCGACGTCTTTCTCTATTTGACACGGCCTTTGCCCGAATTTCACTTTTAAGTAGACCCGGGTGAACGGGTAGGCTGAGGCTCCAGTTACCCCTTTAATAGGTCCGTCTATAGACAGTAGCCGATCTTCGGGTACCTCCATCTGCTTGAAGGCATCATAATACAACAGGTCGACCGAGCTGCCCGTATCAATCATTACCCGCTTCACCTCGTTGCCATCCATGTTCAGATTTACGAAAAGTGCATCGTTATGAGGACAACTTACACCATCAAGGTCGGACCCGTCGAACGATATCATCCCGTCGCTGTCTCTCTACCTTTTGATTGACGAGTCTTTGTCGACCTGTTTGGCATATTTCTTTCTTCCTTTAGCAGTGGATCCCCCCGCTGCGTTTCCACCAAATATCATATTAATGACCCTTACCGGTCGGTCATCTTGTTGCCTAACATCTCTGTCGGCTCGCGCTCTGGATCGACCTCTCATTTTGCGTCGATCATTTGTCTTGGCGCTCTGCCGCTCTCCACCGCTTCTATCATTTCACCTTCCATACTGCCGTCTGTTGTCATGCCAACCGGGCTTATGCTCGTTATCTCGGTCGGTATTTTTTTCGTGCTTCACAAATTGGCTCAACCTTCCCCTTTGGATGAGGGATTCGATCTCTCTTTTCAACTGCCGGCAATATTCTGTGTCATGACCAATGTCTTTGTGGAAATGGCAATATAAGTCGGGGTTTCTATCCTTGGAGGGAGTCTTCATCTTTTCGGGTTCTCGGATAGTTTCCTCGTTCGCTCTCATAGCCGCGAGTACTTTTGCATATCGTTTGTTGAGCGGGGTGAACTTCTGTTGGTATCCCTATCGTTCGGTTGGCTTTCTCTAGCTCGACTGCCCTTTTTGTCGCTTGTGAGAACCACTCGCTCTGTCATTTGGCGAGCGATCATCTGTCCGATACCTCGTATTTTTCAGCACTTCTTCAAGCTGAATGTACCTATCCGCCCTATTTTTTATTTCCTGAACGGATCGAGGCTGATCGAGAGCTAACGACTTTTTGAACTCTTCATCCCTCGTGTTGTTCATAAGCGCTGCTAACATTGACGAGTAAGTGAGGTTGGGGACCTCGACCGCTTCATTATTGAACCGAGTGATGAATTCCGTAGGCTCGCTCCTCCTCAGGTCAATCGCATCACTTAAGGCCGTCTTCTGCGCCGCTTACTTGTAGCGAATCGGTTCAGAATAATAACTCAAATCTTCAAAACATGTGATATGTACCGAGGGCAAGCTATTAAACCATCGCCGAGCTCCCTCTTGGAAGGCTGTATAGAAAGCCTTGCACTGAATGGCGTCTAGAACGCAGTGCAAATTCATCATCGACTGGAAGTGCTGTAGGTAATCCAGGAGGTCGGTCTTTCCAGTATACTTTTCGGGCGTCGATATTTTAGTGCCGGGCGCCGGGAGACTATCCAAGATTGCTGGAGTAAAGGGAGAGTTGTACTGAGCTGTCGGGCGATCTGGGCGGAAGCTCATCGCCTCATTAATCCGATCGTCCACGATTTTTTTTAGGGCTTCAGTAGGGTGGCGATCAGTCGTCATGTTGATCTACCGTGCGATGCATCGTCAGTGCGACGCATTTCATTGCGCTAACCGATTGTAAAATCTGGCGAATCAATAGATCAGCCGCTTCCTCAATCTGCTTTCGGGTAAGGGAGGCGTGTACTGGCGGAAGAGGATCTGCATCTGATTGGTGTTGGAGATTCGGGCGCATATTGAGTGCAACGTTATCCTCCAAAGCTACACTATGTTCTTCTTGTTCCAAGTCTTGAGGTTGCGGTTGATCATTCGGGTCTGAAGATTCTGTGCGGGAAAGATGATGTGCAGGCGGCAGGGTTGCAGGTAACTGTAAACCTATCCTTTGTAACGCCAAAGTCGCGACAGCGGCTACATCAGGGTTAGCTGTCGTCGCCTGACTGATCTGTGTGTTTCTGGACGTGATGTCCTGTTGTCGGGCCCCACGGTGGGCACCAATTGGTTCTGCCGGATTCTGGTTGAACTGAACGTTGCCGTTTGGGTCCATAGGGTTGGCTGGTTCTTGCAAGAGCTGTGACTTGAAATTTCCTGCAAAGCAAAGAAGGCGCGTCGGGGGTTGTTTCCCAATAAGCCCCTCCAACGCTCAAGTCAATCTTTTGGTGAAGGTGGGATCGCTGTAAGCAGAGAAAACTAGGGTTATGATCGTGCGTACCTTCGTTATGGCAGAATTATACCTTATATATGAAGCAATAGCTAGGTTTAGGTCTTTACGTGTGCGTGGGAGACTGTTACATGCGGATGGGCCAAGGAGATCGTGGATTGGATCTGGGCTTGGCATAGGTGCAGGACTGATACTTAAAGAATGGACCGATCGGCTCATGGGTCGTTATGACTGGGTGCGGGCCCAGCACGACCGACCCGACCAGACATAATTGTATTTAACGTTCAAATTTAATCATTTTATGTTAGAGATTAGTTAACAATGCATCTTCTTTTCAATTCGGAATGAAATAAAGCAAAGTTACATTTTTATTACTTCATCGTTCGAATATTTAGATTAAAAACTCCAATTGGTGGCCGACACGACATCAAACACTACAACAGATTGATGTATTGGCTACATTTTCTTTGAAGACAAATCGAATATTGTCGAGAAAAGCAGCCATTTTGCGATGCTTTTCTTTTTCGTCGCTATAAATAAATGATTTTACGACATTTAATAGAGACGTCGGCAATGGGAAAATACTTTATGACCATTACTTGTTACTGTTGCAACAACTTTAGGTTTTAACGACGTTTGTATTATTTCGTTGCCCAAATGGAAGTAATTTGTGGCAAACAACAATAACGTCGAAAAATGTCAGGAAAATCAATATAATTAGCATCGATTATGGCAAAGCGTTGTGAATAATTGGAACAAGTAGCGACTAAAATATGTTGTGTCGCCAATTATGTATCCTTTTTTGTGGCAATTAAATTAATCATCACAAAAGGGCCTTACAAACATAATATTGAGCAACGATAGAATAAACTATCGCAAAATGCTAGTTATTAGTGACGATGTATGTCTTTCGTCGTCAATATTTGGCGACGACTTATTTAAGCGTCGTGGACTGTAACATATATGGCAACGATTATGTGTTTCGTCTCTAGATATGAATATTAAATATTTGGAAGACAGTTTGTGTATTTGTAAGGTAATTAACCGATATTATACCAGACAACAATTAATAGAAGATTTTTCTTATAGATTCTCAATGTCAGCGACAGAACAATAGTGCTATTACAGGAAAATTGGCAATTGAGGGGGAAGGAAGAAAGAAGATCTGGTACAATAATTCCAGATCAGGGAAAGGAGGGGAACTTAATCAATTCTGGGAATCATTTCTTGCCTTCTCGATGCAAATTTCGATTATTTATAGGATAGTTTTGATAACAGAAAATGTAACTAACTTGCAGCTAGCCCCACATGAAATCCTTAAGGATTACCGGTTTCCTCTTTTCACGCAACGGCCTTCTCGTAGGATTTGGTGTATTAGCTATCTCTGTTGTATTTGCCATGTCTGATGGCTTAGCTGGTTCATGGGTCGTTACATTGCCTCCCCCTTCAAAGCGAACCTTGTCCTCAAGGTTCCATGATGAATAAGTATCCCGGAAGAGTGCTGTTGGTACCCAAGTCGCTTCGGCAGTGCTGAGGCCCTCCCATTGGACGAGCACTTGGGGCTCCATAACATCATCCTTCAGAGTTTCCCGGGTAGCCAAGATGTGGGATGGAGTCCGAGCTGGAGGGATGTCAGATTCGATGACGGGCAGTGGAATGTGTTGACTGGCTGGGTCGCCAACACACTTCTTAAGTACAGAAACATGGAAAACAGGATGAACGCGTGATGATTCCGGAAGCTCCAACTTATATGCAACCGAACCAATACGTTTCAAAACCTTGAATGGGCCGAAATACCTCGGGCTGAATTTCTGATTTCTGTGACAGCGGAGGGATAACTGTCGATATGGTTGAAGCTTGACAAATAACCAGTCTCCTACCTCAAATGAAACATCCCGCCGGTGCTTATCAGCTTGATTCTTCATTCTTGTCTGTGCTTTTAGCAAGTTACTCTTCAATTGTTGAAGGATCGATCTCGTTGGGACAGTCATGGTCCGTATCGATAGTTTGGCGATCTTAGCACATAGCGAATCAAGGTTGGCGGGTCTCGACCATATAAGGCCCGGAAAGGTGTCATCCCGGCTGAGCTATGGTGGGAAGTGTTATACCAATACTCAGCCCATGGAAGGAACTTCACCCAAGTGGATGGAGTCTCGGACACAAAACACCTTAAGTACATTTCTAAAACCTTGTTGACGGCTTCAGTTTGCCCGTCTGATTCCGGATGATAGGCTGAACTTAGGGCTCTAGAAGTGCCCTGCAATTTAGTCAACTCATCCCAAAACAAGCTCAAGAATAATGGATCACGATCACTAATAATTTTAGTCGGAATACCGTGCAGCTTAACTATCCCATTTAAAAACACATCAGCCAACTTGACACTAGTGAAATTGCTAGGCAAGGCAAAGAAATGAGCAAACTTGGATAAGCGATCAACCACAACGAAGATAATTGTTTTATCAAAAGAAGGTGGTAAGCCAGTGACGAAATCCATACTGATTTCTTCAAATACTTGAGTTGGTAAGGGAATTGGCTGTAGAAGACCAGCAGGGGAGAGCTGAGATGATTTCATGGTCTGGCAAACCATGCATTCCCTGACAAATTGTCGCACATCCCGTCGCAAGGAGGGCCAAAAGAAATTTGCTGCTACTTGATAAAGAGTGCGGGTAATACCAGCATGGCCACCTACGACAGAACAATGGAAATCGGTGAGGATGGAGTGACGTAAGTCCGGCAAGTGGGGGACAACCAGGCGACTTCGATAAAAGAGTAACCCTTCATGAACAAAGTAGTTACTGTAGTGAGGGTCCTTAGCTGTCACCTTAGCATGAAGTTCGAGAAGCTCTGTATTGGAAGTATTCAAGGACCGAAATTCATCCAACCGACTGAACCTTTGTACCGTCAAGGCAAGGAAACAACCCATTGGCGCTCGGGATAAAGCATCGCCACGGAGTTCAACTTCCTGTATGTATAATATCTCAAAATCGCACTCCAACAAGTTTGTATAGCCAATCTTTGCTGCTCCGGAGTTTGAATGGTTTGGGCAGTGAGGTTTTTAAGTGCCCGTTGATCTGTGATGATTGAAAAGCGTCGCCCCAATAAGTATTGTCTCCATTTACCCACAGCTTGTGTAATCGCAAACATCTCCCTATGGTAAGCAGGGGCCCCCTGCATGCGTGGGGATAATTTGTGACTATAAAAGGTGATCGGTCTCCCTTTCTAAACGAGTACAGCTCCTATACCCGTGCCGGAGGCATCTGTTTCGATCATAAAAGGGGCAGAAAAATCAGGCAAGGCCAGCAGCGGGGCACTACATAATGCTTCCTTAAGCTGGACAAAAGCTACCTGTGCTTCACGAGACCAAGAGAACCTGTCTTTCTTCAAAAGATCATAGAGTGGTGCGGCAATTTTGGCAAAGTTGCGAATAAAGCGCCTGTAATAGCTCGCAAGTCCCAGAAATCCGCGCACGCCCTTAACAGTAGTCGGAGTAGGCCATTCTTGAATAGCAGAAATTTTCGAGGGGTCGACTTTTAGCCCTTCCGCATTCACCAGGTGGCCCAAGTACTCGATTTGGGTTTGCCCGAAAACACATTTGCTCTCCTTAGCAATCATGTGATTATCACATAGCGTCTTGAAGACGATGCGGAGATGGTGTAAATGTTCATCCTGTGACTTGCTATAAACAAGAATATCGTCAAAAAATATGAGTACAAATTGACGAAGGTGTGGTTTAAAGATACCGTTCATTGTTGCCTGGAATGTGGAGGGGGCATTTGTGAGACCGAATGGCATAACGAGAAATTCGTAATGCCCTTCGTGTGTTCAAATGCGCCAGTGGATGTCGTCGGGGCGGACTCGTATCTGATGGAAGCCAGCAAGCAAGTCTAATTTTGAAAACAACTTGGCTCCGAATAGCTCATCAAAAAGTTCATCTGCTGTCGATATGGGAAATCTATCTCGGATGGTGATGGCATTGAGTGCGCGATAGTCAACGCAGAACCGCCATGTGCCGTCTTTTTTTTTAACAAGTAAGACTGGCGAGGAAAAGGGACTGGTACTCGATCGGATGATGCCCTCCCGTAACATCTCGGTGACTTGTCTTTCGATTTCGTGCTTCTGGAAATATGGGTAACGGTAAGGTTTGACATTAATAGCAGGAGCGTCAGGTGGCAGATGAATGGCATGATCACTGGTGCGGGCGGGAGGTAACCCAGGACCCTTAAGAAAGGCCGCTCAAATTGCCGTATGAGAGGTCGATGGTCGATGAAATCGGCGATGGTGGCGCCGATGATTGAAATTGGATCTGGAGGTCGAAAACTCAGCTACGGCCCCAACGGTGTGGCTCTTGCGCAAGGAATTTAACTGGATAGGCTGAGGGCCCGCATTCGGAAGGCCCGTCCAAGAAATTGTAGTAGACCCTTGGACAAACTGAAAGGTAGAATCGGCATAGTTGGTAAGGACCGCACCGAGTGTAGCCAACCATGCTACTCCGAGCACGACGTCCGAACCATGGAGTGGGAGGATATAAAAATCAGCTGAAATAGTGGTGCCTTGAATTTGTAAATGGACATTACGAGCTTTGCCCTCACTGTGAAGAGTCTCGCCGTTGCCCACAAGCACCGGAAAGGATACTGACGGATCAAGATCCAAGCCCAAATGGCGAGCGACCCGACTCTGAATAAAGTTATGAGTACTACCGCCGTCGAGGAGTATCTGAACGGACTGACCTTGGAGCATGCCCATGAATCGTAAGGTCGCCGGAGATGGACAGCCGGACATAGCATTATAAGAGATGATGGTATGAGGGGGGGAAGCGGAAGTGGGGATAGGAAGAGAGGGGGGTCGTCTGGCGGTGGCGGTATAGCTGGGGGAGGTAAGGCGGGTGGTGGTTGGGTAAGGTCCTCATCATCACCGGAATAAACATCATCAAGCAAAAATAGTTGGGGGCGGCTGCATCGGTGCCCTCGTTCAAACTTGTCGTCGCAATAGAAACAAAGGCCTTGTTCCTTGCGACGTTGTGCCTCGGCCTGGGTTAAACGGCGAGTTTGGGGGAGTGTGGTTTTAGGTGAGTTGGGGGCTGGTTTAATTGGGTTCAGTGGAGGTGTGGGTAGAAGACCAGCGCCAGTAGAGCGACGGTCCCAAGGAGGAAGACTCTTGAGAAGAAGTTTCCGCTGTTCTGCAAGTTTGGCTTCCTGAAGACGGGCAAGGCTAATAGCTTGGTTCAACGATGTGGGCCGGAAGGAGAGAACTTCATGCTTGATATCGGCCCGAAGACCAGAGATGAAGCAATCGACAAAGAAAGAGGGAGGAAGGTCAGTGGTCTGGTTGGAGAGAGTTTCAAAACGGGACTGATAATCCTCGACTGTGGAAGATTGCTGCAATTTGGCGAGGAGCCCTTGGGGTTCCTCAAGATGAGTAAGCTTGAACCGCTCGATCAAGGCCCTGGCAAAATGAGCCCAGCATGACAGCTGACGGTTGCACTTCATCCATTGATACCATCGGCGGGCTTTCTCTTCAAAATGAAAAGCAGCCATAGTGATACGCATAGTGTCCTCTGTGTTGTAAAAGGAGAAAAATTCTTCAGCATTAAAGACCCAGGAATCAGGGTCGGATCCATCAAACTTGGAGAGCTCCACCCGAGCAGCCTTGGGCTGAAAAGGGGCATCAGTGAAAGAGGCAAAACCATCGGAATGGTGGCGGCGGGTATCGGAATGAGAGGAGGATTCAGCTATCGGGGCTTTGTTCTTCAAGAGCTGACCCAGTTGAGCGAGCTGGTGACTAATATCACCCAGTTGGTCTTTCACCTCAAGCAGGTAAGCAGCTTGGGAAGAGACTGTGGATTGAAGGGAGGTCATGGCAGTGGATTGGCCAGCGAGGTCACCTTGAAGCTTGGAGACCGCCGCATCAAGCTTGGCGAGACGAGTATTGTCAGCCATGGGAGAGAGGTCGTGAATGAAAGCACCAAATGTAAGGTAATTAACCGATATTATACCAGACAACAATTAATAGAAGATTTTTCTTATAGATTCTCAATGTCAGCGACAGAACAATAGTGTTATTACAGGAAAATTGGCAATTGAGGGGGAAGGAAGAAAGAAGATCTGGTACAATAATTCCAGATCAGGGAAAGGAGGGGAACTTAATCAATTCTGGGAATCATTTCTTGCCTTCTCAGTACAGCCCTCAGATTATTTATAGGATAGTTTTGATAACAGAAAATGTAACTAACTTGTAGCTAGCCCCACATGAAATCCTTAAGGATTACCGGTTTCCTCTTTTCACGCAACGGCCTTCTCGTAGGATTTGGTGTATTAGCTATCTCTGTTGTATTTGCCATGTCTGATGGCTTAGCTGGTTCATGGGTCGTTACAGTATTTAATCATCGTAGTTAAGGATTATTCTAATTGACATTTTTATAATCTATCATAGTTAACATATTTTTTGTTGCGAAGTTGTTTTCAATATTAAAAGCATGTTGTTGAAAGACACATGGTAGGTTATTTAAAATATAAAAGTAAATATATTTTGGAAATTAAAATTTTGTAAACGAAAATTTTAAGTTTAATAATATAAAACATCATAAAGTTAACAAGTATCGTTAATCATTAATATTTAGTAACATAAAAAATTACTATTTATAAAAATTATGGAAATTGTATCAATATACTATAATGATATAAGGTCATTACTACAAGGTTTTAATTAGAAGTTTAACAATTCTTACAAACATAGAATATCAATAATAACAACAATAATAGTACGCAGTCTTACCTTTAACTAGTAGAGAGGTTGTTTTAAAGTTTGTTACAGACAGAACAAAAAATAAAGTTTGAAGTTGATTCCACCTTATATAAATGACAATGATTTTTTTAAATTCCAAGTGACATAAGAGTCAATAAAAGTAAATGAGTTCCCTATGTGTGGATTGCCAATAAGCGTCCTTGCACATTTGAAGGCACTAAGTGAAATAGTGAAAGATCTCCAGTTTGGTGTAGGGTTGTTGACACCTTCTTCCAACAACTTCTTCGTTATAGCTATACTCCTAGTGGATACAGTGAATGAGTCCCCAGATTTAGTATGGAATATAACTTGATCAGATAAGCTGTCAATATGATGTGTTTCACCTAAAACATAATTAGAATACAACTTATTTAGGTAGTTTAGCGAAACTGTATAATGAACCCAAATTAGAACACATACGTACCTGATTTACTACACATAGTCATTAAAATCTGCAAATTTTTCAAAACAACCAATTTCTCTAATCATTTACGGACCATTGTGAAATCACCCCTGCTTCTATTTCTATCTATTTTCTCTTGAAGATTGAAGGAAGCTTAACACAACATATAGTATATACAATTAAATGTTCATATGTATAATAGATGAATAATAAGAAATGAGATATGGATAATAAGGAAAGTGAGTTAGTTCAGATGATACTAAAAATCTTGAAGAAGAAGATCAGTCATTAAAGGCAAACGATTATTAGTGTATAAAAAGCAGATTTGTTCTACATTGGTTTTTGGTTTAGTAGGGATAATTTTGCCACATTCCTCCTAACGAGATGAATTTTCACTATCGAAAACTAGTCACCACATCAACATTCCTCGATGAATTATGTTAAGAGTTATATTCTACACAATTGAATTTAGAATCAAATTCTTTATGTTCAATGAAATTTTCGATGATAAGTGAAAGTATTATAGTTTAGTAGTTATACATCTTCAATCTGCCTAATGCGATGAAAGTTAACCTTATTAAAATAAAAGTTATCCATTTACCCTTTATATCATATCTAAATTTTATAATTTAAAGTAGATTACACATGACCATGTTCTTGATGTAAAAAAATATAGTATTATCTATATAGACTTATATTACTATTATTACAAAAAGAGTTAAATACTCTTTTAGACATTTCATCAAATAGTTCGCAAGCTTTCATGAAAGAAGCATTAAAGGTCGTAAAAAGAGGTCAACCCATATACAACTAACAATGGAAGACAATAAATCATCTTCGCAACATAACCACAAACACAACTCATACAACAAATGCAGAAAAAAGAACTCACAATAAACACATAAAGGTGCAATTCAAACTTACCACAAAATGGAGGGTTTGAAAACATTAAAGAAGAACAATACCAACACAGTTAAGGATGCTTCTTCGACGATGACAACCACAATACACGAGACGAGCACAAGAGAGGGGACAATGGTCATTGAACTATGAAATGTAGACGAATGTTGACGGCTAACACAAAAATGAAGAGATGTTATTGTGGTAGTGATAAAAACCTAATACAAAATTATGTCATTTCTTATTGACTCGTACGATGTCGTTTTCAATTTTTTCAGAAGAAATATAGTAAAATTTTGTTAGTAATAAAAAAACCATTGCCAATTTGATTAAGTGAACAAATTTGATAATGCATTAAGTTAATTACCATATATGATGATGATGATGAGGATGACATCATCTTAATAATAATAATAATAATAATAATAATAGTAGTAGTAGTTTATTAGAAATAATGGGTTTACGAAGATAGAGATATTTTTGAGATAATATTAATAGTAGTTTAATTATAAACAACTTCCAATATATTAGAAAACGGTAATCAACGTTATATATTAATAATTTCTAATACTTGATGTTAATGATGTTGATTGCATAATCGTAAAACAAATTTAGTTAACAAATTTGATTGTAATATATACTTTTATTAATCATTTTAGCAAAATGAAAAATTGTAGGAAAAGGTCTAGTATTGGCGACGGTTTATAAATTTGGTAACAAAATGTTATAGAATTTATGACACTATTTTATTTTTGTAGCAAATGTTTTACATTTGGTGACGAAATATAGGTTCATCACCAAACATACCGAATGAGAAAAAATTAGCTGAGACAACGCCATTTGTGGGATGACAAACGACATCGTCCCAACGTCTGCTTAAAAACAAACGCACCAACCCCCCACCAATTTTGTCTTATCAGCCCCCTTCTCCTTCATTTTTTTCAAAACCTAAGTTTTCTACCTTCGTTTTAGCCCTATCTTATCCTCTGTCTTCGACGTTATGAACAAATCTTCTCTTTGCACTTTCTCTCTTCATCTAGTGAGTAGTGTTAACTTTTTTATTTTGTTCTGTCATTGAAGCTGAAAATAGTATCATAGTTATGTGTTATGTTTTAAGTTTGTTGTTGATTAGTGTTGGGCCCCAAATATATTTTTTATTTTTTATTTTTATTTATTTATTGATTTACTTGACTTATTTTTTATTTTTTCTTTAATTGTTTTAATTATGTGTATATATATATATATATATATATATATATATATATATATAGTTGAGCCTTGGAATTAGTTAGTATGATTGGAAATTGGAAATTTTGAAGTTAAAGTGAAGGGTTAGAATTAATTGGATTAATTGGAAGTGAGCTCGGAAGTGTAGAGCCTTATGAGACAAATAAGGGCTTGTTGGATGGAATGGGCTTTGAGAAAGAATAGAATAAGTAGAAGGAGGAGAGCCCAAAAGGAAATGCAAGTGAGCTTTAAAGGAGTATTAAAACTACATAGTTTTGAGGTAGGCTTTTAAGTTGAGATATAAATGAATTAAAGGAAGAAAGGAAGCAAGTTGTCGTAGAGCTAAAGGAAAGAAGAGAAAGCAAAATCGTGAGCTAAGAAGAAAGAAGGAGCTTTCAGCCAAGAGGAAGGAGAGTCGTAGGAGGTTTGAAAGAAGAAGAAAAAGAAGAGAAACTACTTGTGAGAGGTAAGTTCTATCTTTGTTTGTGTTGGGTTCGAAAATGGGATGAAATCGAAGTTAGGGTTTGTGTAGAGATTGAAGAAAGATAGAAGAGTAGGGTAAGATCTATGGATTTTTGGGATTTCTAAGTTAAGGTTTTGGTTATTCTAGCATAGATGGCTTATGGGTAGGTTAGGTTTAAAGTTTATTTTACCTTTGCATGATTTTATGAATGCTATGCCTTTCTTTTAGAATGAATTTATTGAATAGACTATGGTTTAATTGAAGGAAATCAAGAAAACCCCACTCAATATAAGGAGGAAGGGCAATCTTGAATTCGGATTCCGACATTAGGTGGGTAACATTTTATAGTTGTCGTGTAATGAAAAAATGCCCTATGTGTGCTATCTTTGTTAAATTGTGTGTATATTGAAAGTGTATTCCTTGATTTGAAAGAAAAGAATGAAACTATGATGATTCGATACAATGAAAGAAACATAAAATGCTATTCTTGTGTTTGAATATGTGAGCATAAATTGGTTTTGATTGGGCGAGAGAGAACCTATTTCGTTAAGTCACGTGCATGTTGACCCCCTAGCCTTCTCACGACAGCCCGCTTGTGGCCCACGAGATCCGAAAGTGGACTCGTTGTGTTTACGATAAACTTCGGTTTATTCGTTGTGTTTAAGGAACTCTCGAGCCAATTGTGTGCATTTCATTATTTTGAGTATATGATGCATATTATGTGTTTTAATTGATAAAAGATCTCATGTTATGCTTTATGTGATGAGTTCGGTTAATTATGATTTATGTGATAAAGTTGGGAATTTATGCATATCATGTTAATTGCAAATGTTATGGATTCTTTATTATGTGTTGTATGGCTCATTGCGTGATGGCTATAAACGTGTTAGCCACTGAGCCGTGTTTTGCTCACCCCATTCTCCCTCCTCAGGTGCAAAATTCTAGTTGAGCGCAGAACCTTGCAAGGCATCGGGCATAACTCCAAGAAACTTTAGACACTTTTGTACTATGTTAGTAACTAGCTTTCGGAATGGCTTTATAAGCATATTAAGCATTGAGCATCTCATATGTTGTATTTTGGTACTTGATTCATGATGGATATGATGAATATGCTGATATGTAATTAAAGCTATGATTGAACTCTTGAATGATTGATAAAGAGATGAGAGCTCTAGTACTCTCTTCTTCATGTGAATTTGTTGATTTGCGATCTGTGCTTGACCTTGAAAAGGGTATATGTATGAGTCTTTTGATCATTGAGTTGTTGTTGGGTTTTTTCTTGGGATAGCTTGCTGGAATTTGCAAAGGTTTATGAGTTGTGATAAGGAAAGATTTAGAGACAAGATTGGTAGTGATCTGAAAAATGTTCACTGAATTTGCTTCAGTCTTTTAGCCACAACGTTTTCTCTAGTAATCCAAACAAGATGATTCTTAATTTGGATTAAACTAGAGATATATGGCTACATTTTGTAAGAAGACATCGAATTTCAATTCTGTGTCTAAGAGTCTCAAATATTGTAATGAAGTTAAGAATTGGGTGCAGTGTTGGTGCAGTAATGAAAGTCTTATCTTCTGACTTTAGGGGCAATTTTGGGATTGATAAAGATAGATTTTGGCAAAATTCCCTTCTGAAAAGTTGTATATATTTCTTTTATCTTTCCAACGGTATAAAGTTTGTAAACTTTGGACATCTGAGTGATAAGTTATGCATCTTATAAGTGGAGACATTCTGGAGAAAAAGTCAGACGAAGTTACTGTTCATCTTCATCTTCGTCTGTGCTGACGTCATCTTCGTCTGTGCTAACGTCATCTTCTTCTGTGCTGACGTCATCTTCATCTGTGATGACGTCATCTTCGTCTGTGCTGACATCATCTTCGTCTATGATGACGTCATCTTCGTCTGTGCTAACGTCATCTTCGTCTGTACTGACGTCATCTTCGTCTATGATGACGTCATCTTCGTCTATGATGACGTCATCTTCATCTTAGTTTTGCTGACGTCATCTTCGTCTCAGTTTTGCTGACGTCATCTTCGTCTATGATGATGTCATCTTCATCGTAGTTTTGCTGACATCATCGTCTGCTTTTGGTTTTGACCCTTCTTCCTTCTTTTTGCACAGGCCTCCGATTAAGCTGATTTTTTAAGCGTTGGACTCCTAAGAAAATTTTCTATCTTTTTATACTTGATTTATCAGCATTGCTTTTAAATTGAAAAAGGTGGTTTGAAACAAAGTATGATGATCAATTGACAAAGTCTAAATATACTTTACTAATTTTAAAATATCTTGAGCTATAGGGCTCAGATTGAGGCGATTCTTATTTTAAATTAAACTAGAGACCTAAACCTACAAGTTTTATGAAGGAACCGATCAGCAAGCTAGCCTCTAAGGTTTTCAAATTTTGACGCGAAGTCAGTAAAGTGTTCAGTTTTGACTATTTTCTTTAAAAAGCATTTCGAGCATAACTTCTTCATTTCTAATCCGAATTGAACGTTTTCAGTGGCGTTAGAATCGTTAGATCATGAGGAACAAATGTAATTAGGAAGCCGATATGAATTTTCATTTGGAGGTTTCCCCCAATTTGTGGTCAGTGTGTGGTCGGTTTTGGGTCTGCTATGCTTGTGTGTTTCCGAATGTTGGGCCTCGGAGACAGGATCCAACAATTGGTTTGCGTTAATTAGTGATGATAATTGTTGAATTGTGCACAAGTTATGTTATTGTTGTTGAAAAAAGGAAAAACAATATTTGATTGTGTTCTTGATTTGAAATATACCTGCCGATTACGTGTTTGACAAAAGTCCTTATATTGTTTTGAGTTTGTTCTTTACATTTGAATGTTTCTATTATGTTAAAAATTAAAAATTTGTGTCCTTTTAGTTGTTCATTTATAGAGAATAATTATTCCTTTTATTTGAATGTCGTGATAGAAGATGATGATACTTCAATTTCCATGGCTTTTTATTTATTTATAAGGATTCATTAATGGTTTCTTACTTTTTACTCTCAAGTTTTGAAATTATTCTCACTTACAACTTCTAAGGATTATCAATGTTTCTTTTAATAGCTTGAAATGGACCATCCCTTTTGCTATAATTTATAGTGCCTTTTAAAAAAAATCTTTCACTCCTTATTATTAGTATATAGCAATAAGAATGTATTAGCCCTTTTAGCCTTTTAATTGATCATATTGTATTATATTAAATATGAATTTGTTTTTCTGCAAGTTATAATATGTGTTTTAGATCGTTGATAATCCACCAACCTTATCGTTCTTTTACTCTGCGATTGTCTATTTTTCTAGGTAAGTCGTCCAACTAATGTACACTTATGTTTCGATATAATAGTATGTAAGTTTCATATCAAGATTTGTGTGAATGTAATTAAGAACTAAGTTTTGTGTTATGTTTTGCAATATTCTTAGAAATATAAGATAGTATATAGGTTAGAAACTAGTGATGTAGCTCTGATAAGGATTATTGGCGAAAAAATTCACGAGTGTATGAGCGAGAGCAAAAAATCCCTTTCTTAATTCACATGTGTAAACAATTCCACGTACCTTAGTATTTCTTTTCTTACGAACTCTATTTGTATAAACTTCAACCTAGATGTGTTTTGGTTTTGTGTTAATGCAAATGATGTGTTGGTTTTGTGTAATTGTTGGGCACCGATTCCTTTTCGAAACCCAACTCTTGCTCAATCATGAAACGAGAGCGTATTCCCATGAAATCTCCTTAACCATCATCGATTCCTCTTCTTGCTCTGATACCACAACTGTTGTGGTCCCGGTTGCAGAACCCAAACCTGGAGAATCATGATACTGAGCAAAATTTTCCTATAAGGTTATTTCCATGAACCCTTATTAGGCATCATCCCATAAGGGTGGCGTGCCCACGACAATCAAATATCAAAACAAACTTATTACTTCAACTCAACCATATTACGAGGAAGTCAATATGAACATACATAACCGAACTACTTCTATCTATCATTTCATTTCTAAAGCAACAGAGTTTGAAAAACTTTATTTACATATCAAAAGCCACACCATTGGCTTATTACAAAAAAAAATACAAAAATAGCAAATTTGTGGAAGTTCCCTTAGGCTCTTGATCACTTGATCTCTTAACTATAACCTGAAGATAGGACGAAAAGGGGGTGAACTTGACAGCTCGTGGGTAACAGTTTATAATAGAAAAATAAGCAAAACCTTTGAAACCATTGTTCTTAACATAGAAAATTTTCATTGAGTTCATAAAGCACATGTTTCTTAAACTTTCAGCCAAAAATCCACAAGTTACAAAACATGAATGCATCAAACTTGTTAACATAACATAAGCACATAAACACATTAGAATGGTTTGGGTAGATCCATAAACATGATGCACTACACATTTCCACATAATGATCCCGTGCAGTCATAAACTTGAGGGAGTTCATGAAGGAGCTCCGTGCCACTAGCGAGCAGGCGGGAGAAATCTTTAACTTGGTCAACGTGCATGTGACATTCTTGAGAGACTACCACAAACCCATATAACACATTTTTCATAACTTGTAAATTTGTTACCCAAAATGGAACTTTTTGAAAACTTGCTTTTCATATACTTGATATGTTTTAGAAACCATTCTCGAAAACATGATTTCATAAACATGTATCTTTTCAAAGAGAAATCATTTTCAAAGTCTTTTCATCAATCGTCAACATAATTAATGTAGCAAACATATAACAATTTCATAATTCATTCAAGAAGCAATAAATGCAACACTTATGATGCAATTGAAATCATTCAACTTTCTTGATTCAAAGAAAATATTTAGTGGCTTATTTTCGCTATTATAAACATGTACCCACCTTGATTTCCTTGCTTATAAACTTGCTAAAAAATGCCTCTTCTCTTGTTTCTCTTGCCTCTTTTGATCCCTTTATACAATAACAAAAATCTCACTTGATAGGGTTTTCAATTAAAAAATCCCTCAAGTACGATCTCTAAAATTGGTTCTTGAATACTCAACCCAAGCATTTTGTAAACTCCATGAACTAAAATCCTTCTAAAAATTTAAAAGTTTTAAAATGATCTTACCTTCATTCTCCACTAAATGAAGGGATCCTTAGCTCAAAGGAAAGTTCTTCTCTTCCTCTACTTGTTTCCTTTCTTCAACAACTTCAAAATCTCTCTTGAAGATTAACACAATTTAAGCCCTTGCTTGTTTTCTCTTCTTTCTCTTCTTCTCTTCTTCTCTTCATATTTCTCTCTCTTCTTCATGACACTCTCTCTTTTTCTCTTCAATTTTCGTTCTTCTCTCTTCTTAAAATGCAAGACAACACTTCTTCTTCCAATTATGCCCTTAATGATCGAGAAATGTCCTATTTTTCCTTCCATTTATGCCTTATGTCTTTTATGCTTAAGTATCTTACCAAAAGTATCCTTGAATATTTTGATATAACAGTTTCTTCTAGAAAAATGTTCCTCATTGTCTTAAGCTTCAAATGACACCAAAATCAATCCATTTGGTTCAAAACTCTAAAAGTATTGTCCCAAACATTTTCGGATTGTTCTTATATTGAAACAATACACTATACTTAAATTCCTCCAATAAATTGAAAGTATTAGAGATTGAATTAGATTTCAATTTATTCATACCATTTGTAGCTCTATGTCTCTAGTTTATCTTGAAATAAGGATCATCTTATTCGGAGCTATACCAATGAAGACATCATCAAAATACCGAAGTATGTTCAGTAAAACATCCCATTCATACTCTTCCAACCGATACTCTTACTTTGATTCAATCCATCTTTTTCGAATTCCTACAAAAAGTTGTTAAATTATTTAGAGGGATAGAAAATTGTGTTAAGAATCTATGGGTTCAAGAATCATTTTAATTGGAGGTCAGATAACAAAGTTATGGCCGAAAGAATCAAACATGATTTTGCCCTCAATCATATTAAACCTATCGTGAGACAATTGACATTACTCTCTCTACATATGTCAGATTAAGATCATCTTAAGACGGTTTGATAGAAGACTTCGAGATCTTTCATAAGAACCTCGAAGACAGATTTTATCATCTAAAGTGTGAAATTTGGACCAAAAAATGTTCTAGTTAACATAAGATGAAGCAAAAAGTCAACCTAAGACGAAGGGTGAGACGAATTCAGAAAAACAGACGAAACAAAGAGCAGACGAAGCAAGAAGCTGACGAAGCAAAGAGCAGATGAAGCAAAAAGCAGACGAAGCGAAGAGCTGACGAAGAAAAGAGCAAACGAAGTGAAGAGAAGATGAAGCAAAGAGAAGACGAAGCAAAAAGCAGACGAAGCAAAAAGCAAATGAAGCAAAGAGCAAACTAGCAGACGAAGCAAAAAGTAGATGAAACAAAGATCAGACAAAGCAAAGAGCAAACGAAGCAAAAAGAAGATGAAGCAAAGAGAAGACGAAGCAAAAAGCAGCCAAAACAAAGTCAACTTAAGATAATGCAATGCTTAAGACGAAGCAGAGTCATCACAGACGATACAATTTTATAGGCGATACCACTTTATACTTCTAAGCATCTCCCCTTCTAAGGACCATAACTTTCGACCCAGATGTTCAAAAATTACATACTTTATACCGTTGAAAAGATAAAAAAATAAATACAACTTTCTAGTACTTTATACCGTTGAAAAGATAAAAAAAATACAACTTTCTAGAAGACACTTTTCTCTAATTCAGCCTAAATCAATCCAGAGTTTCTATCGAATTCAGAACACGAATTTTACATTCATCCACCAATGTATTGCACTCAGTTCTCAACTTCATGAAAAATTTTGAGATTCTTAAAGATAGAATTTAAATTCAATGTCTGCATGAGAAATGTAGCCCTATGTCTCTGGTTTAATACAAATCAATAATAATCTCATTTTGATAACTAGAGAAAAAGTTATGGCTAAAAGATTGAAGCATACTCAGTGAATATTTTCCAGATCAATTACCAATTTTGTTTCCAAATCTTTCCTTAGCACAACTCATACCAAGATCACCTTTTCTACTTGATTTTCTCCTCATTCTTAACTCAATATCATCCATAAAGAAATTATAATCCATGATTAATCATGAACACCAATAATAGAACATACACACATATACATATCCTTCATCAACTTACTACACATATTCAACTTCATTTTTGCTTTCATTTTACTTCTAACTTTCACCTTAATTTTTCCCATTTCATAAGCTCTCATCTACCAAAACACCAAAGTAAAACATGAATCTATCCACACTTCTTATTTACTACTTTAATCTTGTCTATCATTTCTAATTCAAGAATTTTCATCACTTATTCTTTACCATGACTAATTGCCAAAATTTTTCATTTAATAGTTCTAATCTTCTAAGAAAAGTTTGTGGGGTCTAACAGTAACGATTTGCAATATTCTTAGAAACATAGGATAGTATATAGGCTGAAAACCAGTCATGCAGCTCCGATGAGGCTTATCGACAAAAATTTTCTTGAGCTTAGGAGCGACAGCAAGAAGTACCTTTCTCGATTCACAAATGTAAACAACGTCATGTACCTTAGTGTTTCTTTTCTTACGAACTTTGTTTGTATAAACTTCAACCTGGATATGTTTTGGTTTTGTGTTAATGCGAATGATGTGTTGATTTTGTATAATGGTTTGCAATATTCTTAAAAACATAGGATGGTATATAGGCTGGAAATCGGTGATATAGCTCCAATGAGGCTTACCGGTGAAAAATTCCTCAAGCCTGGGAGTGACAGCAAGAAGTTCCTTTCTTGATTCGCAAGTACAAACAACGCCATGTACCTTAATTAATAGTAACTTTTATTGTAATGTAAAATTGAACGAGAAGTGTATTTAATAATTTAGTTATCTTCTTTTATTGTATAGCTACATGGATAAAAGTTGTATGTCTTATCAGAAATGGTCCACTAAATACATAGAAGGAGTTAAGAGTTTTATGCAATTTGTACGGCATCAAATGGGTGATGAATGTTGTATTCGTTGTCATTGAATCAATTACTTAAATGTCGAATTTCAAAGTTAAGATGTAGTATATAATCACTTGTAAATCTGAGGCATAGAAAAATTATATAGCCCATGGCTTTATCATAAACGTAAGGAAGCAAGTTGTAACAAAAATGGTGGTACAAGTTATGATGATAGTAACAATGACGATTTAGATGATTGTGATGTTACTAATGATGGGATTGACGAGATGTTAGATAATTGTGAAAATTATACGGAGACTATGAATGAAACAGTTATGTCTAATATAATTGGTAGTATTATAGAAGATAATTTTGGGAAGTTATTGAAAGTTACTGAATGATGCATTATCCGTTGGACATAGATTGCGAAATCCTACTATGATGCAAAGAAAATGTTAAGGGACCTTAGATTAGGATATATTTCAATTTATACATGTAAGTATGGTTGTGTTCTATTATGGAACAAAAGCAAAGATGTTCAAAAATGTCTGATTTATGGTACATCAAGGTGGCAAATAGATGATAGGAGAGGAAAAAAGATACCGAATAAAACCTCTCGATACTTTCCTACTAAACCATAACTACAAAGACTTTTTATGTAAATAAAAGTCAAGTATATGAGGTGGCATAAAGAGAAACACATTAATGATAACATTATTCGTCATCCAATAGACTCAATGGCATGGAAAGAATTTGATAAAAAGTTTCAATGGTTTGTATAGGACTATCATATTGTTCGATTTGGATTGGCCTCAGATGGATTTAATCCTTTTGGCAATATGAGTACTTCATATAGCATGTGGTCGGTAATTCTAGTGCTATACAATTTACCTTTATGGAAGTGTATGAAGGAGTCTTTTATGTTATTGTCTTTGCTTATTCCAAGACCTATAGCTCCTAGTAAGGATATTGATATATATATATATGTAACCATTAATTGATGACTTAAACGATCTATAAGAATTCGAATTACAAACTTTTAATGTTGTTCAAAGCAAAACATTTATAATGCGTGCCACTTTTTTTTGGACTATAAATGATTTCCCAGCTTATGGGCATTTTTTTAGGTGGAGCACTAAAAGGTATATGGTTTGTCTTGTTTGTAACCATCAATTTTATTTAAGGCGTCTATAAAGTAAAATATGTTACACAAGTCATCGTCATTATTTAGAACATGAGCATAGATGACAAAGAAGTAAATTGTTTAATGACAAAGTAGAATTGGGTCAATCTCTGTTGCAATTGTCTGGTGATAATATTGTTTACCAACTATCACATTTGGGTGACATTACACCCGACAAACACCCAAGGAATAGAAAGTGAAAGAGAAATGATGTTGAATTCAATTGGACAAAAAAATCATGTTTTTCAATCTGGTATATTTGAATGAATTACTATTGAGGCATAATCTTTATATGATGCATATTAAGAAAAATATTTGTGAGAATATTTTAAGAACTATGATGGGAATTGATGGAAAATTGAAAGAAACAATTAAGGCTAGACTTCACTTGGAAAACATGAATATTAGAAAAGAATTGCACTTGAAAAGTAGAGATGATGGGTCATACATTATTTCCTTTTCTTGTTATAATATGTCAAAAAGGGAGAAGTAATCTTTCTATCAGTTTCTTCAATAAGTGAAGTTTCTTGATGGATATGCATCAAATATAAGTTGTCGTGTGAATGTTAAAGAGGGAAAAGTATTAGGGTTAAAAAGCCATGATTACCATGTGCTTTTGCAACAATTACTTCCTATTTGAATACGTGGATGTTTACCAAAGGATGTGTCTGTAACTTTAGGTAAATTGGGAGAGTTTTTTAAGCAATTATGTTGCAAGACATTTAAAGTTGAAGAGTTTGAAAAAATGAAAAAAGACATAGTTTTGATTCTATGTAAGCTTGAACTAGTATTCCCCCATCATTTTTTTATGTTATGGTTTATTTGGTAATTCACTTACCATATGAAGCAAAACTCTTTAGACTGATTCAATTTTGATGGATGTTCATGATTAAAAGGTAATTCATATTAACTTTTACATTTTTAAAAGTTATTTGTTAGTAATAATTCCTATTATTTTATATTTTGTTCAGGTTTTTATACTCTCTTAAGCATTATGTACGTAATAGAGCCCGACCTGAAGAGTCTATTGTAGAGGCTTATATAGCAAATGAATGCTTGACATTTTGTTCAATGTACTTAAGTGATGTGGAGACAAGATTTAATAGACCAAAATGTAACTTTGATTTTGATGAAGAGGGTAGGTTGTCAATTTTCTATCAAAAAGTAAGGTCACTCGGTGTGGGTAAATAAATGGAGTTAACTAAAGACAAATTCCAAATCGCCCATTGGTATATTTTGAACAACTGTGAGAAAGTCGATATATATAGATGGGGTATGTATATCACTTCTGGTTCAAACGATCATATTAGAATTTTGTCACTAAATCTCATCTCCTTATTGTCGTCAACTTTTATAAATGGAGAGCACAAAGAGTCCATTCGCAATAAAAGGATTATTAATGTTGAAGAAAGACATAAGCTGAAGTTTGTATCATGGTTAAGAAATGGATTAGGTTACATATTATGAACAGGTGACAATTTTTATGTCAAAATAACTTCTACTTTCATTTTGTCATACAAATGATATGGTTGCATAACCGTAAAGTGCAAGAAGCAACAACAACATTATATAGTTTAGCATATGGGCCTCATATTTGTGAGAAAAATATATAGGATGCATTTTTAATGGGGCGAGACTTCACATACAAGATCGAGATAGTCAACTTAGAAGCCAAAATTATGGAGTTGTTATTACGGGATATCATAACGATGATTTTATTGACTTCTACGGCATCTTTGAAATAATAGAGTTGCACTACATCAAGGATAAGAATGTTATTCTATTTAAATGCAAATGGTTTAATCTTACTGACATGAAAGTGAACGGGAATATTACTAGCATCAATGTTAGTAAGACACGGTATAATAATAATCCTTTTGTCCTTGCAAATTAAGTGACGCAAGTTTTTTGCCTCAACGATACTATATTGGGTAGTAATTGAAAGGTTGTTCAAAAGTTTCAACACCAAAATGTATTCGATTATTATGAAAGGGATAATAGTCAATTCAATGAGGATGCAAATGAAGTATATTAAGAGATTGGATTGGAGTTCAATAATGAAGCCACTTAAATAGAAGATGCAGATATTCATAATTCCATAAGAGAGATGTTGATCCCAACATAATACAACTGTACAAAGTCCAAGCCAATCTTATCGTACAAACAAATGAAGACTATACTCAGGATGAATTAAATGACAATGAGGATACTTTGGCCGAATGTATTAGTGATGAAGAATCCAACGATAATGTAATTAATGATGATGATTTTCAAAATCTTGATCATGTTGATTGAATGTAAATAAATTGTTTATATCATTTGAAATGTTATGTTCATATTTGAGTTATGTTGTTGATATTTTACTTATGTTTATTCAGGACGAATCAATGCATATTGTTGATGTTTTACTTATGTTTATGCTGAATATTGGTGTTTAATTTATGTTTATGCTGAATGTTTAGTTTTGACTTATATTCATATGGAATGTTGATGTTTGAGTAAAGAATATGCGTTATGTTGATATGTCATTTATAGATATTCAATATAACGGGACCTAGTAGAAACAAGATAAAGAGGGTGGCGACTACCGAAGATGTTCCTCCCCTACAGAAAGCAAATCAGTCCGACCCTATCAATCAACAACTATCGATTTCAACCACCAATGAAGGCAGTCAGCAACAACCTATATCTAGCTCAACTAGTGCTGAGGGATCTTCAGGTCTGTTATTATTAACTACTTATATTTACAATTATGCTCAAATATATATTTAAATGTTTAATGTGTTGTTTCTTATCATTATTCCTTTTTTGTCAAATTCCAATATCGGCATAAGAAAAAGAGATAGAGGTATTACTAAAGGATTTGAGTTGAAACCCATTAATGCTGCAATGAACATCAAGTTGTCTGTGCATATTTACCTCACGCAACGTCATCCTGTTAACAAGGTCCAATCAGCAAAATTATCCTGTGACTTGGGAGTCATTGTCAAGAATAAATTGCTTTGCCTTCAGCATGCCAACAATTGAAGGAAGACAACTTGCTATAGAATGCTTTGGACAAAGTTTCGATAATTTTTCAATTCATTTTATTATATGCAATACAGTTTTACCTATTTCACAGACAAAGCTCAATATCGTCGATATCGAGAACCCTGAAGTTTCAAGTTGTGTCACTTCATTGTTGAAACAAAGGACGAAGGATCATTGTTATCGACTTCATAAATATTACAAGTCTTTTCCTTAAGATGAGAAGGCAATGAGACATGTTCTAGAACAGGTGACTCCAGAAAATTGGAGTGAAATGTGTGATTAGTAGGCTTCTGCAAAGGTTAAGGTTTGTCTTCTTTCTCTTCATATTTCATTCCATTAATTTTGTTTTTGCATTTAATTACTATCTCTTCTCTTTATTTAGAAAAAGTGTGAGAAAAATAAGGTTAACAAAGTAAAAATGAAAAACTCTTCACACACCAACTGCAAATCTTTTGTTGTCATATGACAAGAATTTGTAAGTGTAATGTTTAGAAGTTCTTATTCTATTAGTTGATACAATATAACCTATTGTGTTTCAATTTTTTAATTCATAAAACAGAGTCAAATTCAACTGCAAGGACAAGAGTGTGATCACACTCTACAAACTGTTGCACTAGTAAAAGTTGGACGTCTAAAGAGACACAAAATAATTATATAAGTATAAAAATTTTAATTTTAGAGTTATTTATTTATGTAATACTAAGTAACAATAATTGAATTACATCTCAATTTTGTGTTTTAAATTGTAGGACAAGATGCAGGACTTATTGTAGAAATCATTGTCTGACGGGATTGAGTCCAATGTGGATGACATTTGCAACAATGTTCTTGGTAAAACAATAAAGGGCTTGGGCATAGTCCTAAATCAATTGATTCATCATCGTCACAATCAGCATATGTAACGATGCTTCAAGAGGAGAACCGGTCACTTAAGGCTTAATTACAATGTAATGAAGAAAAGTTAGATCATACTCAAGAAAAATTACAACGTAACAAGCAAAAACTAGGCCATACTAAAAGACAGTTGACCAAGCTTAAAAAGATGGTCAAACAAATACTTGGATTATAATATGTCAGTAGTAGTGACGATGAGGAGTCTTAATTTGTTTATAATTTTTTTCTTAAGTTTTGTAATTAACATTTAATTACGTGTTTTTTATAAAATGCATTTCATTTTTAATTATGAAACATTTTTATTTTATTTTAATTTATTACTATTTAAACAATGTCACCAACAATAATTACAGAATGTGACTAAATTATAATTCAAATCATGTTAAAAACAATAACATGAATTTAAAATGTTGTTAAGAATTATAATTAAATATTAAATTTGTAATAGGAAAGTCAGTTAAAAATAAATATTCGTCACTAAAAGTCTTTAACTACAAATATAAAATTATCGCCAAATCTTTTACCTGTGCTTTTGATAACGTCTCTAATAACATTTAGCTACGCTTTAAAAATTGTAGCTAAACTTATTCTGCTACGAAAATAAATCGCCAGTAGAAATTATTACCTAGGCCTACATTAATGAACCTAATTATCCTTACCCACCAAAATTAAACATGGCAATAAGTCATCTACGACAATTTCTCCTCTCCTCACCCATTCCTATTAGCAACAAAGAAATGATCGTAGCAAAATCTTTTGAGCATTGATTCTTTTAAAAAGTCATAGATAATTTTTTACTGCTGAACTTTTACGACTATTGGTTCAATGATTTTTTCCATCGCGAAAAAGTTTTTACAATAATTTGGTTTCTTTCAACGAGCCAAAAGGCCCAAAACCCTTCTTTGTTGTAGTGAAAGAGTTCCTGCTTCAGGTGACACTAACAGGCTTAGGCAAGGAGAAGTTATGGCCGTGGCCTTGCTCTTGATCCCCATATTAGGTCAAAGCCCACAAAGAACAAGTGATGCCCCAGTTCTAAAACTTTTAAATTGTGCACGCTGAGGAAATATCAGAACCAACCATGCAGAATTTGGAGTTAGAACTAAAATGAAAAAAAAAAAAACCCGATAAGGGAGCTAGGTCTAAAACCTTCTGCCCACGTCAGAAATAGGATCGATTATGTTCTAACCACCATATGAAGCAATCTTAGGATTCATAATACATTACAGTAATTTGGGGGCCATATAACAACTATCAAGTAAAAGCATCCATGTGATGCATTAAACTAGCCTCCAGTTTAGTATAATCCCACTGAATTGATGAGAGGGTTAAAAAGACAAATAAGTAGTCAACATAGTCCCAAGTGTTTGTAACTTTGTGTTGTACATATATATCTGTGTGTGCTGAGGCTGAGGAAACATAATAGTTTTTGCTATATGCAGCTCATGATTCATCCATATTTATGCTGGTGAGGAGCATGTGAGTAGGTAGACTTAGGAGGCATCAAACACATGGATGCAATCTTAAGATAACAATAAATATGCTTAATTGGGATTGCTAATTAGTGTATTTTCTCCGATATCGGATCTGAATGATTAACCTAATGCTACTTTTTCTCTAGGAACATGCATCGATGTTGCTTAACTCCACCAGATTGAATGGGCTTCATGTTATCGGAATGCAGTAGATAACAAAAGATTTGTAGGGAAACTTATGAATCATAGTTTATTGCACTTGTCTCTTTTCCGGGTGACTACGTGATCACGTCACCTGATTGGTACAACTACGGACTAGAACGAGAATGTCTGCTAAGCAGGAAAATGGCATTGGCCTTCCCACATCCATGCTACTGCCATAGCATTTGGATGGCTTAATTGCATTAAAGAACATAGTAGATAGGATTAGATAGCGGCGAACTGGTGAATGGTGATCAACTTATATTACTTAAGTGACATTTGTTGAAAAGAAAGAAGGTAAAGAATTGTTGTTTACTCCACTTGACATTTCCCTCGTTCAGATCTCGTGATTAAAGCCCGGGATAAATTGTTGAGGAAGCTATAAAGTATAATGGTTATGGAGTTCAAACAACGTTAAGCTTCTTCTTAAGACACAGGAAACGTCACATCCCTTAAGAAATCATTTTCGGGAAAGTAAAAGAACAAAGAAAACTTCGTTTCATCGGCTTCTTCTCGGGTAAGGGTGAATTAAAAATTAGTTTTGTGGCTGCTGGGATTCGAGCCCAGGTCTCTACGGCCACAACGTAGAATTCTTACCACTAAACTACAGCCACCACACAAGGGCTGAATATCGTTTATCAAAATACCTAGCTGGAATCGTTACCACGTATTGTTTCTTTTTTATTAAAATTATTCATCATATATAATTTTACAAAATAATATTTGTTTAACAGGGAAAAGAAATAGGTGAGGTTATTAGGGCGTGGGTCTGGGGCTCACCAACTGTTTGGTACTTGTCAATCGTACCAAGGACGATCACGATATGCCCACGAGGGGGTAACATGCACATTGGTGCAGGGGTCCTCGTGGGCATCATTTCCTTTCTTGTTTTCTTTCACCAAAGTCCTATACCACCACAATACAATACAACACCCCTTAGATTTTTATCCTCACCTCACATGGCTTTTTGTTTTTGCTACCCTTCCTCTTCACACTCTATTACAATCATCATCTGCTTCTCTACCTAACTGGATCGAAAGCTTAATTTTAAAACAAACTTGCTAACCGGATAGAACAACAGCAAAGACAAGCACTTCCAGCACCACTACAAATTCTTATGGGGACCTTAACACATGGGGGTTACCTTGGGGACTATATATATGTGGCGTTGGTTTCTATTTCCTTTTTCTCTTCTTCTTCTTCTTTTGATAACTTATTGAAAAAGTGGAGCCACCTAAAAGCTGAGAATCTTTTTGCAAAATGTTGGTTGGAAGCACACACTTGGGCCTAAGTCATTTTTTTTTATGTCTATAATGTATGAATGCTTGTGTTGATAACCAGCTCTTGGCCTTAATCTTATTATTTTTCTCTCTTTTATGGGAGGATGCTTATCTTGGATTTGGTTGATATATGATGCAGTTTTAAGAAAATTGAAGCTTCTATGGTTAGGTTTATCTTTCAATGCCAATAAAGCTCTCAAAGACATATTAGCAAGACAGCTAGCTTGTTCCACTTTTCTCTGTTTTATATTGCATTGAAGATTATGTATCTCAACAAAATTTCCAACTTATCATCCTTTACTCATACCGTCATGTTAACAAAAACTAGAACCTTATAAGATTTGCGGCTACTCTTCTCTTTTGCAAGTAAAACTCTCATTAACTTTGGCAATTGGCATGCAACTGGCCAAATTTGATTATATCTTCCACTCCATATGCCAGTTGCATCAAGTTTGACCTTTTCTCTTAAATGACAAACTAAATGAGGTGACACACTGACATATCATAGCACATGATATGGTATGGTTCTTTTATTAGTTCTTAAATGACAAACTTTTGGGGGGTCATATATCTAAGCACATGAAATGGTATAGTTCTTTTATTAGTTCTCTTTGTTCCTTGTCAAAATTTTGTTTCATTTGTCTTATGGAAAACCCAAAACAAAACAAATTTGACGCCGACCCTAGTTTATGCATAGGGCTAAAAAGGAACTACACGATTGCATGTGCTTCAAACTAATTTGCTAGCTACTTGTTTTATGGGGTCAAAAACCTTTAAAAACGAAACAATGACTTCCGTCCAAGCTTACTGCTAGAGCTCGTCAGAAGGGAATCAGTAGGCAAATTTACGTAACATGACATTAACCATCCTTATTAATCGTTTACAGAGCATATACCCTGCCTTTTTCCATTCCAAGTATGTACTTGTAAAACAGCAATACGAAGAAGAATAAATGCTGAAAAAGTTTGTCAAAAACATTCCCTTTTATCAATATTCGCATCCCAGTAAATTATATTTTTATAAGAAAAAAATTGAACGTGTTAAAATATATTAAAAAAACAATCTGATTCGATCTTATAAAGGACAAATAAATGTGTATATATGTAAATGGAGAAGATAAGAGATTTAAGTGATTCAATCTTAAAGACAAATAAATTTATATCTGTTCTCTCTATAAGAATGAATCTCTTATTTATAAATAAAATCTTATATTATATATATTAAATTGATTGAAATGATATGCACAAATTAAATAACACTACAACAAAACAGACGTTCTTTTGGGGATAAATTCGAAATCATTGCCAAATGGATTTTTGGCAACGATTTAAAAATCCATCACCCAAAGTCATGGTTTGGTTACATTAAAGAAAATTATTGCTAAAGCAATTTAATTGGTGACGATTTTCTAAATTCGTCGCTAAAAGTCCCTAATTTTGTGACGGTTTACTTATGTCGTCGCCAAAGGTCGAGCGTTTGGCGACAAGAATTTCAAACGTTATAAAATATTCAAACTTTCTACAATGAAATATATAATTCGTCGCCAAATGTAAACTTTTGGCAACTAAACTTTGAAATCGTCGCAAAAAGTTAAAATTAAAGAATTTGCAAATAACAATGTTAATTTGATAATCTTTTAATGGTAAATGTACTTAATAATCTTAAGGTTAATTATAATTGACATTTATATAAGATTTTTCATATTTAACTTATGTTTTCTTTATAAATTTATTTAAATATATAGTTAATGCATTAAAACTCTATAAATTATCTTTTGGATATAAAAGATAAACATACCTAAAATTTTACATATTAATAAGGTAAAATTTAAAAAATTAAGTTGACTACTATTCTTAATCATTAATATTTATTAACAATTAAATAGTAATACATAAAAATATTGAAAATTGTAAGCAATATAATATAATGATGTATGCAAGTAAGTAGTATAAGATTTTAATTAGAAATTTAACAATTCTTACAGGCATACAACAACAACAATAACAATATCAACACTCAATATGAATCCCGTTGATACGCAAAATATAGAGAGGTCTAATAGTACGTAGCCTTATCTTTAATTAGTAAAGAAGTTGTTTCCAAAATTCGTACGAACATAACAATAAATAATGTTTCATGGTTATTCCATCGAAAAGAAAATAAAATAATTATTTTTTTAGATTCCGAGTGACATCAGGTTTTGTAAAGATAAATGAGTTCGCTATATCTAGATTCCAAGAAGGGTCCTTGCACTTTCAAAGGCATCAATTGAAAACATCAAAGATCTTCCCTCAAGTGTTAGGTTCTGGCACCTTTTTTCACCAACTTCTTGGCTATAACTAATGTAAAAGATACAGTAAATGAATCCGTAGATGCAATATGAGTCATTAAATTAGATTAACAGTCAGTACGATACGTTTAACTTGAGACACAATTAGTATAGAACTTAAATAGCTAGTTAAGTTAAACCGTATAATGAAGCCAAATTCAAACACATGCATACCTGATTAAATAGACATAGTAATTGGAATTGAAGATTGTTCAAAAACAACCGATTGCCCTAATCCTATACCAGTCATCTGGACATTGCCACTGTTTCCATTTTCATCTATGTTCTTTTAAAGATTGGAGAAAGTTTAACACGAGACATAGTATATACAATCAAATGTTCATATGATAGCTTACTATGATGTAAATAAGATACAAATAATTAAGGAAGAGAGATGATTCAGATGATACTAAAATCCTTGATTATGAAGAAGATCGGCCATAGAAAGCACGCAGTGATTAGTGTATGATGAGAAAATTCATTATGCATCGATTTGTTCTTCACTAGGTCAATATTCCTTCCAGCAGAGCTCATTTATGCCATTAGGAATCAATCATCACGTCAACATTCCTTGATGAATTGATGTTAATAGTTTAATTTTGAAAAGTCAATTTAGCATAAAATTACTATGTTTAATAAAATTCGTTTGGTAATCAAATCCCACAAAATCTAGGCATGGAATGAACTTATGCAAAAGACGCTTTCTAAATTCCATGTCTATGTCATCTATTATGCTAGTTTGTCGATGATAAGTCAAAGTACTACATTTCACTAGTAGTAAAGATTTGGTGTAAAAGGAATCATATGATAAATGTTTTACATAAACATATATTGCAAATCGTTCCTTGAATCTCTAATAGACCTTCCATCAAACAATTAGCAGGGTTTCGTAAAAAAACAACCAAAGGTTTGGAAAAAAAGATGTTTACCCATCATCATCCAATACAAAAACACAATTCACCAACTTCCAAACACAAAGAGAAGGGGAAACTTATAAACCATTAGCATAATAGAAAGCCCACATTAACTTTAGGATGTAGCAAAGAAATAGAGCATAATAAGTTGGTAATAGAAAAGAAGAACAATATGTACCAACACAGCACATGATGTTTCGTCAACAAAGAGGACCACAAGACAGGAGATGAACACAAAAGAGGAGATGACACTTATTTGACAGATTAAGAAGAGGAAATACGATGACTAACACGAAAACAAAGACAACTTCGTTATCATGTTCATAATATAGTAGAAAACGTCACTGTTTGTTGTTAAGGTAAATGACGTCATTTTTAATTAAATTAGAAGAAATTAGTGATTTGGTGAGGATTCAAAAACCCATTGCTAAATGGTTTGCCATTACCATTTGGCTTCACCTTTGGCTAACATAATTTTATTTAATATATAAATTATACGTTACAATACAAAATTTTATATAATAAATAGATAATTATTATTAAATTGAGTAATATATATTACATAAGTAAGATATGAGAAAATTTTAAATTATTAATAATTCATAAATCATTATACTAATTACAATTACTATCTATACATTCATATAACCTTATATTAGTTATCATAAATGATCATATTCAATATTAATACTAATAGTAATCAATAATAAATATTAATATCATATTGTTAAAATTTTAATATTATTCAAAATCTATTGTAAATCGTGTTTATAAATGTAGTCAACAACAATGTCATTTTGAAGGTCAAATTTAATATTAATGATAATGATTTGTATCAACGTAAAAATAAATTTAGTTAACAAAATGTCATTTATATTTTTATTAATATTTTAATATATATGATTTAATAATTTTATGTGGTCTCATAAAATTGAATTTATTATATATAATTTATATAGTAATTTATGTTTATGATATATTGAAAATTTTAGCAAAATTTAAAAATCTATAAAAAAAGTTTAGTATTGGCAATGATTTCTAAATTCGTAGCCAAATATTTGGATATTGTTTAGCATTTGGCAACGAATTATTATATCGTTGCCAAATGTTGACAGATGTAAACAAAATTAAGTGAAAACAACATCGTATTTTGTTCTATGTAATCTAAACGGTGACGGTTTTGTAAATTGGTAGCCAAACGTATTGGTGTGAAAAAAAATTAAGCCAAGACAACATCGTTTGTTCAACAACAAATGATGTCGTATCCATATTTGTTTGATAGAGCAACCTAACACCCCCTCCCCTCAAATTTCTTTCAGCCTCTCCTCTCTCCCACATGATTCTCTGTTGATTTGTTCTTCTCTTCATCCATTCATCTTTTTTCATCTTGACATCTTCGTTTTGTCTTCCATGTAGTCAAGGTAAGAATTTGTAATGTTGTTCTGTTTTTTTTCCTTAAGTTATAGATATTGTTAAATGCTATGTTGATGGTCGATTTTAGGGTTAGTTGTTGACTTGTTTACGTTTATTTGGCCTATTAATGATTGAATAGTTGATTGAATGTGTTGATGTTGGTGAAGAAAGGAAGAAGATAGAATTTTTGTTGTTAATTTGTGTTGAATTTTTTAAGCCTATAAACTGTTCGATGAAAGTTGCCATAGAGATTTAATGTTCTATTTTGAACTTAAGAACGAAGTTATATGTTTCTGTTTTGATAGTGTTATGTTTTGTAAGGATGGTAGTGTTAAAAGAGAAGAGATTGTGATATATAAGCAATGTTAAGGTTTTGTAATTCTATATATAAAAAAGATGAGTGATTTCTATATAAGAATAATGATAAATTAGTATCTTTTATCTTAATTTTGTAGCATTGGAATCTATTAATCTAATTGAATCCTCTATTAATGAAATAGTTTGCATTGTTTACATCGAGATTTGTGTTACCTTTGATATGACTAACTTTTGTTTTCCTAAAGAGCTAATATAGTCACGATCTATGTATCAAATTCAATTTGATAGAATTCAAATTCAATTATTCAAATTTGAATAGATATTGAGTTTTAAACAATTTTCAAAACCAATTACATAACAAAATCTAATTAATTCTAATCCCAAATTAACTAACTGAATTAGATTTATTCATCTTTTGTCTATTTTATATAATCAACAACATATACTCAAGCTTCTAAAATTCGAGAATAGAGAGCACAAAGAGTGTTCGCTTTAAATATTCATAATAGCATTAGTCTTGTGTTGATCAATGTGAAGGACTTGATGAATAATGAACCCTAATAATTGTTCTCCATCAGCCAGGGACAACCATTTATACGTAAAGGGAGGTTTTAAATTATTGATATCCATTTAGAAAATTAAGTGTTTACAAATACATAATAGGAGAGTCTCTTATTTTAGCTTTTCCTATAATTTTGTAAAAGTAATATATTTCATTATGCTTCATTTTGTAAAAGTAATGTATTTCATTATGCTTAATTCATTTATCTTTCAAATATATATATGTATGTATGTATGTATGTATGTATGTATATATGTATGTATGTATGTATGAGGTGAGTTACACATTTTGTTTAAAGTTATTTTTAGTTTTATTTGTACTTAATGTGTTATAGGTAGTTGAAATGCACTTGGAATAAGGTTTGTGTATAGGATGCTTTTAAATATGCTATTAAATATGTATAACTTTGTTAATAGGTTAAGATCATTGAAGCACTTCTTATTGCTTTGTTAGTCTAAGCACTTACTACTATTTTGGTTTAAGAAAAATGCCTCCCTTTTATAAAATGGACATCAATGAATAACTTAATGCTTACTTTCTTATTAACTTTCATTTTATAAGCAAGTAATAAAATTTGTAAAGAGTTGGTAACAATAGTACAAATACATGTAACAAATTCCTTATTGAAATAAACTACAACCATATTAATGATGATTTCGAAATGAGATTCAAATTTTCTTTATATTTGTTAAATGTGTTATTTATAGACAAAGAAAAGAGAAAAGTCAAGACTTGTAAATTTTTTAAATTATACAGTGTTTCTTTTGACCAACCATAAAAGGACAGCTTCTCATAAAGATCTCTCCAACTCCAAAAAATCATATCAAACATCAAAACAATAATATATTAAAACTTAATTTCTAAGGAATTAAGGTGGAGAGAAATAGAATGGATAAAGAATAGCAAATTGAACATGGAGTGTATATACATATTAGACAAATTTAAATAAGCAATAATCGACAACCTCTAGTTTGGCATAAAGAGAAAAAGTAGGCAGTTATGTCACGAACACAATCTTAGCCACAGCAGCAACCTTCACATACTAAATTTATACAATTAACAAATCATGAAAAACAATGAACAAAACACGTAAGAAATGTTTTTAATGTGATTAAAAATGTGGGGCTAAAGACCCAATCATCTTTGATTATGATTTGTTCATGTTTTGTCAAATGCTCCAAAATGATTTTAGGAAAAATTGACAAGTTCTTTATGTTGATATTCTAATTAGTTTTATTTTATATTGGAAAAACATTGAGAATTCATTTAATAATATCATTATAGATATTCAATATAATGGCATCTGGTAGAAACAAAGGAAAGAAAGTGACAACTAGTGAAGATGTTCCTCCCCCACAATAACCAGATCAATTCGACCATATCCAACAATAACAACCGATTTCATCCACTAACGAAGCGAGTCAGTAACAACCTCTATTTACCCCAACTAGTGTTGAGGGATCTTCAGGTCTGTTAATCTTTACTACCTATAATTACACTTATCCTTAAATATATATTTACATGTTTAATGCATTTTTTATTATCATTATTTTTTGTGTCAAATTCCAAAACCGACGTCACAAAAAGAGATAAAGATATCACTAAAGTTTCTGAGTTGCAACGCATGAACGTTGCAATGAATAGCAAATTGTCTGTGCATATTGACACCTTACAAGGCCGTCTTGTTGACAAGATCCAATAAACAAAATTATCTAGTGAGTTAGGTCTCATTGTCAAGACTAAATTTCATTGCCTTTAGCATGTTAAATAGTTGAAGGAAGACAACTTGATATAGAATGCTTTGGACAAAGTGATGTGAGCAAGGTTGCACATGACGAATATATCAATAGACTTCGAGATCAACTTGATGCTAATCGAGACTTGATGCTGCCTCCTAGCTCCACAAGTTGGACTGGGCTTAAAAGATTCAAGGTCGCGTTAAATTCATTCGTTGCTAGCGTGGTTGATGATGGACTCTGAAAGAATCAAGATTCTCGCTCTCAGCTTCAGTTGGTCAGTTTGAGCTAAGTTCTGGGCCCAAACGACCCTTGACAAGTGCGCACGATAGGCGCGTACGTCAGCACCCAGCAGGCCAGACGCCAAGCGCGTGCCTGGCCTCTTTTGCCTTGGATTGTTTTCCTACTATTTTTATAGACGATTTAGATAGTATTAGTTTACCTATTTAGGCCTAGGATGTTTGCCCACTTTCAAGTTATTTTGGAAAGTATAAATAGTTGCCTTGACATTAGTTTTAGGGTTACACTTTTGATAATTTAAGAGCTTTATGAGGAATTTCTTCAAGTTCTTGTTGTTCCACGAACCCTAACTCTACTTATCAATTAATCTCAATTGTGGCGTATTGTTTTTGTTCAATTTTCTTGGTTTACTACTTTGTCTAGGTTGCTTGGACAATTGCGATCCTTGAGGTCTAGAAAAGTATCGAAAAATCTTGCGCATCTAGTTTGTTTAAAGGTTGTCGATTCATATCAAGATTAATCTTCTTCTGCGTGCGCATCACAAAGTTTCTATAATTTTTCAATTTATTTAATTATATACATTTTTTACTTATTTAAAGAATAATTTCTCTTTTACTTGTTGTTCACAAATGAAGCTCAATAACGTCGATATTGAGATCCCTGAAGTTTCAAGTTGTGTGAGTTTACTATTGAAATAAAGGGCTAAGGATCATCGTTATCATCTACATAAACACTAAAAATCTTTTCCTTTAGATGAGAAGGCAAGGAAACATGTTCTTGAACGGGTGACTTCAGAAAATTGGAGCCAAATGTGCGATTATTGGGTCTCTACCAACATTAAGGTTTGTCTTCTTTCTCTTCACATTTGCTTCAACTAATCTTGTTAGCATAATTTAATGATTATTTCTTTTCTTTATTTAGGAAAAGTGTGAGAAAGCCAAGGTTAATAGAGAAAAATGAAAACTCTTCACAACCAAGATTCCAAATCATTTGTTATCGTACAAAATGAATTTGTAATTTTTTTATTTAGAAGTTATAATTATATTAGTAAATACAATATTATTTATTGTGTTTCAAATCTTTTTTTTTTCATAAAATAGTGTTAGAAGGAACTACATAGAGAAGAGTGTGATTCTATCACACTCTACAAATTGACACACTACAAGGAAGGTGAAGACTGGACGTTTGAAGAAGCATATAATAATTATATAATTATAAATTTTGTTTAATTTTTAACTTTATTTATTTATGTATTACTAACTAATAATATTTGAACTAAATATTGATTTTATTTTTAAAATTTTAAAATAAGATGCTAGAATTGTTGTAAAGATCATTGATTGATGGAAATGAGCCAAATATAGATACATTTGCAACAATATCCTTGATACAAGATCAGGCTACATCAAAGGTCTTAGGTATGACCCTAAGTCAATTAACTTATCATCATCACGACCAGCATATATAACGACGCTTCAAAAAGAGAATTAGTTGCTCAAGGTTCAATTACTATGTGATGAAGAAAAGTTATAATGTAATAAACAAAAGTTAGACCATAGTGAACCAAGATGGTCAAGCTTGAAAAGATGGTCTAACAAATACTTGCTCAAATTATGTAAGTAATAGTGACGATAAAAACGAGTTTTAGTTTGTATGTAAGTTTTTTTATTAACATTTGTAATTAACCTTTAATAATATTTTATTTTATATAAAATGCTTTTAATTTTAATTGTTTTATTTATTTTCATTTAATTAATTATAAATGAAAAATCTAAATATTACAAACACTAAGATGGATTAGAAATCTTACCAATAATTATAATTAAATGAAAAAATTCAATAGAAATGTTTAATAAAAATCAAAATTTGTCACCAAAATTTTTAGCTACATTCCTAAAAACATCACCAATAATTTTAAAATAATTAAAATTAAATTAAAACATAGCTAAAAGATTTGTCTGTGATTCTAAAATCGTAATCAAAACTTTTAATTACGTTCCTTAAACAATCACTAATAACTTTTATCTATGTTTTGAGAATTGTCACTAAATATATTTTGTTACGAAAACTTAATTGTTTCAAAACATTATTACCCACATCTATAATAATGTAAGTAATAACTTTTAGCTATGTAAACTTGAAAAGAAAGTGTCCTAAAGTATCGTTGGCGATGATTTGTTTTATCCTCATCTATCTCTTTTGGTGACGTATCCAAGATCGGAGTAAAATATAATTTGTGACATTTTTTGGTTGATAATATTTTGCTACGGTGATTTTATGACAATTCTTGTCACAAATTTTTGTCATCGTTAAAAAGTTTTGGTGACGAATTTGGAGCTTTTGGCGGCAAAAATATTCGTCACCAAAAACCTTTTTCTTTGTGGTGGAATAAGATAAATTACAATTAACTTAGGAATTTGATTAAATATTAAGATAAATATGATTGTTATGTTTAAAAGAAGCTGCTGTAGCCTTGCCTGGGTGTTGGATGGGAATTGCCAAAACGGCTTGTGCAACGGATCGATTACAAAACTCGAGAGGCAAAGTTGAGTAATCTGCAATCCTGATCCCCTTGTCAGATGACAGGGCAAAATATTACAAGCGACACAGAACTGATCTGACACCATTTCAATGTTTGACAGAATAGATTTTAAGATATCTGACCCAGAAACTGAAGTGCAACAAGAGCGGTTTGTTATATTAAACACCAAATTTATGAATATTTAGCAATTTCGCCTCTCCTCTCTCTCTCTAAATGAGATGTAATCCCACATAAATGACGTAAGAACAACCAAATCTTTTAATAATAACTAAATGTCAGCTTAGCTTTATTGTTTTCTACTATAGCTATTGTCTTTTATATGAGTATTAAAGAATTTGTAGCCTGCAGTTGCTGGTGTATAAAATTACTAAGGGACCAGAAAAGCCTGCCTTAATTTTCTCCGATAAATGCCTCTCATAAATGAGCCGGTCATTCACTCTGCAACCTGCATTCTGCCCTCTGCACTCTGCACGAACGGGGTGAAAAGTAAAAAGCCTTTTGCCTTTGCATAGAAATTTGAGCAAGAAATCCAGAAAAAGGTCAAGCACACGTGAAGCCTCTCTGGCTCCACCGTCTCTCACATCTGTAGGTATTCAATTCCCCTGCCCCTTCCACACCCAGTGAAATTTGTCCTAGGCTGTTCTGCTGACGTCACCATAATCAATTTATCTTCGAATTGAGTACGGAAATTCCATTTCTTTTTAACTGTAAATTCTAATCAAGTGTACCGTACTCGCATGAAATAAAATTCCCTTCTCAACATACGAATTCTGGGAGTTATGGTGCTGTATATTATTTGGAAAAATGATTTCCAAGATATCATTACACAACATTAGAGTTACACCCCCTGCTCCCTCAAATATAGGAAGGGGTGAAGAAATATCATGAAAGCGAGAAGAGACAGGCAGGAAACAAATCAATCAAGTCGACGAGTGGAAAAAAAAAACAAGCACACGTGGACAAGAGTGGCCACACGTGCACCCAATCATCACGAGGCTTAAGTGCTTAACCCCACCACACCTTTTCTTCCTTTCTATTCTATCACGAGAGGATAAGATGTGAAAACCAAACACGACACTAACACTACAATGAACTGACACACGCTTTTTTGTCACATCTACTCCTTTCTTATCTTCCACATCAAATCCTCTTTTTTAATTTTATTTCATTAAATCTATTTTTTCATCCTCCACTCTCCTAGTTTTTTCTATATTGCCCACCTTCTTGCGATTTTGCAAATATTACTGTTATCTATCCTATATTTTGGTGTGGACCAAACACAAAACTCTAGAAAAAGATTGATAACTAGATCCAAAGATAAAACCTTGTTTCGGTTTAATGACATAGTGTAATATGAAAGAAGTCTATTGTATGTGATAACTTTGATTAAAGTATGCTAACAGAAATCTTAATCTTTTATAAATTGTCTAGGCTGGCTTTTCAAGCACATATCACAAATCAATAGTTTACGAGAAGTTCCAAGTTTCACTGCAAGAACAGATAGCACCCAAGTGTAGAAAGGGATAGTTCATCAACCAAGGCTATCTCCTCCTACAGGACTAGAGATGTACGTATGCGTAATAGAAATATGGGAGAAGGAAGCAACCGAAACGATAGGCAACAAAGGACAAGTAATCTACTATAGGTGATAAGAGTTACCAGATGCTGTGGCTCGACAAGTAACCAAATTTCTGGCCATATGCTTTGGTGATTGAACTTTGGATAGCCACCGAAACTGGAAGCTTGTATGGGCTGACCCTGATGGATTGAGATAGTTCATAAAACTATGCCATCACCCCAACAGTGACTTGTAGATTGATCATAAGCAACGACAAATGAGCGTGAATTCAAGCGTGTAAAGGGACAAATCAGATCCTAGAATCAAAGCAAGGATTTCTTTTCTACCCCATCTATTTCCATTCATTGTAACAAAATTGATTTCTACCTTTCTTAATTTCTTCTCTTCCAGTCTACGGATAGATTACTAATGTTTTATTGTGGGTTTGCGGTACTATAGGTGATGAGAGTGATTATAAGACTTTATTTAATGGCTATTAATTAAAACTAAACTATACCCTTTTCACCATATTTGACTTCGTCAAATCAATGCTAACTCTAGTCATTACATATTATTATATAGTATAAATTATATTTAAAATTTAAAATTTTATTTGATTTATATTATTATTCACGATTATAAACTATATCAATTTAATGCTCAAATTTTAATTTATTATGTAGAATTTGTCGTTTTCTCTAACATAATCAATCATCATTTTATATCAGCACACACATAGATTATAATTAATTAAATAATTTAAATTAAAAAAATCATTTTAGTTTCTCTATTCAAAACTTAAAGCAAATATAATTTAAAATTATATTATAAAATTGATTAAAATTATTAATTTAAAATATAATCTACTTTATTAAATATCTAAAATTTGAAGCTATTAATTGAATTTAGGCTCTTGGTCCAGTGACCCGTACTAGAGATTTGAGTTTAGAAGATCAAGACTTTAAAAATTCTAATTTCTTTAATTTTTTTTCTTCGAGCAGTGCATTATACTCAAACTGGGAAGGAAACCCTCCTGTGATTGATAGTGTATAATATGCAGGAAGATACAAAAAAAAAAAAAGAAGAAGAAGAAGAAGAAAAGCAATACACGTGCACGCCAATATTAAGAAAATGTTAACGCTTTTTGAGTTAAATGATTTAGTTAGAGAGAGGGGTGTGTGTGTCGTGGACAGCGAGCAGAATGTCTATCCCATACAGACGCCAACTGGGAATATAACCTCACGTCACGTTACTACATTTTGATTTTTCTTTTTTGCTAGAAAGGGAAAACGAAAGAAAACTAGACAACCTGTTACTTCATTAAAGTTGTGAACTTTGTTGCACGAGGCCCCCTCTTTTGTTTTTGTGTGGTGCATCTTTTCAGTTTTCCCCACCAAAATTATTGATCTCTCTCTTCATTCTCTTATTCACTATTGAATTTTTCTTTTCCTAATAATAATAGCTTGGATAACATCATTGCCTTTTGGAATGTTTTAAAATAATATGCTCTTCATAAGTAGGCATCAATATCTTCTTCTTCTTCTTCTTTTCTTGAGAAGATCGACTTATGTTATGCATGGTGTACTTCTTTGTTTTAGACTTTTAGTAAAATAAAAATAAAAAAGAACATTTTAGAACTTGATTTTCTGTTTTTGACTCTTCTAAATCTAACAGAATTGTATTCAATTAGAGATTATTTGCGTGAATATAGTTTGCTATGAAACATATTGGCATTATGCTGTAAAGATGGCGTCGGTCTTTGGGGACTGGGACATTTTAATTAATCAATAGCCTGTGTACAGTGTCGGCAGTTCGTGTTCTCATTTGATGGCCATGGGATTGATAGTTCTCTTGTGCATTATTTGGTGGATCTTACTCGTAACTAATCAATCATACAACAGCTTATCATTCTATTTCCCCCTTTATATCGTCCACATAATTTATAAACGCCAAATACAGACCTGTACCACGTACACGGTTGTACAGTACTGACAGTCGATCTTCCTCAAGATTTGTTTCCTTAAAAAAGGTTTACGTGAACTGCAGACTCGTCTCGTATATAAGCATCAGCTTTAAAGGTACATGGATCGTGTATTGATTTTGGGATTTAAAAATCAGATCCCAAAGATTTTATTAAATATTGTGGATCGAGATTTGAGGAAATAAACTTTCAATTCTTTTCGTTTTTTTTAGCATAGGTATCCGAATCATCCACATCCGTGATCTATGAAAGAAGATTCTAAGTCCTGCAACGATGAACGTTAACAACCTTCAATTCTTTTAGTGAAGTTTTGCAAATTATGTTGATTTTACCACATCCTTGAAAATTTCACTAGAAAAAATTACGATCTCTTTATTTTATAATAAAATTAATTTATGAATATAATAAGCCGTGACTCATAAATTATATCTTATTATAAATTTTCATTTTCATTCAGACAAGTCACTCGCAAAACCATTTTCTAAATAAATTATTGCAAATTACTTTCATTATACAAATGTCCAACTTCTAATAATACTTATATATACAAGTTAGGAATGATATCAAAAGGCGAATGTTTTGAATGTTAAGTTTTGTATAACATATTCACAATTTATCTTAATGTTTGAGCATATTAGTAATTTAGTTGAATTATAATCACAATTTCAACAAAACTTTAACTAGTATTACAATTAATTATAGTTAAACGCTGATTAGGTCTCAATAAAATTCAATATTAGTTATTATTTATCAAGTATTTTATATTTAATAATAATGTTTTGTAAACTTCATAATTAAGTCAAACTTAGATTAATTTATTTTAGTTTCTAATTAATCAACAATATCAACATCTACTATTACCTGTCAAATATTATGAATGTCATTTGACTAACATTATATAATTTAATTATTTTATCATACAATATTCTAATCAACTATAGAGTGTGAAATCAATATGTACTCTATTTGAATTTAATTATATTAGTCCTTGAACATTAATAATTTATTCTTTTAATGACATTTGAAAACTATTTTCAAATTGTTATTCTACCTCAAACAAGAAAATTTCAAATTAATACTAACCGAGAATAATAAAATTATTTTAATTACGTTATGGTTATAAATTTTATATTATCACTCAACAATATCTATATAGTTTATGTTGTCTTCAATAACTACTGAATCGACTATTATTGACTAATATATATCATAAGTAGTATTAAAATGTAACATCTTTATGTGAGATAACTTAGAGATCTCAAATTTAATGATTACTTATTCAATGATCATAACCTAACTTTTCATAAACACAAGTAATATTTCATATGAAATTCTCATATCAGTCATGTTAGTGAAATTTTTATAACAAGTAACAACATATTTGTTTAAATATTTTATACTTTAATCTATGTGATATATCTACTTCACAAAGAAGAAATATAACAATTGCTAGTTTTACAATTTGTTAATGTTTAGTTTTAATAGAGAAATGACTAGAAACAATTTAAAGATAGTACTTAAATGTAATATGAATATTGTAATTATGGTATCATCATATTTTGATTTATAAAATGTATTTTCTCATGATTTAATTTACAAGTTAGTTAATTAAATAAACATATATAAGATTAAAATTTTAATTAATTAATTATGTTACAAATATATATCCAATCAATTGGTTATAGGATATAAACTAATAGTATCACCATCTGAAAAGGGGTTTATGTGTTACACCATAGAAAGTAGGAATTTCAAATTTCTTATGCAGCTCCGTTACCTCTTTTTATCAATCTTTCAAAAAAAATTTAATTCACCAGAAATATCGTCTTCATATTTGAAATGGGCAACACACCTGATCATGTTTTCTTGTTTAAATCAATTTACAACTCGAAGGTAGAAAAGTTTTCTTTCCTTCATCCTTCGAGTTGGAAACTGATTTAAACAAGAAAACATGATCAGATGTGTTGCCCATTTCAAATATGAAGACGATATTTAGTTGATTATAATTAACAAGGTGATTTTGGGTGCTAATGCGTCTCATTTAATAAATATCTCACAGATGAGTCATGCTACCGACTTTTGATAACATTCTGCATTTATTTTGAGTCATCTCTTCGCAATCATTTTGTTTTAAGATCAAGAGCATCATAAATCACGCATGGCACACTAGTTATGTTTCTTATACGTGCTTTGGACAATCAAAGCACACAGTTAACGATTATATTAAAAGATATTAATGAAACATAGTAGTTCATCCTATGAAAGACAAAAGAATAGGGAAATATTAGTTATAGTTTGCATATGAAGTGATTAAATATACGTATAAATATAAAATAATAATAATACACTCAATAAAATTTTAAATTTGCATTAAAAAACTAGAAAATACTTAGACAAATCATTAAAAACACCAAAATAGGTTTTCTTTACATAAGATTCTATTCTATCATTTCATAAAATTATGTATACACCATTAGCACATTTTAATTAAAAAAAAGTGAAATTGGTGATGTTACAAAGAATTGGATAACTAAAATAGTACGTTATGGTACAACAAAAAAATATATAAATAAAAAATATATAAAGTTCAATAAAAGGGTTACTCCAGTGCACAACACTTCTTCGCTTTGCAGGGATAAGAGGAAAGTTATCAATTATATACAATCTTCTATTTGTATTTTAAAAAGAAGTGGACTTCGTGACCCGAATTCATAACTTTCTAGTTTTGTGACGACTTAGAGCAAATTACGTCCACCTTCTTGTGGGACTCCTCTCCCGGGGCCAGAAAGATCCATCTCATGCAATGGGACACAATTTGTCAGGCCAAATTTTAGGGTGACTTGGGAATCCGCAAAATTCGAGAAACTAATGACGTGTTGTTAGTTAAACTCGAGTGGGCCCTGCTCTCGAATCCTAACACGTTTTGGGCCCGGATCTTGGCCGCCAAATACAATCTGGACGTTCACAATTCGCCTACTTCCTTAGCGGCATCCGACGGCTCCATGACTTGGAGGAGCATCAGAAGTGTATGGCCCCACGTTATTCGCGACATGAAATGGATGATCTATGATAGGACGACGGCCCATTTCTGGCAAGACCCCTGGGTGGGGGATTTGGGACCACCTCTCTCCCATGCTCTGACCCCTTCTTCCCCTTCCATGCTCTCCCATAAAGTTCAACATTATGTGGACAACTTAGGTACTTGGTTATGGTCAGAGTTTTAGTCTCTCCTTCCTCACTCTGTTTGTATGCTTATTGCAGGTATTCTCCCGCCTAAACCTTATTCAAGGAAGGACAGACTGATTTGGGGTAGGTCGGTGACTGGCCATTTTTCCTCAACTTTCGTGTATACTATGCTTCTGGACCATGCTCCATTCGATACCAGTAGCTTTTGGCAGCTTATTTGGTGTTGGCCCGGCCTTCAACGTATTAGGTCCTTTTTGTGGCTCTTTACCCAAGACAAACTCCTGTCCAATCAACAACGGATGCGTTGGTGTTTAATTAAGACGACAGCTTGTCCTCATTGTTAGGCCGACGAGTCCTCTCTGCATGTGATGCGCGATTGCCCCTACGCAAGACACTTGTGGCTCGCCTTCCCTCCACAAGCCTTGTCCTCCGACTTCTTCACCCTGCAGGTCTGAGACTGGCTACCCAGGAATCTTCAGTGTCATCGCCAGATATGCGGTTTCAACTTGTCCCTCATTTTTGGGACAACATGTTGGCTCCAGTGATCCTGGCAGAACCGAGCACTCTTTGACCCTCAGTTCTCCCAGCCACCCACTCCGGTTCACGACATTCTGGAATTTGTCCATCAAATCCATATTGCTTCCAGTTGGCATGGCAGCGCAGTGCTTGGGCATAGACCGCGACATGGGCAACTCATAGGATAGAGTAACCTAGGCCCAGGTTGGGTGAAACTCAATACGGAAGGGGCAAGCCGGACAGAATCCCTCATGGCCTCCGCGGGTGACCTTCTCCACGACAGCACCGGATCCTGGCTTGGAGGCTTTGTTCATAATTTAAGCTGGTGCTCTTCGTTCAATGCAGGACTATGGGGAATTTTCTCCGGTTTGACGCTAGTTTAGGACTTAGGATACCGTCGGGTGATCTTGGAAGTTGACTCCCAAGTGACGCTGAGCACTATCTCTGACTCTGCGACCCGTACCTCATCTACACACTCCTTCATATTCGGCATCAATGAGCTCCTCAATCGGAAGTGGAGGGTTCTTCCTCGCCACACGTACCGAGAAGGCAATCAGTGTGCCAATTGGCTAGCCACTTTTGCTCTCAATTTTGATTTGGGTGTTACCACTTTTGTAAATGCTCCCCCAGAGTGCATTTTAATCCTTCTAGAGGATATTGTGGGGTCTAGCCGCCCACGTCTTATTTTGTAAATTTGTTCGTTTCTTTTCCCTTCTATATATATATATATATTTGGGGTAACAAGAAAAGCTTTTATCTATTATGGGAGAAGTCCAAAAGAACTTTCTTTTGACAACACTTAAATGTCAAATTAAGAATTAAAAATGATCTTTTTCTTAATTTGATATGAATTAAGAAATATTCAAAATTATAGAATTTTCATTTATAAGCATTAATTACTATTTTTAAATATTTCTTTTGAAAATATTTCTAACTTGAAATTTAATTGAAGTACTTTTCTAATTGCATACCAATTGTAAGATTATGTTAATGTAATTTAGAAGGCATAAGATTATATATATTCTCAATCCTAAGTAGATCTTAAAAGTTCGATTAATATATAAATGATATCATATTTAAATTTTTCTTTACAAAATGTAAATGATTTCTTCCTTTTATATATGCAAAGGATCTTTTCCTCAATGGTATACAAAATTTTAAAAATGTACTACAATTGATTGTGCGTTATTAAAATACATAATTCTTGACTTTTATATGCTAAAACGTGCATTAGGTATTAAAAGGCATTTCCCATTATTTCATATGAAATATTAAAAATATGGACTAAATATTTATTTTAGATTTTAAATCATTTAAATTAACACCAATTATTATAAATGTAATATATTATTTCAAATTGATACATTTATAATTAAAGTTACGGATTTTAGATTATCATAATAAAATAAAAGATTAATTGTGTAAAATTCTTTTATAAAGCTTGTTATTTCTCACAATAGAGTTTTAAAACAATATTCTTTAGTTATATATACAATCTAATGATTACTATTACTTTTAGATATAGAACTTATAATCCTCAAATATACCCATAATAAATTTTCAATAATATGATTAAATGAAAACTAAAATTTATATTTAATTTAATAAGTAAAAAATCTAAAAGGAAAATTTTAAAAAAATTAAAAATTAAAATCTCTTTTACGTGTTATAAATTTAAATATATAGCATTAGATCGTAAAAGCCTTTGGGAACCATATATTTTGATTTGGTCTTCAAAGCCTATCCTCCCTCTAATGAAACGACGTTTGAACGAATTTGTCAGTTTCGAAAGCAGAAAACAAATTGGGATTTGGATGTTGTTATGTCAAATCTTTTTCTAAGAATCCCCCAATGGATCTACGCTTTTCTTTAGGTCACCATCCAATGCAACTTTAGTTCTGTATTGGGACGAAACATCCACGCAACCAAAAGTCGAAAAACCAAAGAAAATTGAACTCTTGCATGGAAAATCCTATTTCCAGTAATCGTACAACATGTTTGATTGGACTCTTTGAGCATGTCCACCTACTGTACAGAGCCGACCCTTTAACTTAAGTCAAACACTTTTTATCTTTGCATTTTTTACCTGCAGATAAGACTTTTTGTAAGTTTGCTTGAAAATTGGACCACCTTTAATAATATTTTTGAACAAAATATACTAATCACATAATTTTTCAAGTGAAATATTAAACTCTCGGTGGAGACTCGGGAGGAGTATTTGTTATTAAGAATATTAATAAAATTATTGACATAAAATAATTAACAAAATTTAAAATTATCTTTGCGAGTATTGAGAGGGCGACTGATCCAAAGTTCGACCTATAAACATGCACATAATACGTGTTAAAAATTTACGAAGCAAAGATCACTATAATTGTATAAGTCAAATTACAATATCAAATTGACATGTGGTGCATCCTTTTCAAATATTCTATGAATTTTGTGAACATTAAACGCCACTTTGATGGGATGGTGCATGATATATGTTCAATTGAGAGCTATAGATTCCTTGCCCCCTGTCAGTTCATACGTGATATACTTTTTAAGTTAAAAGTTGATTGATGATTATGTATGACTTTCTTAATTCAAATGATGAGATACTTCTTAACAAGAAACGTGTAATTGTTAAATTACTTTCTATTAAGATATTTATTGTTTCACAAAATGTAAATTTTAATAGATTGTATATTATTTAATAAACTTTATGTTTACTAGAATTCATTAAACAAATTGGTTGGATTCAAAGTCGGTTTTTAGCACTATAGAATTATAAACAATTATGTTTTCAGTTAAGATATTTGTAATGATATTTTGAGTATTATTTGTAATTGGACACATTTAATTATTTGTAAAATTTTACTATGATGAGTATTATACTCTATGCGAGATTCTTTGAAAATGAGATTTATTTGGAATAAAATCCTAGTTATGATAGGATTTAGTTGAAATCAAACCATCATATCTTGACCAAGATAAGATGTAGATTTTGTTTTTTTGGACTCTTTTTTACATCATATTTTAGGGATAATGACTATTTAAGGTAGTTGAATTTTTAAAGATTCTATTAACTATTTTGCAGCTACATTTTTGCTATGTTTTATGTGATTTTTGGGGCCATATTGTTGTCATTTTGGGTGGAAAAATGACCGGCATATTGTGACTTGGCAATTAGACTTTTTGGAGAATCATGGATTATCTTTTGTAGTTGATTTCACGGGTATATCATCCATATCTAGTAGTTGCGTTTTCCCCCTATGTTGTGCGATTTTTTGGGTTGTCTTTATTGTTGTTTTGTGGCGAAAATCTTCAATAGTTTTCTAGTATTTTACAACTCCACTCTTTGTAACGTTTCAGTAAAGAAACATTTATTTTATTGGTGATTTTTCTACTACTATGCGTGGGATATCTCAGTAACATTATCAAAGGTTCATAGCAAAATTTTTAGTAGACAACTTCCTAATCTTTCATTGAAGAAGCTGAATTTTTAGGGGAGATGTTCATCTTATCTCAAATGTTTTTGTTTATGTTTGTTATTGTTTTTATTACTTGTGCTATTTTATTTTTATTCTTTATTATTAAATACTGTTGAGAAAATCTTCTGTTAAGGTTAGCATGAGGTGATCGTATTATAGGAAGTGAAATAGTTTCACGAGTTATGAAGATGAGGGATAGTGTCAAGCGTAGGGTGGGTCGGCTCTGTAATATCTTGAGTAAAACTATTGTTGCTCTTTGATAAAATCGATTAAGCTAAGTAAGGGCCCTGCAAAATGTAGGTAAGATGTGTTAAATTGCATTACTAAATCTCGAATTTTGATTTGTTTATTTGTCATTTAATATTTCTATTTTCTTTTGTGCTAGAAAATTTATAAATTGTTGATAAATTGTTTTATATCAAGCAACGATAGATACAGTTAAAAACAATTTGCGACATAACCAATTTTTTGCAAAACTACATTCTGTAGAATTTTCAATTGGTATTAGAGCGGATTGCCGAATCAAAACTTGGCATGTTAAGTTGATGCAAATTCGTGCTTTGCAATTATGGATACAAGAGGATGAGCATCAATCACCAACCTAATGTTGCTAGATGGTTCAAATTGTCCGGCGTGGAAATCACGAATGAGAGTATTTATTCAGGAACAAGGAACAAAGACATGGAACTTGATTTTAAATGGTTGGATACATCTAATGACAATTGATGGAAAGGAAGAAATAGTGCTTAAAAATCTATCTGAATGAACAAGGGCTGAAGAAGAAGAAACACTTGATAACTCTCTAGCAATACATGCAATTTTTAGTGTTGTAGATGATGGATGTTTCAGTATGATATCAGCTTGTGAATTAGCAAATGAAGTATAGGATACATTACAAACAATACATGAGAGGTCAAAATCGTTGATAACTTCAAAACTTCAATTGTTGGCTACTAGATTTGAAGAGCTTAAGATGGAGGAAAGTGACACTATTAAAGATTTTCATAAGTAGCTGCGTGATAATGTCAATGAAGCACATCAACTTGGAAAGAAGTATTCAAATCTAAAACTTGTCAAGAAAATATTTAGATCATTACCTCCTATATTCATATCGAAAATTATAGTCATTGAAGAAGCTCATGACATTAATGAATTATCTTTGGATAAGGTAATTAGGATTCTCACAAACTTTGAGATGAACTTGTTAAGATATAAGCGTGAGAAGAACAAAGAGTTGGCTTTGCAAGCTAGAGTTGTTAAATCGGTGAATGATCAGGAGATGACTCTAATGAAAATGATGATATGTTGTTGCTAATTAGAAATTTTAACAAGTGGCTAAAGAAGGTGAAGAAAGATAGACCTGAGTTCAGACATAATGGTGGGAGTTCTTTCCAACAATAACTTCAAACAACAAGCAAAAGCAAAAAAGATACAATGTCATGAGTATCAAGATTTCAAACATATGCAAGCAGAATGTGCTAACACTCCTAAAAGGAGAAAAAGGAAGTCTTACACCATCACTTGGAGTGAACACGAATTTAAAGACAACAAAGAAGAAATTGTGAGTGATAGTGTTGCGTTGATTGTCTTATACATCAGAAATCCAATTGCTTGCTTAACAATAACCAGAGAAGAAGCTAATGGCGAAAACGAAGATGAATTAGTCTAAAACTCCAAGAAAATTACATATGAATCAGTCCAAAGTTTCTATTTATATTATGACATAGATGATAGTGATTCATATTACAAAAGGGAGGATATTTGCAAAGTTTATGAGTTATGGGTCTAAACATGTAAGAAAATGAGAAATTGAAGGAGAAAAACTTTACCATAAAGAATACAATTCAAGATCTAGAGAAGAAGTTGTTATCTACAATAGATGAGCTAAATGAAACAAAGTTGAAGTTAGTCAGTACAAAAAAATTGACAAGAATGTAAAATTGAGGCATCTAAAAGTTGTTAAAAATTGGTAAGATTAACCGAGACTTTCAAGGTATTGGCTATAAAGGTGATTGTTCTAAGTTGAATGATGAAAAAAATGGTGCAGCTAAATCTATCCAAGGAGAAATGTTAAAGAGGAAATGAAAATTTATACCTACTTGTCACTTTTGTGGGGTAAAAGAGCATATAAGGCCAAATTGTTACAAAAGATATTTCATCTATACAATCTTTTATGAATTTCCAACAGCAACCTACGTTACCTAAACATACTTGAATTAGAAAGGGTTAATTACAAGCACTTGTGGATTTTAAATCTATGTGATCTGTTTCACATAATGACTCGCATTTTGATAGTGGTAGCTCACATCACATGACAGGTGAAAGAAGTTACTTGACAGATTATCAAAGTTGTGTAGATGGCCACGTTACCTTTGGTGATGGAAAGAAGGATTCAGTTATTGGAGGAGGGGCCCTTTGTGCGGATGGACTGCCACACTTCAAAAATGTGCTTAACGTTGATGGTTTTAAAACTAACTTGGTGAGTATTAATTAACTTTGTGATAATGGGATGTTAGTTAAATTTACTAATAATGAATGCAAGGTGTTGAATGAACAAGGAGAGTGTTTAGTAAGTGGCAGAAGATTGGAGGATAATTGCTATATGTTGCAATCTCACACATCAAAACAGACACGTAAAGGAGTTAATAGTAGAAACTATTCAGATCTATAGTTGGTTGTTGCTGGAAACGAAACTGTTAAGACAAAGAACCAATTGGTTGCTTCGAAGGAAGAAATCAACCAGATAGTTGATGATAGAGATAATGTGACGAGGAATAAAGCCAAGTTTGAATTTCTTTGATGGACATAGGGACAGTGTGCTTTACAAATTTGAAGTATATTGATGTTATTTATTAAGAAAACAAAAAAAAGAAAAAGGGGTTTTGAAGGAGTTAACGTCGATATTTTTTGAGTTTTTGATTTATGAATTTTCTAAGGTTTAGGTGTTTAATCTGTGTCTGGCTTTTCCTTACTTATTGAATATTATATTTGATGTAAAAATAAGGCTCTACTTGATGATTTGAGAACTCTACTGTTGAATTTTGATTTACGAAGTTATGTCAAGAAAATGTTGATGCTTGGTTGGAGACCTGTAGGAAGATTCGAGTTTTTTATGATTTGAATTTTTCAAGTTTTTTCTTGGTTTCTCTCTACATCGTGGGTTGTATGAGTTTAGGCAATATGTTTTCACATGGTTTATGAGAGAAGGAGATTGATTAAGTTTGATTATGATTCATTGAATGCATTTTTGGAGTTTATGAATTTAATCAGGTTTATGCGAATGAATTTGATGTGAGTATTAATATATTAGCTAGTGTGTTGACTGGTGGTAAATTATCAACTGGTGTACTTATGATTCTTCTGCTGCAGTTTTCATAGATTTTTATGTCTCTTTATTCGTTGAGATTGATCGCATTGAAGGCTTTCTTCATTTTGGCATTGTTTATCCCAAGGGAGAGATATCATATTGTTTTTGGTAACTATTCTATTTAGTGGGAGATTTCAAGGTATATGTGCGACCATTCTTCTTACTCTTTAGTATTTTTTGGTCCCAAGGGGAAGAACATTTTTTAACTTTGGTATTACTGTTTTTGAACTTGATGTTATGTGCACTTGATGTCATTCATAAGTTTTTTGGAACTCAATGTTTGATCAAGGAGGAGTTCTTATATGTTTTGTAAACTTGATGTTATATGTTCAATTATCTTCTTGAGGGGGAGTTTTGATATATGACAAATAATGCTAAAAATGGGGAGATTGTTAAGATATGTATTATGACATTTTGGGCATTATTTGTAATTGGACACCTTTGGTTATTTGTGGAATTTCACTATGACGAGTATTTTATTTTATGTGGGATTCTTTGAAGATGAGGTTTATTTGGAATAAAATCCTAGTCATGATAGGATATAGTTGAAATCAAATCACCATATCTTAACTAAGATAAGATGTAGATTTTTAGACTATTAGCCTATTTTGGGGATAATGGTTATCTAAGGCAGTTGGATTTTTGGAGATTCTATTAACTATTTTGCAGTTGCATTCTTAATGTGTTTTATGTGACTTTTGGGGCAGTATTTTTGTCATTTTTGGTGGAAAAATGGCAGGCATATTGTGAGTTAGCAGCCAATATTTTTGGAGAATCTTATATTATCTTTTGCAACTGATTTCACAGGGTATATCATCCATATCTAGCAGTTATGTTTTCCCTTGTGTTGTGCAATTTTCTAGGTTGTCTTCGTTGTTGTTTCATGGCAAAAATCTCCAATGGTTTTCGAGTATTTTACTACTCCATTATTTGTAACATTTCGGTGAAGAGATGTTCATTTTGTTGGTGAATTTTCTATTACTATGCATGGGATATCTCAATGACATTATCGAAGGTTCACAGGAAAATTTTTGGTGGACAACTTCTTGATCTTTTGTTGAAGAAGTTGGATTTTTAGGGAAGTTGTTTCTTTGATCTCAAGTGTCTTTATTTATGTCCATTATTGTTTCTATCACTTGAGTATTTTTATTTTCGTTCTTTATTATCAAATACTATTGAAAAAATCTTCTATCAAGGTTAGCAAGAAATAGTCGTGTTATTGAGAGTGAAATATTTTCACAAGTTGTGAGGATGAGGGATAATGCAAGGATAGGGTGAGTCAGCTCTATAATATCTTGAGCAAAACTATTATTACTCTTTGGTGAAAGTGATTAAACTAGGTAAGGGCAATGCAGAAGTAGGCAAGATTTGTCGAATTATGTTACCAAATCTCAAGTATTGATTTGTTTATTTCACGTATAATTTTTCTATTTTTATTTGTGTTAGAAAATTTATAAATTATTGATACAATTGCTTTATATCAAACAACCACAGATACAGTTCAAAGCAACTACGACATAACCAAGTTTTTTGTGAAACTACATTCTTTCGAATTTTTATTTTCCTATGTATTCAATAAATTATTCACTCATCTGTATAATTATATGATTTTAGACTTTACTAATTAATTAACTAGTTTAAAGATTGTAATTTAGATTGAATTGTCCATATTTTCATAAAATGTTCTTGTTGGTTTATACCACTTGCGCCAATTTTGATTGTATATTTATTTGTATAAAATTTGTCTTTTCCAACAGCTCTATCATGTTGAATTAACTTAAATGCTATAAATAAGACGATTACAAAGTACATCGCTAAGTACAATTCTTATTCTTTTATATCTGGTTTTAATAAGATAAAATTATTATCTTTTATTTTAACGTAAAAATAAGATAATCTTAAAACTTCAAGAACATATTTTACTTTTAAGCATTAAATTAAATATTAAATGTATAGATCTAATTTTCTTCTGCTATATTGGGATAGTATTAGTTAAAATGAATGTGCTTTTGGATATTTAATGTTTGTCATAGCCTAATTATTTTAATTAAATATGTTTCTTAGTTTATTTTTATCGTAAAATAAATTGCAATAGACAATTTTACTTTGCTTTAATTTTTAAAGAATTGAATTTTGAAAATATGATTATATATTTAAAATAAAATTGAGATTTTCATGTTTTAGAATTTAGTATTGAGTATTGAAATAATAGATTACATGAATTAATCTTTTGTGCATTTATTATCTATAGCTTTTCAATTGATTACAACATCTATATTTTTTTCCTAATTCAAGCTACTGTTTTCATTGAATACCATACTTCTATTAGTTATTATTTTTCTAACCTTTAAGCTATAAAATTTGTCACTTTGCTTGTAGTGTTGTATCCATGAACTCTCCCATCTCATCTTTCATGTTTAACTTGCCTCTCTCAAAGTAGCAACTAACCAGCTACTTTGAGGTGTTCAACTAAAGTTTACTATTAAACCTAGTTTCATATATTGTCTTTCCTCTTGAAACTTTTATTGAAATCATGTTTGATAAATAAAGTGAAATATGCACTAACTCAGTCTAAAATACTTGGGAATGTTTTTCTCAAACATCAAGCAACATGCCATTTCCATCATTGTCCAGTTCATTCTCTTACTAACCTTATTCTACTAATGATTAAAATGAACAATAAGTTGTTGTTTGCTTCTTTAATGTTCCAAAAACTACTTGAATTCCTTATTTCAGTAAAATTATATGACATAAAGATATAATTGAATAGTCAATCTACTGTTATAATAAGCTTTTAAACTTCTTGAACTCCAACAAGGTTTTGACTTTCGAATTGAATAAGAAACCTAACATTTCTACTTTTATAATAAGCTTTTAAACTTCTTGAACTCTAACAAGGTTTTGACTTTCGAATCGAAAAAGAAACCCAACTTTATCATTGTTTGTTATGTGATGTGAACACATTATCAAGTAGTCAACTGTAAGCATAAATTATTGTTACTAAATTTGCAATTGCAATAAAGGGCTTCTTATCAAATTATGCTTCTACCTTATCTAGTTCTGCTTGATGCTTTTTTGCTGCTCTAGTTGATTATAAATCCTACATTTCGCATTAGGCCTCAACTAGTAGTAGTTTTTAGTGCAACTCCTCTTTTTGCAATATGGACAAGGTAAGAACTTGTTTTTTGTTTTTTACTACTTACAAAAACATCACTGTCTTGTTTCACTTATCCTTTTCTTTCACTAAATTACTTGCCTCTACTGAACTTTGTCTTTGCATCCTTGTGCTTCATTAAGAGAGCTATATTTGATGTAACATCATGCCTTAAATTTCTTTTTTATTCAAATTGTAAGGCCTTCACATATTATTTGAGTCCTAAAGATGATATTTTAGACTTAATTTCTCAGACATACTTATTAGAAATTTGTTGACCACTATGAAGTCATAATTTTTTCTTAATAACCTCACTATATTTACTACTTTTACGAGCATGTTTACAAAGCTAGTAAATTCTCTCTAAAGGTTAAGACTTGAATTTACTTATTTTTATTTTTACCTTTAAACTCCTTTATCTTGTCCTATTATTCTTTTATAGTATTACTTGTCATGATTCTTAAAGAAAATTGTGTCATACACAGGCATATATAATTGAGAGTTCCTATAATTGCTTTGACTTCTTTTCATTATGCATCTTGAAATGGTTAACAGTTGGATTATTAGGAATTTATAATACCAGCATCTTTACTTCTGTCACACCTTAGATTAAAGGTTAAAAGGTAAGCTTTTAATTTTATTGCCCAAACAAGCAAGTTTTTGACATTAAAAATTGGAGGTACTTGAGTAGAAAAACTATTGGAAACTATATTTTGTTTTTAGTATTCAATTTGTTTTTAATGAAGGTGTTGACATCCCACATAAGCGGTGATTATGACAACTCATATCAAAAGGGAGAAGAAAGGTGGAAGCTTTTATAAGTCTATTAATTATTTTAGCTAACAATTTTTTAACATATTGTTCTTTTAGGTTAAAAGACATAGAACTTCCTTCCTAATAGTTTGTTGAAATTTTTTTAAAAAAATCTTGCAGGTTTCAATTTTCTAGAAAAATTCCTTCTCTTAAACTTCAATTAAAAATAACAATAAAACACATATAGTATGAACATTATATGAGTACCAATTAAATGCTCCTTATATGGTGATTTAGTTTAGCTCTTTAACTCTAATCGAACTCATTAAACCCAAATCAAACTAATAATTTATTATAATTATCACCAATCATTAATTTAGATCGAGTTTAATTAGTTTGAATTAAGTTTGAGAGTTGAATTGAGTTATTATGTTGATAATATTTAATTAGTACATATATGGTATTCAAATCATATGTGTTTTGTTGTTATTTTTAACTAAAGTCTAATAAAAGGATTTTCTAGAAAATTAAAAAGTAGGTATTTTTAAAGAATTTTAAAGATTAAATTTTTAATTTTTAAACGACAAAATAAGTCTATGTGTTTTATTCTAGTATCTAATATTAAATCATAAAACATGAAGAAATATGTTTTAAAACTAATTTTGCATCTAAACTCTTATGAATTATTTACATTGCTATATATGTCAATGGGTCGGGCCGGGCATGGGCCACCCTAGCCCAATCCAGTACTACTGTAGGGCTGGGTGGTCCATGGCCCGCCCGTGGCTCGATCAACAAGGGCTAAAATTGGGTTAGGTTGGGCCAAAATTGACATTCCTACATACCGTCGGTCCAAGCTTATTATTAAATCAACTATATTTAATCGTGATATACTTTGATTCCAGTATTTGAGTAGATTATGATAATTAAATAATCTAATGAAGAAAATTCTATATAAATTTTCTAGGCGTAAGTATAATGTATATGACATTTAAATTATTAATTTAAGTTGGATTCTTAAAACTATTAAGATTATCTTAAGAGACAATGACCTAATAAATTAATAAGTATTAATGTTTCAAAGATCAAATCGTAAATAAAAGGATTGAAATTTCAAAAGTTGAATGAACGGTTATTATTGGATTCATATATAATAAATAAGAAAAGTTTAAGACAAATTTGTTTTAAATTAGTATATTAAATTATTGTTTAACACTTAAGAAGAAATTTAACAAAATTATTAAGAAGTTTGTTGAATATTTAAAAATAAAATATGTGAAATAAAAGTTATAAAATATAAAATAATAGCAATTATAACTTTACCAAGAAGAAAAATTTGTCTCATTACCTAAAACATAAAAATTCAAAAGGAGATTAGAGAACAAGTAAGTTTGAAATAAGAAAATGTAAACTATGTAAATATTAAACTCTAGGAAGAGGATGATTTTAGAAAGAGTAAGACCCTGCTTGACAATCACTTGATTGCATTAATTGTTAGTTGATGCTATTTGTGATTAACTGACAGCGGATTAATATAGCTAATTTGAACAACAGATAATATCAATTAGTATTTAAAGATGTTTGGTAAAATTAACTATTTAGTATTAGTTATTTATATGTAAAATGACATATAAGGATATGACTTAAAAAAGATTATAAGGACATGAATATTATATCTTATTTTTAATAGTCTCATAAGAATTTAGATAGAGCAAAAGAAGTCAATACCAATATTTAAAGCAAAGGTATATAATAATCTGAAAATGAGGTCTAACTATCATTAAAACTTGAGACAATATTATCACAAATTGTTGTCATATCCTAAGTTCTAAGTTCTTTAACGTCTTCTTGTGTAGAGTTAATTTTAATATCTTCAAATACATCTAGAGTTATAAATTCAGGATGTTGATCGATAATGTTAAAAGTCAGGTAGTCAATTGTGCTTCTTCTAATATAATTATGTAACGCAAAAGCTAAACAAATTATTTTATTTTGATTCATCAATCAATACTTAAGCATTTTCTCTAATATCTTCTATCGAGCCTTACGAACATAGAAAACTCTCTCAATACAACTTCTCAATGATGAATGAGCTCGATTAAAACTTCTCGAGATCCTCTTGGATTTACATCACGAAACCCCGATTGAAATACCTTGTCTTTAGGTAAGGTGTCAAATATCCTTCGCTTTCAGATAGCCTTTGTCAACTAAGTAATATTTACTTGAGTGTCCACAGAGGCAATATAATTATAATGAATAATATCATAAAAAATCTAAATCATGAATAAAAATCATACAAATATTAAAATTAATTATCGATGGTTTTGAAAATTTGAGTCTCAAATTACTGATCGTATAAAGAACAAGACGAATAAACCCACTTAGGACATACACGAATAAACTCACTTTCTACAAAATTGACATCTATCCTAAAGCTTCAAACTATAATTGTTTTCCAAAATCATATATAATTAACGATATGTATTTTGATTCATTTTAAATGTATTAAAACTACATTTTTCATGATCATTCAATAATTCATTCATCCATATTTATCCTGTTAGATGGGAAGCCATGCATAGTTCCTTGTATATATGGTTCAAAAAATACACACACATATAGTCCACTACACAAGCCACCAAATCCCAAATCTCATGCTCATTGTTCAAAAATTGCTTAGTTTGCAGAAGTTACATAAGATGCATAGCATCATCATCTATACCTAAAAATCAACAAGTAATTTATATCTCTTTCAAATACAAATATTCATGTAATATAGTATATTACATTAATTAATAATAATTAATTCAATTATACAATATTACATCTCTTTGTTTGTCTCTCTCTTTCTTTCTCTCCTCTCACTTTTGGGCACAATCATCTTTTCTCTCTTAATTTCTGAGCAAAACGCTCATCATAGGAGTATTTTCAAAAATAGTAAATTGAGTTTAATTAGTCAACCCAATCAGTTAATTATGAAACATGATTATTAGTGGTTTGACATAATCAAATATCTAAATACCTTTCAATCTGTCAAAAAATAGCTGATCAATTATTTGCCAAACAAGACTTAAGTGTTTTTTTTAAGAAAGAAAGAAATAGAATGAAGAGACAATTACAAAGAAAAATAGGGAAGCATTGGTTTACTAGACATGTTTTTAAATGTAATCTATTTTGTCGATCGATTATACTTACGATAACAAAATTTTCTCTTAAAAGCTTATTGACGTGATAATGCTAAAGCAGAAAATCTTTAAAATGTAAAATGCATTATTAAGTATCTAATGAAAATTTCAACGACTTGTATTCAACTTGACTCCTTCCAAGGAGTCGGTTCGGTGCCCACATTCTAATTCTTCACGGAATTGCTTCTTGTGATCATATTGAACTGCATCAAGTCCCCTAGACTTTGTAGTGAAAGGACCATCTCACACTTGCAAACAGCTTCAATACTAAAGGACTATTTTGATTTTTGCACGTGGATCAATGTACTTGATCTTGCACATTTAGAACTTGGATAGACGATGGAGTTATGGCCTTCATTAAAGCTCTTCAACACATCTGTTCTATAACACATGTGTAGAGACGATCAGAGGACATCTTTCTCCTCCTCTCTTGCTAATTTTGTAGCAACTAAGTAGTTATTTCTCAGTCAGAAGGTCGTTCATTGAAATGCGTTTCTAGATTAGTTCATCTTTTTTTCACAGAAGGTGTGCTTACGAGAAATTCAGATACATATTTTGTATAAATTTCCTGTATGTTCAATTGGTTTGGGGAAATTCAATGGCATTGTAAAATGAAGATACATCAAGGGCATACAAGACATTTCCATTGCCTGCTATTATAGACTTCTGTTACAACATACGCAATAACTAGCTGAGAGTATTTGTAACAAATAACAATATTCTTCTTTCTGTTGTAATTCTCGTCTATATAATCAAGTCTATAAGACAATAATAAATACACATATTCTATTCCTCTCATAAGCCTTTATATGGTATCAGAACTTTCCTGACTAACATCATGAATCCTAACTCTGGCTCATAAGCTACTAGCAATAATGCCACACAACCTTGCACTCCTCTTGATTTTCCCATTCTAGCAAAAACCCCTAAACTTTAACATTCCCATTAGGCTCGACAGCCATAATTTTATCAATTGGCCAGCACAAGTACTTGTAGCCATAAGAGCCCTTGAACTTAAACATTTCATCACCACTGCACCTCTTCCTCAAACTTTCAGCGCAGATGCAGATCAAGCTAGTGATCACACAGACTACAAAACCTGGCATAGAACAGATCAACTGCTATTATGTTGGTTGCTCTCAACCATTGGAGAAGAAATAATTGGTCAGGTAAACCATTTCAACTCCTCCCACCAAGTATGGAAAATTCTCGAAAATCTTTATACTTAATGGTTAGAGTCCTACAACTCAAACATCAACTCTCAACAATTAAAAAGGGATCATACACTATATCCAAATACATACAAAAAGTTAAAACTACAGGAGACTCAATTCAAGTTACAGGACATGCCATCATAGAATATGAACTAATAGAATATGATCCTATTGTGGTTTATCTAACACACTTCATGAAAACCTCAACTCTACAAGAAGTACAATACTCTCTCATGATATATGAAACAAGAATAGAACAGTTGAACACAATCACCTAAACAGATATCTCATCACCTGCCGCCAACTACGCAACTTTCAACAACAATAATCAAAGCCGTAACAATCAAGGTGGAAGGAGCAGCTTTAAAGGCAGAGGAGGTCATGAAAGAGGAGGCAGATGGAATGGAAATCAAATATTTTTTCATCTATGCCACAAACTTGGCCATGAGGCACTCAAATGTCACAAAAGGTTCGACATATCGTGGCAAGGAAGCACTAACTGACCATGGAGATCTAACAACAATGGAAAATCTACACAAAACAATTCACAAGGCTATCCTCAACCATATTTGGCCTTAAATCAACAAGGTAATCCTTCTTCTGAAACACTTAGTGACAATACATGATTTGTGGATAGTGGAGTTAATCATGTAACAACAGACCTCAACAATCTTTCAATCAGTTCAGAATATGGTGGCAAAGATCAACTCACTGTTGGAAATGGTGCTTCCCTTCCTATTGCTAATACGGGTTCATCTCATATTCACTTCCAAAACAACATACACACACCTCTTGGATTGAAACAAATTTTACATGTTCTAATCATAACCAAAAACCTATTGAGTATACCTAAACTCGCCAAAGATAACAAAATTACTGTTGAGTTTACTGAGGTTAATTGTTTATTTAAGGACAAGGCAACAGGGAAGGTTCTGCTCAAGGGAGTGCTTTAGGATGACCTATATAGTCTTGAAGCCACCAAGCCACAAAACCAAATCAGGCCAGTCAAATAATCACATTCTACACCTAGTTCTAATGTTTTCAAAACTCCACTCTACATAGATTTTCTTTCTTAAAAAAAAGTCATTGTGAGGCAAATTTAACATAAAAGAACGCAAATGTTTGGCATGCCAAATGAGGGCATCCTTCCAACAAAATATTGAAACAAATTCTGAGTTTAATGAAGTTCAACATAAACCTAAACAACTTGTCCTTTTGTGATGCTTGTAAACAGGGAAAATTGCATAAGTTACCATTTCAAACACATGATATCACAGCCCAAAATATATTAAATATCATTCATTGTGACATTTGGGGACCCTCTTCATATCTCTCAACATAAAATACAAATATTATCTCAATTTTGTTGATGCTTGCACTATGATTATATGGTTTTATCCCCTAAAGCTAAAATTAGACACACAATCTGTTTTCATTAAAGTAAAAACCAATATTGAACTTCAGTTAAACAAAAGAAATCAAAGCCTTTCACACTAAAATGGAAGGGGAATTTAAATCCCTAATACCTTACCTTACATAACATGGGATACAACCACATTTGATCCTTATACCTACCGACAAAATGATATTTTTGAGGAAAAAAAATAGACATATCACTTAAACAAGCCTAGCTCTTTTATCCCATGCTTATATGCCTTTTACCTACTGGCTTGAAGCTTTTTCTACAACTACATTTCTCATCAATAATCTTCCATCTCCAAGAATCATCAACGTCTCACCATTTGAGAAACTGTACAACAAACCACCAAATTAACTCTACCTCAAAACCTTTGGTTGCAGGTGTTTTCTTTACCTTAGATACTATTCTCATCATAAATTTGATTTCCACACCACAAAATGTGTTTTTTCTTGAGTATAGTTTAAGGCACAAACATTATAAATGCCTAAAGAATCAAGGTAAGATTTTCATATCTTGCCATGTAGAATTCAGTGAAGAAGAATTCCCTTTTTCTCAACTTTTTTCCTTCAAATTCAAACCAAAATGTAGCTCTACCAAGTCTACCTATTTCCATTGTATCTTCAACCTCATTCTATTTGAAGGTAATCTTGGATCACTACTTAACAACAAAACACTTCCAATCACCAAAATCCTCTGTTAATCGACAGGTAAGCTCTTCGGTTTGTTACTCTCTAGCCCATACTACCATAACTAACACTGTAATCAATTTTTCCATCTTACTATTACCACAAAGCACTCATCTTATGCAAACTCGCTCCAAAAGCGGTATCTTCAAACCTAACATTTATTCTACCACTCTTGCCTCTACCCCACATACTGAGCTTACAACTGTTTCAGAAGCCTTAAATGATCCTATATGGTTTCAAGCCATGCAAGCTAAACTTCATGCTTTATCACAAAACAATATTTGGACATTTGTTCCCTATGAACCCACTATGCACATCCTTGGTACCAAATGGGTGTTCCGAACTAAATACAATATTGATGAGACCGTTTCTAAGTATAAAGCTCGTTTTATTACCAAAGGGTTTAATCAAACTTCTGGTGTTGATTTTTCGAAGACCTTTATTCCAATTGTTAAAGCCTTGATAATTAAAGTCATTTTGTCACTTGCTGTCTCCCATCACTGGGATATACAACAAGTTGACATTAACAATGCATTTTTTAATGGTGAACTACAGGAAATAGTTTACATTCGTCAATTACAAGGATTTGAAAGCTCAACAAAGCCAAATCATTTTTGGAAGTTAACTAAGGCTCCATATGGTTTAAAACAAACTCCTAGGGCTTGGTTCCATAAACTTAAACATGCATTATTCCGGTGGGGCTTCATCAATTCAAGGTTAAACACTTCTCTGTTTTATTCTCACAAGCAAGATGTCACTACAATATTACTAGTCTACGTAGAAGATATCTTAATCGTTAGAAACTCACCTCAAGTAATACATATAGTCATAAATCAATTACAGTCTTAGTTTGCATTAAAAACACTTGGAAACATAAATCACTTTCTTGGTTTTGAGGCTTATCAAAACAATGGTGGGTTGTATCTTTCACAAAGTCATTATATCCACGATCTTCTTTGTTGAGCCAATATGTCTTCATGCAAGCCTTGTTTAACTCCCATAAGCACAGCAACAAAGTTATCTCTTCATGACGGTACATCATTTGAGCATCCAACTCTCTATCGAAGCACTATTGGTGCGCTTCAGTATATGTGTAACATAAGACTAGATATTAGGTTTGTTGTCAATAAATTAAGTCATTTTCAACAGATCCACTAAACACACACAAGGTTGCTTGTAAACATGTTCTACGTTACCTAAAAACCACTTCAAATTTGGGCTTACTCTTTCGACCGTCGTCTACACCTCTAGTCCTTCACGCCTATAGTGATTCTGACTAGGCCAACTCTCCAGACGATCAGAAATCTACCACTGATGGTTGTGTCTTCTTGGGGGGGGGGGGTAATTTCGTCTTTTGGACCTCCAAAAAGCAACCCACCGTAGTTCGATTCAACACCGAAGCCGAAGATCAAGCTCTCTCACAAGTATCCACCGAAGTTCTATGGCTCGCGTCGTTACTCTCTAAGCTAGGGTTCTTTCCTTCTCACACTCCAACTCTATGGTGCAACAATAATAGAGCTCGATCGCTCGCCCAAAATCTTATATTTCACTCACAAACCAAACACATGGAGATAGATGTACATTTTATCAGGGACAAGATCGAAGCTGGGTGTTTGGAGATTAGATATGTGAGTTCCACATATCAAATCGCCGACATACTCACAAAATCACTCACTTTCACACGGTTTAATCTCTTGCTTTTCAAACTAAGCGGTTTAGTTTGAGTGAAGTTGTAAAATGAAGATACATCAAGGGCACACAAGACATTTCCATTGCCAGCCATTATACCTTCTGTTACAACAAAGGCAACAGCTGGTTGAGAGTATCTGTAACAAATAACAATATTCTTCTTTCTGTTGTAATTCTCATTTATATAAACAAGTCTACAAGACAATAATAAATACACATATTCTATTAGCCTAGTAAGTCTTTACAGGCATCACTTAAAGACATCAAATACGTAAACAGATGTGCTATAGATTTTGCACTTTATGCCACACACCGTTGATGGAACGAAGCACATCGAATCAACAAGATAGCGCAAGTTTCGCAATGTAGAGTGTTGGACAAAAGAATAAAAAGATTGTGCTAATAGCTTCATATTTGTAAAGTTTTAGATTTCCAAGTTGGTCGGTGCAGCCCGCAATTAAAGGTTACGTAGAAACAGTATTAGCCGAAAAGAAATCATAGGATTAGAAAGTGATGAAAAAGGAGGGAAATTTTCTAGAGTAATTAAAAACCCCAAAAATATCTAATCGTATCAAGTCCAATTGATTGATGTGATTAGAAGAAAACCAGGGATTTAGCTAAGCTCCACCAAATAGTCATTCAAGGGGAGGAAAGTGGGTTCATCTTGTTTTTTTCTTCTTCTTCTTCTTCTTCTTCCTCCTCCTCCTTTTCCTTTTTGGATAAAACAGGTACATCAAATTATGGTGCATTAGTAAGGGTTGAGGATAAATGAAGGATCATTGATGTTGGCTCATCTCCGAGTGGATGAAATAACAGAGTCTGTGGTGATTTTCTAGGAACTACAGTCCAAAGCTTCGAATAACCATCTGCACCGCAAGAGAGAGTCACAGTCTAAAGTAAAACTAAAAAGTTTCAAACTTGCAGTCCCCTCTCTCTCTCTTCACTTATTTACGCGGTTACCAAGAGCCTGTCTTGTCGTGGTTTTTGTAAATTCCATTTGCGCAGGTCTTGTTGACGAACATGTGAAGGTAATGCCCTTTTTTCTTTTAGGTCCATGGGGTGGCCTGCATGTGCCCTCTTCCCCTTTTTTAACTACATTAGTTAGGTCCTTTCTCTCTAGTTTCTATGGCAATAATACCCAAATCATTTCATCCTTCCATTTACTAAATTTCTTTTATCACATCAGCTTCTACCAATTCCAACGTAACATTCATCATGAACTTGAATCTTGACTTCAGACCTCTGATGAGTCAAACTGAAAGGTTTAGTTAAAACTATTTTTTTTAGCTTTAAAAACTTTTACATTTAATTTTCTGTTACCTGGGGTCCTTTCCCTTCCCTTCCCTTGCTTTGTAGGGTGCATGGTTTGGCTTATGTGGCCATCATCTTCAAAGGTCGTCTATAAATATGCATACTTCTGCCTAGCCTCAGCTCAAGCTAAGCCCATACCATCAATCCAACTATTTTGGGGACTGGGGCTTGGAGCTTTTTCCTGGAAAGCATCAATGGCTATTTTCGTGGTTATCATGATGGTACTTCTCTTAGTGCTCTGTATCTCCTCTGCTTTGTTGAAATGGAATGAGTTGAGATACAGAAAGAAAGGTTTGCCTCCAGGTACCATGGGGTGGCCAGTTTTTGGAGAGACCACTGAGTTCTTAAAGCAAGGACCTAACTTCATGAAAAACCAAAGAGCGAGGTGCTTGTTTACATGACCTCTGTTATTATCTTCCTAATGATTGCTAACTTGTGCTTCCCTCTACCTTTTCTGTTCTTAGTGCCTCCAATATCTGGTTCCATTCACTTGTCTGGTTACTGCCGGTATCTTACTTCGAATGGACACAAGCTATTGAGTCTCTTGTTTATTCCTTGCCCAACTAACTTTCAGTTTTAATTCGTATAAATTCCTTTTAATCCAAGCCAAGAAAGGATCAAGGACCTGTACACATGAATAAGAAAAAACATGGCCTCCCTCCCCCACACTGTGCTGTTTTCTTTTCCCTTTTGGGTTGGGGATTGGTCCATTGTTTACCACATGTATCTCCTCGTCAGGGGTGTTAGACAGAACACTTAAAAAGGGTTGTATGGGAAATTTTAGTTACAAACATCTAAATATTCTCATGATCTATTTTATGTTTAAGTGACCATCGTTAATTTTTTTTGGGGCAGGTATGGGAGTATTTTTAAATCCCACATTCTCGGTTGTCCTACCATTGTTTCCATGGATCCAGAGCTCAACAGGTACATCTTGATGAATGAAGCAAAAGGGCTTGTTCCTGGTTACCCTCAGTCCATGTTGGATATCTTAGGTAAATGCAACATTGCAGCAGTTCAAGGCTCCGCACACAAGTACATGAGAGGTGCTCTACTCTCACTCGTTAGCCATACCATGATCAGAGAACAACTCCTTGGCACCATTGATGAGTTCATGAGAACCCATCTCGGTAACTGGGATAACCAAATTATTGATATTCAGCTCAAAACCAAAGAGGTGAATGCTTTATCAGTTTTGGAACAAAGTCGATTTAAGCCTTTTCCACTTGTGGTATTAACATGCATGAGCTGAGCCCCATTGTTTTCTTGCAGATGGCGCTTCTGTCATCGCTCAAACAAATTGCTGGCATTGATTCCGGTCCTCTTTCTCAATCCTTCATGCCAGAGTTCTTCAAGCTTGTTTTAGGGACCCTTTCCTTGCCAATTGACCTTCCTGGCACAAATTACCGTCGTGGGTTCCAGGTAAAAATTGGCATTCTCATTTATTTCCCGGATGATTTCACGCTATCAATCAAGTTCTATCCATAACTGTTGTTTCTACCCTGTTACTCAGGCAAGAAAAGGCATTGTGAGCATGTTAAGGAAGCTAATAGAAGAAAGAAGATCATCAAAAGAATTCCACCACGACATGCTTAGTTGCTTAATGAAAAATGGAGAAAACAGACACAAATTAAAAGACGAGGAGATAATTGATCAAATAATCACGATTTTGTATTCGGGCTATGAAACCGTTTCCACTACTTCCATGATGGCAGTGAAGTACTTGCATGATCACCCAAGAGTTCTTGAAGAACTAAGGGTAAGATTAAACAAAAAGGAATGGACCAGTTGCGAGTAATTTTGCATAATTACTTCATAATGTTATGGTTCTAACATGCAATATTTATGTTTATTGTAGAAAGAGCACTTGGCAATTAGACAGAGGAAAAGTCCCGAGGATCCAATTGGCTTGAGTGACCTTAAATCTATGCGTTTCACTCGTGCGGTAAGAGAAGTTTACAGCTTTGTTGACATTGTTAAAGAAACATGTTGAAAAGTAAAAAACTTGATCAGGTTCTTGTTTCCCGTGATGTAGGTTATCTATGAGACTTCAAGATTGGCTACAGTTGTTAATGGGGTTTTGAGGAAAACCACTAAAGAAATGCAACTTAATGGTGAGTAGTATCAGAAAAAGTTGATACTATAATGTTGCTTTTTTTGGTCTTTATGCGCTCAAGAAGATGTTTTGCAACTAGCTAGTACCTATTTTAAATAATGTCTCACATGTGATGCAAATAAGATCATCTTCCATTGTGGGACCTTACACTAGAATGATTTACATAGCATACCTACAAATCCAGCTAGGCCATTCCTTTTGCGCCCCAAGTCTTGTTTAAATTATTCTTGACAAATGGGAAGTTCTTTCAATCTTCTATGAAGTGGTTGTCCTCTTCTTAATGATAACGTGCATTAACCAAGAAACCTTTAGGTTCTTTTGTTCTTGGATGGAAGATTAACATGCTTTTTTTTTTTCTTTCTGTTATTGCTTACAGGATTTGTCATTCCAAAAGGATGGAGAATATATGTCTACACTAGAGAAATAAATTATGATCCATATTTATATCCTGAGCCTTTGTCCTTCAACCCCTGGAGGTGGCTGGTTAGTAACCCTTAATGTTGTCATCTCTTTTCGTGTTTAGGCACAATAAGGTGCCCGAGAGACTGATTGTTACTCATATGCAGGATAAGAGCTTAGAGTCCCACAGCAATATTTTCATTTTTGGAGGGGGCACCAGACAGTGCCCTGGAAAAGAACTAGGAATAGCAGAGATTTCAACTTTCCTTCATTATTTTGTAACTCGATACAGGTAAAAATTAAAGATCCACCAAGTCCTATTGCTCTGGTCTTTAATTGAGATAAGAATACGGTCCATTGCATCAAAGTTATAAGTTTATGTGAGGGGGATTGCTAATATGTTTAGTTATCTCCACTGCAGATGGGAAGAAGTTGGAGGAGACACACTTTTGAAGTTTCCCAGAGTTGAAGCACCTAATGGGCTACACATTAGAATCTCATCTCACTAGCTGACCCTGTGCATGTACATAAAAGATTATATAGAGCATTTCGAATGGAAGGGATAAGAATGTACAAATTTCCTTCTAACATATTAGGCAGTGAGTCCCCATTTTTGCATACATGTCTCTCTTCTACATTTGATAGGACAACGAAGGAAAATGAAACTAATGAAGAAGCATCATTGGCAAGTCTTGGCCCATAACAGAATCCAACTACAAAGATTGTTATCATAAGCATTTTCCTCAATCTGAATGTAGGTAAGAAGGAACATCAATCTGTTTTAAAATTAAAAAAGAAAAAAGTAACAACAACGAATGAGGCTGCGCACTTGCAACCCGTGTTCAAGAAATCCTGACATATATATATATATAAGTTTTTTATTTGCATAGAAATAGAATAAAAACTCCAAGGCAAATCACCGAAGGTTGATGGCGTCAAAACATTGTAAGCCTTGAGTTTTAGGCCAGACCGTATAGATTCATAGCCCATGCAATTGTGGAATTATGGAGCGTCCACTCTGACCTTTTCTTGATTTGGGCGCTAGGCTATCAACGAGCGGTTGTTGAAGTGGACTTTTTTTTAGGTTATTAACATTCTCTCCTCTTTCAGGTAAGTTTTAACTGATGATTTTTTATTGGTGGCAAGTATACAAGAATTATTACAATGAGATTGAGAGGTACAACTTCATCATGTGTATCGCGAAGGGAATCAATGTACAGATCAGATCGCCTCGTTCGTAGTGATTTTCAGTGCAGGCTTGCATATCTTACAGGAACCTCCGATAACCGTTCGGGACCAAATTCATCGCAACGAGCACGGTGTTTTGTACAAAAAAATCTTGCGTCAGCTAGGGTTTTTTTGTTTTTTAGTTATTTTGTTTTCTCCCTTTATAGCAAAAAAAAAAAAAAAGCCCATGCACCAATAAAGCAATCAGGTTACCCAAAGTATGTCAAAAACTTTCCTGAGAGGGTTAATTTAGTAGGCGTTTGATTTGAACACGGGGTTGACTATAGATATAAGTATAATAGTAGAAGAGGACGAAGATGGATATGGGTATGAAAAATAAAAAAATAATGTTTAGTTTGTAACTTGAGTTTTTGTATTAATACCAATAATATTGTTTGATTTATTGTATTAATGAAAATGAAAGATAATATAATACTATTTTTACCCTCAATAAAATGAAAATAATTTGCTCTTTAAACAATAACACCAAATAAATTCAAGAACATCTTTATATAATTGTTAAATTGTAAAACCAAATAAAATAATTCTTCTCTTTATTCAAAGATTAAGGCTTTATCAAAACAAAAAGGTATGACTTTTATGAAGAAATAGATGTTGGATAAAGATGAAGGGCTTGCGTCTTTATACGAAGGTTAAAAACTATTAAAAAAGTGATTATGTTTTGTTGTTTTTGAAAGCCATTAAGAGCTTTACAAATAAATAAACAAACCCTAATGTAGAAGACGATTAGTTATGCGTTTTTCATATTTAAAAAAAAATTAAAACCATATATGAAAGATTAAATTAAATCACAAAACAATAATTATAAGAGAAAAAAAGGAGTAGATTGGTTTTATGATTCTCAGTCAATCTATAGCTATATGTATTTTCACATTATCAAACCATATAGCAGATTGATTATTCTTTTGATTAAATCATAAAACGAGAATATATAAGAAAAAAAAGAGAGCAAAAGCTTCATTTACAATGAGATGAAATCAGGTTTTATCTAATTTATTTAACATCAAATTAAAACAAAAGATTTCAGAAAATATACCTGGAGACACAGAACAAAAAATTCCTTCGTTGATAAGACGCAATAAGACAGGATGAGAGATTGTAAGAAATTGAGAGCTGATAAAGAAGTAAAGAGTATAGTAGGGCAAAGGCTGAGGATAAAAGAGTAAAAAATAAACGTAATAAAAATTTAGATTAGAATGAAAACTCGATACCTACCTCCTTGGTGGGTTTAGTAGATTCTCAATTTTAATGAGATAAATCTATTCTTTTAGAATTGAAAAAAAAACAATGTTCTTTACAATTATTTCATTCCTTTATTTCCAAACCCTCAAACCAAGCGCACCTTATTCATTTACCAGTTATTAATCTGTAGAAATTTTTGTCTGTAATATACCTAGGTCTCGAACTCCCAACGTTTTTTGCTATTCTCCTCAGGAGGACGGGGCAGATTGACAAGGCCTAAGCTTGGTGTGTTTGTCGAAACACAATAGATTCTGTGGGCTCAGGGAGAAGTTTTCAGAAAGCAATGGGCCGGAGTACTTATACAGTTGTGCACCTTATTCATCAGTCCTTTGCTAATTTTGTTTGTGCTGGATAACTGCTTCATTGGCTGACTAATTCTCAAAGACCACCGTCAAAGTCACATCAGGATTCATAATTTCTCCACTTGGAAGGTACGGTTGAGTCATACACAAGCATGGCGAGCCAAGAGTGAACAAAAGAAGAAGAATTCAAATACAAACACAGGAAATGTTTCCTTGTTTTCTACTCAACGCCCAACCTTTCTTTTTTGTTTTTTTTTATACAAAGGAAATAACAATATTAAATTAACTCTCGGGAATATATGGTGCCTTGCGCATCTCGTCGAAGGAGCTCCTGGACGCTGAAAAGGGGTTCAGGTAAGAAGTAAAGCCCCGGGTGTTGGACACCAATAAAGTGAATAAGGTCATCTGCGCACTAGTTATTCTCCCGAAACACGTGCTGAAGCTGAACCGCTCTATTGCAACAGCCAATGGATACGATGGCTAATGATTAATGAAGAAAGTCCCCCTCTTATATTAATCGCAACGCATTTACATTACACGTTGTTACCTCATGCTTTTTGCTTGCACAATTTACTCATTGCACTTCCCCCCATAATCACGTGCTTTACTAATTTCTTACGTTTATGTTACCACCTCTGTTTTGGTGCGAAGCAAATCTCCTTTTTAAAGCTGTAACTGATAAAAATACCTAATGTGATTAATAAAAGATGGGAAAGCCCACGAAATACTATCATTAATAATTTGCACTTCTGCTTTAGTTTAGTAAAAAAAAATTACTTAGAATTCTTATTACATATTTATTTCAAATTATGTTGCTAATTAAAAATTTTTAGTTAAAATTTTTATTAATTACTATTTTCTGATTGTATTCAATTTCTTATTAAAGCATGAAAATTATAATCTTTTATCAAGTTCAATCCCAATCGCTTTTGGAATTTAAGTTTAGTTTTTTATCATGTTACTTTGAATTTACGGTTTCCTTTAAATTTGTAATTTTTAAAATGAAGAATAGTTTGAAAAATTAAATTTATTATTTTTTAATATTTTGTGTGATTAGTGTAAATTGTGACATCTAGTCATATTAAATTTTGTGAATTTGTGAGTGTGCATTACCATATAAATTGCAAATTTCATTATCTAGTGGAATTTTAAGTTTATCTCAATGCGACTCAAGCTAAGTTACCCATTATTGCATCTTCTCCGTCTAAATTGGTAGATCCAATAAATATATTTGATAATTTTGACCTAAGATTATTTGTATTATTTTGAGATGTCAATGATGTAATAAGCATAATTAGTTGTAATGACTCTCAAATTATATCCTTATGCATGTCTATAAATAACCTAAACTCTATATATAGTCAATTAAATCAATCACTGTTATAAAAGTTAGAAATAATATGGTGTACCACTAATTGTAGATGCACCATTTAATAGTTAGTATACATATGGATTGGTTTGGTTTTACCTAACACAAGAATGAAGTAGGTGGTTATTGGTTAGGTTTTACCTAACACAAGAATGAGGTAGATGGTTATTGGTTAGGTTTTACCTAACACAAGAATGAGGTAGATAGTTATTGGTTAGGTTTTACTTAACACAATAACATATATGGAGTAGGTGGTCACATGTGTATTAGATGGTTAAAATGTACTATAAATAGAAGGGTTAACTTGATGTAAGATACACTATTTTTTCATAAGAAGAATTCTCCTCTCCCAAATATTCTTACATTTTAGTTTCGGTTTTATAACACGTTATTAGCACGAGGCTCTCATTTCTAAAATTCGGTTTATCAACATCAAGCAATCGTAAGGTTCTTCCGTCTATCTATATCGTACAAACGTTATTCGGTTTACGTACATCAAACAAACGTAAGTTCTTCCGTTTATTTATCCTAGTTACGATGTTGTTAAAAAAAGTTCTTCTTTTTATCTACATTAATTCTACTTATAATATGATTAAAACAAATTATACACGACTCATTTTTTTTACCTTCTTTAAATAATGAAAAGTTATTACCACCTCTAAATACGTAATTTATTGTATAGTATACATCATCGATGTTTAAAATAAAATAAAAAATATATAACGGTTATATATATAATGGTAATATATATATATATATATAAATATAACGGTAAATTTATAACGACTAGGTAACGGTAAATTTTTTTTTCTATAAATAGATACCACTCCTTCATAATTTACTTCATCCCTACAAACTATTTCTTACCTCAAATTTCTTACAAAATTTTTTTTCAAATGTTGTCCGCTATTTCATTTTTTTGTATCATTATCATCATTATATATCTTTGTTTCATTTTTAGTGTAGAGCTAAATAATTCAGTTCGCATATATTTTCTCTTAGTAATACCATGTATTATGATCCCTATGTTGCTTCTTGGCATAGCATTTGAGCAAGGCATGTAATTTATTTAATGTAATATCGATTTGAATACATGTATTAATTATTTCTCTCTATATAGTTGCCAACATGTCCAATCTTGCCAAAATTGAGTTCGCTGCTCTTGATGTTGCGGGCCATAATTATATGCCGTGGATGATTGATGTTGAAATGCATCTTGAATCAATGGATCTTTTAGATACCATTAAAGAAAATAATACAACATCAAAACAAAATAAAGCCAAAGCGATGATCTTCATTCGTCGTCATCTTGATGAGGATTAAAAGAGAATACCTCACAATTAAAGATCCAAGTCATTTGTGGAAAAATTTACAAGAAAGATATGACCATCAAAAGGAGGTTTTACTTGAAGCTTCGTGATGAATGGAGCGCTTACGCTTCAAGATTTTAAAAAGTCAATGAGTATAACTCAGCTATGTTTAGAATTGTCTCACAACTAAAATTTTGTGGGCAAACAATCACTGAGGAAGATATGTTAGAAAAAACATACTCCACCCTCCACGCATCAAATGTAACATTGCAACAACAATATCGAGTGCGTGGATTTAAAAATACTCGACCGATTTCATGCCTCCTTGTGAGTAGAGAAGAATAATAAACTTTTGATGAAAAATCATCAATCCCGCCTCTTCGGGCGACGACATTTTCAGAAGCAAATATTGCAATTCGAAATGAAAGAAAAAATCATCATGGGCCTAGTCGTGGTCGCGGTCGTGGTCGTGATCGTGACCATGGTCGTAACTATATTCGTGGCCGTGGTCGTGGACGTGGCCGAGGAAGTTATCCATATAACTCTCTTCAAAGAAATACGAGCCACCACAATAACAAACACCATATTAATGATGTTCATGGAAGTTCTTATCGGACTTCAGGAGATTCTTGCCTTAGATGTGGTACAAAAAGACATTGGGCTAAAGTTTGTAAAGTTCCTGAACATCTATGTCAGTTATACAAAGCATCCTTAAAAGGGAAAGAAAAGGAAGTAAATTTTACTGAACAACACCCTTTAGGTGATTCAACTGACCTTGGTACTTTTGATTTTGATTTCATTGAGAATCATAATCCTTCGATGACTCTACATATCCAATGCTTGGATTTTACCGATGATTTTGTGGATCGGGGCATTGTTGGTGGCGAGTAATGGAAATTAAAATAACGTACTTATGTTTGTGTTAAGTATTATTATGCTTATTATGTCACTCGGTTTCAATTGCTTGTTATGTTACTAGTTTCAATTACGTGATTGTTTTAAGTTAACATAACATCTTTTCTCTTTATTCTTGCAATTTTCTCATTATATTATTTATTTTATGTGAAGTTTTGATATGGATCGCTTACGTAAGAGGAGCGGAAAATAATGATAATTTATGCATACCAGATAGTGGCACAACGCACACTATCCTGAAAGATAAGAGGTTCTTTTCAGAATTAAAACCAACAAAACAATTGTGAACACAATATCAGGTCCTACAGACTTGATTGAAGGAATTGGCAAGGCAAATTTCACATTACCAAATGGCACAAAGTTCACAATACATGATGCCTTATTTGCGCCAAAGTCTAAAAGAAATTTGTTGAGTTTTAATGATATATATTCTCATCAATATGATACTCAGTCTGCAACTGAGGGAAATATGAAATATATGTATCTTACAACCTGTAAATCAGGAAAGATAAACATATTGGAAAAACTACCAATGCTCCCTACTGGATTGCATTATACATATATAAATGTGATGGAATCTAATATGGTAGTGAAAGCAAAACACATTGATCCTTTAATGATATCTATTTGGCATGATCGTCTGGGTCATCCAGGATCAACAATGATGCAAAAAATAATTGAGAATACACATGGACATCCATTGAGTAATAAAATGATTACTCAAATAAATAAGAGTCCATGTACATCTTGTTCTCTTGGAAAACTGATCATAAGGCCATCACCAGCTAAAATAAAATTGGAATCACCTGTTTTTCTTGAACGTATTCAAGGTGATATATGTGGACCAATTCATCCACCATGTGGACCATTTCGATATTTTATGGTATTGATAGATGCCTCTAGCAGATGGTCTCACGTTTTTCTACTATCAACTCGTATTAGGACATTTCTAAGATTTCTTGCACAAATTATTAAATTACGAGCACAATTTCCTGACTATACAATAAAGAAAGTCAGACTCGATAATGCTGGTGAATTCACATCCCAAACTTTCAATGACTATTGTATGTCAACTGGGATTAGGGTCGAGCATCCTGTTGCTCACGTGCATACTCAAAATGGTTTAGCTGAATCTTTAATTAAACGCCTTCAGCTTATTGCTAGACCATTGATGATGAGAACAAAGCTTCCAATTTTCGTATGGAGTCGTGCAATTTTACATGCTGAGGCATTAATTCGCATCCGACCAAGTGCATATCATACATACTCCCCACTACAACTTGCATTTGGTCAAGAGCCAAATATCTCCCATTTGAGAATTTTTGGTTTATGCAAAGATATGTGCCTATTGCACCACCACAACGTAGTAAAATGGGACCTCAAAGAAGATTGGGGATATATGTCGGCTATGAAAGTAAATCTATTATTAGATATCTTGAACCTCAAACAGGTGATATGTTTACAACACGTTTTGCTGATTATCATTTTGATGAAAATACTTTCCCGACATTAGGGGGAGATAATAAACAGCTGATGAAAGAAATTACATGGTGCGAACCATCATTATTGTATCTTGATCAACGCACAAAACAATGCGAAATAGAAGTGCAAAGAATTGTGCATTTGCAAAGAATTGCAAATCAATTACCAGATGCTTTCACAGATACAAAAAGAGTGACTAAATCATTTATACCAGCTGTAAATGCTCTTACTCGGATTGAAATCCCAAAAGGACAATCTGAGAACATGGTCACTCATGAATCTACGACACGCATGAAGTGTGGTAGACCAATCGGTTCCAAAGATAAAAATCCTCGAAAAAGAAAAGGAGCAAATGTGATTAATGACCCCAAGATAGATAAAAGTGTTCCTCTAGAAACACAAGATGAGGATAGTGTCCCAGAAGAGACACAAACTGACATTAATCAAGAAATCGCAATTAATTATATTCACACAAAAGAATTATGGAACCGGAATGATATGAAAGAGATTGATGAAATATTTTCTTATGCTATAGCATGTGATATCCTCAATGAAAATGAAGATCCCGAACCAAGATCTATCATTGAATGTCAAAATAGACATGATTGGGTTCAATGGAAAGATGCTATTGAAGCTGAATTAAATTCTCTTAACAAGCGTAATGTGTTTGGATCTATTGTCCTTACACCCCAAAGTGTAAAGCCCGTAGGTTACAAATGGGTTTTGTTCAAAACGAAATGAGAAAAATGAGATTGTGAGATACAAAGCTCGACTTGTTGCACAAGGTTTTCTCAAAGACCGTAATTGACTATGAACAAACATACTCTCCTGTTATGGATACAATTACGTTTAGATATTTAATCGACAACAGTTCTTCGAAACCGGAAATGCGTCTTATGGATGTTATTACACTTACTGCGGATCACTTGATAGTGATATTTACATGAAAATCCTGAAGGATTCAAAATGCTGCAGATTAAAATCACATCCAAAGGAAATGTATTCGATCAAATTGCAAAGATCCTTATATGGACTAAAGCAACTGACGCATGTGGTACAATCGTCTAAGCGAGTATCTATTAAAGAAAGGATATGTAAATAGTCCTATTTGCCCTTGCGTTTTTATAAAGAAAACAACATCCGGATATGTGATTATCGCTGTCTATGTTGACGATTTGAATATCATTGGTACTGCTAAAGAAATCCAAGAAACAGTGGTGTACTTAAAGAAGGAATTTGAAATGAAAGATCTTGGAAAAACTAAATATTGTCTTGGTCTGCAAATTGAACATAGACCAAGCGAAATATTTGTGCATCAATCGACATATACAGAAAAGGTATTGAGGCGTTTTAATATGGATAAAGCAACTCCATTAAGTACACCAATGGTTGGTAGATCGCTTAATGTTGAGAAGGATCCATTTCGCCCTTGCGAAGAAAACGAAGAAGTTCTTAATTCTAAAACACCATATCTAAGTGCGATAGGAGCTCTCATGTATCTTGCTAATTGCATTAGACCTGATATAGCTTTTGCTGTTAATCTACTAGCAAGATTTAGTTCATCTCCTACGAAAAGGCACTGGAATGAAATTAAACATCTATTCCGCTATCTTCGAGGTACAATTGATTTGGGATTATTTTACACTAAAAATGCAAAACAAGTTTTGGTTGGTTATGCAGATGCAGGTTACTTATCAGATCCGCATAAAGCCAGATCCCAAACTGGTTATGTATTTACGTATGGAGGCACTGTAATTTCTTGGAGTTCACAGAAACAAACACTTGTTGCTACTTCTTCAAATCATGTTGAAATCATTGCACTTCATGAAGCAAGCCGAGAATGTGTATGGTTAAGGTCAATGACGCACCACATTTTAACAACTTGTGACTTATCGACCAACAAAGAACCAACAATCATATTTAAAGACAATGCAGCATGTATCGCTCAAATAAAGGAGGGTTATATCAAAAGTGATAGAACCAAACATATCCCTCCGAAATTTTTCCAATTCACCCAAGATCTCGACAAGAGCAAAGAAATTAACATCCAAAGATATTCAATCAAGCAACAATGTCATGGATCTTTTCACAAAGGCACTTCCTACTATATCTTTCAGGAAGCATGTCCACGAGATTGGAATGCGACATCTAAAAAATTTATGAGGAAGAGCTCATTGTGTTAAATGAGGGGGAGCTTACGCAGTTGCACTCTTTTTCCCTTATCATAGTTTTTATCCCACTGGGTTTTTCCTGATAAGGTTTTTAACGAGGCAACACCAAATGCGTTTAAAGGCCAGAGAAGAGACAATTATATGGCACACCAAGGGGGAGTGTTATAAAAGATAGAAATAATATGGTGTACCACTAATTGTAGATGCACCATTTAATAGTTAGTATACATATGGATTGGTTTGGTTTTACCTAACACAAGAATGAAGTAGGTGGTTATTGGTTAGGTTTTACCTAACACAAGAATGAGGTAGATGGTTATTGGTTAGGTTTTACCTAACACAAGAATGAGGTAGATGGTTATTGGTTAGGTTTTACCTAACACATAACATATATAAATAGTGGTCACATGTGTATTAGGTGGTTAAAATGTACTATAAATAGAAGGGTTAACTTGATGTAAGATACACCATTTTTTCATAAGAAGAATTCTCCTCTCCCAAATATTTTTACATTTTAGTTTCGATTTTATAACAATCACAATCTTTTTACAAATATCAATTTGAGTCAAACTTTAATCCATTAGATAGAAAGATGGAGTTGATTTTGAAACATTTAGCTAAACATGAAATTGGGAAACTTGTTAAGTTTGTCGAGAAACAAACTGGTCCATCCAACATAAACACAAAGGCAACTTGAATTTAGGGGGGTAACATGACATAATTAATAGGTCTACCGCTAGGACACGTGTACTAGTTGTCGTTTCACTTAACCTAAGTAAAATGTATAACATTGAAATTGTTAACCTTTTTATAGATTACCCACCACTTGATGGATGAAATTACTAGACTAGAGCTAATGGTAATAGGGGTAGAGACCAAAATTTTCTATAAAAATAAGGATAGAGAGATCATGATAGATAATTTAGACCATCACAAAAAGGATTATCATGAAGTCATCTAAGATTATAACTACTAAATTTGATGGTGCTATAGATGGTTTTGTAATTTTTTTGATTGGTTAATTCCTATTTAAGAATAACTTGATTAGTATAGCAAGATTGATATTGAGCGAATTTGGCTTGCTAAAACAAAATTAACTAAGTTTGCTAAAATTGACAAAATGTGTTTCAAGATATAAGGAATTCCTTTAAACCCACAAAATTTAGATGAAACAATCGCTATAGCCTATAAGTTTTATTGAGACATTCTAATGACCCCGAGGACAATATCCTTTTTCAATTACTTATTAAGTTAGTTATACTTAAACTAATTCACACCATATTGTTGAATTTTAAAATATAGATATAATTTATATAGACCAATTATTTAATGATGTTGCAAAAGTTGGAATAAATTTAAGAACTAACCTAAGAAAATTACCAAATAATAATCATCTCATAAAAGTACAAAACATAACAAGTTTAGAAGATACTCCTCGCTAAGTTTATGTGAAAATAAAATTCTTAAAAAGAACATAGTCTTTTATGATCACAATCAGTAAGATTAGAAAAACTTATTAGGTTTATCAACTCGAACATCAAATGAAATAGTAGGAAAGAATACATAATAATTAGTTGATGAATTAGTTAATATTAAAAGACAAGTTCAAGAATTATCAAGTCATCTTAATAATACATTATGAGTCTTACCAAGTAATTATTTGAATTATTATATAACAAATTAATATTGAAATTCAATTAAAGGAATTAATTACGTAATACAACCATTATTAAATAAAAATCAAAATGATCAATCACAAAATTTAATGAATTTAATGAAATTCACAAATATTAGAACATTTAATTACTAAAATTAATAGTATAATAATAAATATTGACTATAAATGCTATGAAAAATTACTTAAAGACTAGATCAAATAGATGAAAACTAGAAAATCAAAAGTGATATCACACCTATCTATCTCATCTACCTTATCTAATATAACGTTAGTTAAACTATGGCGAATATAGAAACAAATATAAAAATCAGTTAGAAGAAATTAGCCAATTAGTTAATGCATTAACTTTAGATAAAGAAAATAATTCTTTAAAATATGAAACTATAAATCCAATTACTGACCAAGATGAAATAATTTACAGATATGAATCAGACCAAGAAGTATATATGGAACAACCATCTTCTTCTTCATAAAACATGTTGAACAAACTGAAACAAGTCAAAATGGAGAAAAGAAAAGAAAGAGAAACCAAACAAAATATGACTAGAATTAAAAACTAGTTAATCAAGAAAATTAAATTGTTTTGGTTATTATAGAAAAGACAATAAAATACTAAAATTTCTAACTAAATATTCACCAAAACATGTAACATTAGGACCAGATGGAATCTTAAATTTAGACTGCTTATCTCCAAAAATTATTACTTGAATGGTCTAATAGATTACCACTAGTCATTCAATTAGAAAAACCTTTTGAAAGAATAACTAATATAAGTACCTTATGGAATTTTATAACTTATAACTACTGGTATAATATAATGTAAGCATTGAACCTCTATTTGGCATGTAAAAATAAAAGCTCATTCCTAAACTCCCTGTCCAAACTCTTAAATTCTCACCCAACCTCTGAAATTGGCATTAGAGATCATCAAGTAGAAATAGGTATTTTAAATGCATTTTTTTATTTTTATGTCATTATGTTTATTCATCTAATGCATAGTCCAAACCTCTGTTACTTCATTAGGTCAACTATTGATGGTTAATTTAGCTAATATTTTATTTAGAATCAACTTATTATTGATTAACTTTGGAACAATTAATTTTTCTTCAAGTCTTATTAATTCTGGGGTCATCCTCTAACTCATGAAAAGTGACTTAGAAGACACATGTGAATTAGTAGTGGTACCACGAAGCAATTAGAACATCCTTTTTATTTTGTTTTGAAGAAATAAAAGCTTGTACTAAAGAAGAAGAAACAAGTTTAGGGAGGTAAATCTGATACAAGGGAATAATCAATCAAGTTGAACATTCAAAAACTAAACCTATAATAGGGAAATATCTAGCGAGTTGAAAATTAAAAGTTGTAATTATAGGATTAAATAGTAACCTTTCTCAATATCTTAAGTTATTCTAGTTGAGGTAGGTCTGATTGGGAAACAAGATCAAGGCTAGTGGTGTAGCGCCCCCTCACCGTAGGGTACACATCGGGAAACCCGAAGGGCTCCGATACGTATCCCACGATAAAGGTGCACCACCATAACATTTCCCAATAATATCTACATGGCATCGCAATAAATAAATCACAACATACCACAATATCAGAAACCACTAAATTTTAAAATCATAATATCAATCTGATACAGTCATCCAATAGCAGAATAGACAAGTCTATCAGTCCCCTAAACAAACCAAAAAGGAAATTGATACAAACGTTTATCCTAAGTCATCCTCAAAAGCTAACCCAGCTGACCGACCTGTGTGCCATCGCGTCTTTTGCCAGCAGCTCGCACGACAGGAAAGAATATCTTCGGAGCTAGGAGTCTACTCTATCGATCCTGAAAAATAGGTTGCAATTTTGGGTGAGTTTGCGAACTCAGTGAGAAACCATCATCGATGGTTCACTCAAATCATGCATTACGCAAATTGCATACAAAGACGACACGGAATATTCAGCTAACGATATTATATAACAGCCATGATGAGTTTATAACGATTTACGGTAATTTATAACGATGGTACGATATCGATAACAATATTACAAATAGCATAGGACGCTTTACAGTATAACATCACAATTTACAGTAAATCATGGCATCACACATTTCAGTAATCATCACCCAATTTGGCAATTCAATCAGTCATGTATATAATGCATATGAGACTCTTTCCGGTTATTCATTATTGTGCCCAAGTGCTCAGTCAGTGTTTAGTGAGGGACGCGTCAGGGATTTTTCCCCTCGAGCTAGGCCCGGTCAGTACAGTGTTCGAGCTCGAGGCTCTTTTCAGTGATAATAGCAACTTGGGTCACATTCCATTATCTGATCATGCATTCATGCATGCAATGCAGTGTTCAGTAATTCAGTATTCAGTGATTCAGTGTATGGCTATAAAAGCCCAGTATTGTATTTCTCAGTATCATGCAGTAATTCCGTTCAATCTGATAATCCAATCCAAAGACAGAGGAACATGTCATTTGATCATGTACATTTCAGACATTTCAGTAATCATGCAGTTTCACTTTTGACAAGTAATTCACATTAAGCATTTAAACAATCAGGAATTTGAGAAACCAACTAGGTTACTCACCTGTAACTTCCGAGCTACTGCCTGGAAGTTCTAGCAACGTCCGTGGAATGACGATCCAACGACGCCTCTATAACAATAAAATACAGTCTCATCACTAATTGCTCAATTAAACAGTACAGTAATGCATATGTCTCAGTGAAATTATGTACAATGCATGTTCACAATTTTCCCGGCACTAAAAGCCAATTTATAACTCTTATGTCCCATTCTAACTCGCAGTTCAATTGATTAACAGTAATTGATCCAATCCTAAAATCCGGTTCAATTTTCTCAATTCATAATCCCCATAGCAATTTCCTATCCATTAGGTCAAAACCTCTATTGAAAATCCCAATTAAAACTTCAATTGTCTCAATTCAATATTTAGGTCACACTATGAACCATAATCGACCTTATTCTCTATAAATCAATGTCACTTAAATCAATTCTAATTCCTATAATTATCCTCAATTGTAGACCTCGTTCCCTAGTCCGTAACGAATCTGGAATCACCTCAATCGGAGGTCTACATCATGAATTATGCCTAATAATTTGAAATTAATTCAATGGAACAGTCCCTTTCGCCGCGACCAAGAGGCCCTCGCCGCAGCGTGAAGTGGTCCGCTCGCCGCGGCGAACAATCCAATTCGGGCGCGCCACGAGGCGAAGAAGACTCGTCGCGACGTCAATTAAATGACACTCGCTGCGACGTCCTCTTCTCCCTCGCCGCGGCGAACGAATTAAAATTCATCGCGGCGAGGCTCGCGCACAGGTCGCGGCGTGCGACAAATCCTTCGTCTTCTTCGATCGTTTTCAGCTATTTCTCTCTCTATAAAACCACCTTTAACTCTCTCAACTACTCAATCAACCATAATAAATGCCATAAATTCCATTAAAACCATCAATAACAACATTAAAACCATTAAAACTTATCAATCAAGCTCCAATCCACAGATCTCTCACAAATACCGTAAACTCTAAAAATCTTTCAAAATCAACGATGATTCACTCTATAGCTTCTCAATCCTTCATCAATCACAATAAACAAGTTAGCCTTATACAATGAGGAGAAAACCACAAGGAAAAATCGAAGGATCTCACCGTTGGGAGAAATCGAAGATCACCGTAGAGGGGAAGAAGAAGAAACGAAATGCCTTAGACAAATTTTCCCAATTTCTTTCAAACCTTGTATTTATAGACAAAGGTCTCCAACTCAGTCCAAATTTCAGTCTCTAAATTTCAATGGCTCAATATTTTAATTTCCTATCAGTATAACTCTAATATTTCCTTTGCCATTGAACAATTCTTTCAGTACTATACAGTCAATCAGTCTGTCACTCCAAAATTACCGGTCCGGGTATTTTCTCCTGAATCTCCCGAAAATTTCCTATAAGTCACTATCAATTACCAATCACTCTTAGGCTATTCTAAATCAGTCATTCGAGCTCACTTACTCTAGATTTCTTATTCAATCAATCCTGATCCAGTCAGTTCAGTCAGTTTCCAGTTCACAGTCCAATCACAATTAAAATGCCGGAAAATCATGAATGCATGCACCTATGAATAAATGCATATGCAAGAACCCAGTTCCTCTGTAACTAGAGGCCAGTAGCAAAATCAATCAGTAAATGTAATGAAACCTTTCAAATCATCCTAATTTACTGAATACCTTGTCATGATAGAAGGATGTTACAATTCACCCTCCTAATAAAATTTCGTCCTCAAAATTTCATATACAATAGATCTCAGATAAGGGAATTAATTCGCTCCTTTCTAGTCTGACTCTCACTCATTTCCTTATTATCATTCGCAAATCCTCACATTCGGTACCAGAAACACATTTATCAGATCTTAACACTGTTAGCCCCAAAAAAAAAATTTTTTTTTTTTTAAATTTAAGCATGATTAGATTAATTGAGTAAGTTAAGTTAGCGTAAATTGAATTGAGATTTAATTAACAAGTGATAGCATAAATGAGTTGGGTGAAGAATTAATGGAATTAAATGAGTTAGTTGGATTTTAATGAGGTAGGAAAGAAAAGAAAGATGAAATGGGCTTAAAGATAATTGGGCCTAAGTAAGTTGTAGGATAAAGAGGAAATAAGGAGGAAGAAGAAGAAGGGAGTTAGACTTGGGCCTTTGGGCTTGAGTTAAATGAAGAAGGAGTATAAAGGAGAAAGAAAGAAGTAAGTTAGAGGGAAAGGAAGAGGAAAAACGAAAATAGAAGAGGAAGAGGAAGAGAACGTAGTAAAGAGAAAAGAAGAAGGAGAAAAGAAAGCCTTGGCTAGGGTTTTGATTTTTCCAAGAGATTTAACAAGGGTTTGAAGAAAGTTCAAAGAGAAAGAAGATAGAGGAGGAGCTAAGCTTCGCTTTGAACCAAGAAACCACTTGTTTGGTTAAGGAATCAAGGTAAGTTATGTTTTCAAGGTTAAGTTTTGTTAGTTTTATAGTTTAAAAAGCTTAGAAAGAAGATGGGTTTAGTGATTCTAAGGTAAATTTCATGATTTAAGTTCATGGGGTTTTCAATTTTTGAAACCCTAAATGATATGAGGTTCTTTTCTTGTTATGGTTGAAGTGGGACAAGAAAGAAGAGAAGAGCAAGAGGAGGAACTCCATTAGCAAAGATTTAACGATTCTAAAAAGGTGGGTTTCATATTTATCTTTATGTATATAAGCTACAAATGCAAATTAATGCATGACATTAATGAGTTTCACCTACTTGAAAGTTATACTAAATGTGTGTGATTGAATGTTGGACGTAGTTGTTATAAGTCATTGAATGATTGCATTAAATGCTTGATGAATGAATGTGATGAAAGGCATGAATGATGTATGAAAAAGATGATTTCAAAGAAACGAAGAATTGGACAAGAACAGTCCAATTTTATGATTTTGCATGATTGTTATGTTATGTGGGTAAGGTATAGTCCTAAGAACCGTCACGTGCACGTTGACCATGAAGCCTTCTCCCGGCTGCCCGATAGTGGCATAGGATGATCCAACATTTTGGACTCCTAAAGAATTGCCCATATAGACTCATTAAATGAGACTATATGGTTGAAAAGAATAAGGACTTACCGAGCCATTTGATGTGTTGTTTATGTGAATTACATGAAAATGCAAGAATTATGAATGTTTGAATTGTGAAAAAAATCATGTTTGAATATTGATGAACTTTGCATGATGCATGTATTATAATTTAATGAATGAATGCAAAAAGTATGAATAACTAAATAGACTTGCTTGATAGATAAATATAAATGTGTTACCCACGGAGTGAAAGCTCACCCCTCAACTCTACAGAAATGAGAAGGATCCCGGGAGCAAGCTTAAAGGCACTTACTCCAAGATTTTCTTTTGGTTTTGTATTTGAAATGATTTTTGGGAAAAACAATGCTTTAGTAGCATTTTAAGAATGATACTGTATTTTGAAACTTCATTGTAATTGAGTTTAAAATGCCCCCTAAAGTATTGTATGAATATGACATGAGTTGATGATGATGGAATGAATGAAAATGAATTGCAAGTATGCTAAGTTCAAATGTATTTTGAGAAATCCGTGCAGGTTTAAGACAATTGCATCATTGTTATAGTTTGGATATGATTAGATGATTAAGAGTGTGGCTGTTGCTTAGAATGGTATTTGAAGATACCTTAGGGTTGAAAAATTGGTTAGTTGTATTTTCAAGAGAAGTGCTGTCAAATTTTCCTAAAATTTGACAAAACTTTTGTATTTTCAAGAGAAGTGCTGTCAAATTTTCCTAAAATTTGACAAAACTTTGCCCCAGTTTTTGACCTTCGTAGGATTTGAATTAGATAAATGAGTCTTCACGAATGTTGTAGTAGAAGGTTAGAACTTTCCAAGGGTATATCGTTTGCTAAATTTGGATATCGGAGCCAAAAGATATGATCTATATAAGTGGACATGTGCTGGATAGAAAAAAACCAGCTGATAGAAAAATCAGCTGATAGAAAAACCAGCTGAAGCAAAAGCAGACGATATGGACTTGATATCGATAGATTTAGACAAAATTTCCTTCTTGAAAGTTGTAGATCTCTCTTTTCTCTATAAGATAGATACCAAGTTTGTCCAATTTGGATATCGGAGTCAAAAGATATGATCTATATAAGTGGACATGTGCTGGATAGAAAAAAAACCAGCTGATAGGAAAATCAGCTGATAGAAAAACTAGCTGAAGCAAAAGCAGACGATATGGACTTGATATCGATAGATTTAGACAAAATTTCCTTCTTGAAAGTTGTAGATCTCTCTTTTCTCTATAATATAGATACCAAGTTTGTCCAATTTGGATATCGGAGTCAAAAGATATGATCTATATAAGTGAACATGTCTTTGGATAGAAAACCAGGTGATAGAAAAACCAAATGATAGGAAAACCAGGATGATAGGAAAACCAAATGATAGGAAAACCAGGATGATAGGAAAACCAGATGATAGGAAAACCAGATGATAGCAAAACCAACTGATAGAAAAACCAGTTGATAGAAAAATCAGCTGATCGAAAACCAGCTGATAGGAAAAGCAGATGATAGCAAAACCAGTTGATAGAAAACCAATCGATAGAAAAATCAGCTGATCGAAGAACCAGCTGATAGGCAAAGTGGACGCTACAGAATGTAAGAGATAGAATCAGCCTTTATAGTCTTCATGAGAGTTGTAGATCTAGATGTCTACTTTCTAACCGTCCAAGAACGAAGTCATTTCGACATCTATAGTGAAAGTTATGGCAAATGCGCCAAAACATGTCTGATAGAAATCAGACGTTAGAAAAACCAGATGATAGAAACCAGACGATAGAAAACCAGACGATAGAAGAATGGACGCTATAGAATGTAAGAGATAGAATCAGCCTTTATAGTCTTCATGAGAGTTGTAGATCTAGATGTCTACTTTCTAACCGTCCAAGAACGAAGTCATTTCGACATCTATAGTGAAAGTTATGGCAATTGCGCCAAAACATGTCTGATAGAAATCAGATGTTAGAAAACCAGATGATAGAAACCAGACGATAGAAAACCAGATGATAGAATAATGGATGCTACAGAATGTAGGAGATAGAATCAGCCTTTGTAGTCTTCATGAGAGTTGTAGATCTAGATGTCTACTTTCTAACCGTCCAAGAACGAAGTCATTTCAACATCTATAGTGAAAGTTATGGCAATTGCGCCAAAACATGTCTGATAGAAATCAGATGTTAGAAAACCAGATGATAGAAACCAGACGATAGAAAACCAGACGATAGAAGAATGGATGCTACAGAATGTAGGAGATAGAATCAGCCTTTGTAGTCTTCATGAGAGTTGTAGATCTAGATGTCTACTTTCTAACCGTCTAAGAACGAGGTCATTTCGACACCTATAGTGAAAGTTATGGCATTTGCGCCAAAACATGTCGATAGAAATCGACGTTAGAAAACCGTATGATAGAAACCATTTATGAAAACCGGGCGATAGAAGAATGGATGCTACAGAATGTAGGAGATAGAATCAGCCTTTGTAGTCTTCATGAGAGTTGTAGATCTAGATGTCTACTTTCATATGGTGAAAGAACGAACACATTTAGACCTCGAGAAAAAAAACAAACAAACAAACAAAAAAACAAAACAAAATTTTAGAAATCGCGCCAAAAGAGTTTCAATTCGATTTTGGAAGCGAGCAAGGTCCATTGTTTTGGGCATAATTTTCTCATACGACCTCCAAAAGAGTCGAGGCTTGAACCACTAGTTTTCTAAGACGTGTATCTGTCCCCATATTAAAATTTATATCATTTGGAGTTAAATTGAGAAAGTTTGTATTAAAAGAAGTGGGAGGTCAGTTAAGAGAGCATGTTTCGGGTATGAACTCCTTTAGTTTTTGTTGATATCTTGAGTTATAGAACTCGGATTGAAGAAATTCTTTTCTTAATTTAAACAAGAGTCATAAGAGTATGACGTACAAGGGAGATCAATATGCAATTAGGGTTAAGTTAAATGAACCCTACAAGACAAAATGATCAAGTATCATGTTCTTTGGTTCAAGATTTGGATTCCGGTAACGGGATCCAACAGTTGGGGTTCGGTCTTCGGGTCGGGGCCTAACATTGTGGTATCAAAGCGAAACTGGGTTTAGGGTTTCCTAGGAACCTTAGTGGGATGTCTAAGGGTCAAGTCATCATGCATTTTCCTACATGAATTATATGACTTATGTGCATTATTTTATGCATTGATTTACATGAATTGAAACTTTTATGTGAACTAAACATTTTCACTGAATTTTAAATTGAAGGAGTAATGCCGCCGAAGAGAACTCGAGAACGCAATCTCGGCCCAGCTCTCGGCGGAAGCACGGATGAGTCGTATGTTCCGCAGGATGCGGGGACCATCCACGCCTCCGACTGATGCACCAGCGTGCAACATGAGGCGCCCGCCTCCTCCTCCTCAAGTGAACCCCATGGATCCTCGGTTCTTCAGGCCTTCGCCAAAGCTTTTACCTATGCCATGGGTCAAGGAAGGCAGCTCAAGTGCCGACTCAGAGAGAGGAGCGGCGAGATGATAAGCTCCGGAAGTATGGGCGATTGACTTCATGGGACTACAAATCCCGAGGAGGCGAAGCATGGCTGAAGAGGACCGAGAGGTCTGAATCGATGAAGTGCACTGATGAAGAGAAGCTCGACTATGCAATGAGCTTCTCGCAAGGGATGCACCTATCTTGGTGGGAGTCGGTGCCCTGATCGGGAATTACCTCCGGTGTTGACATGGAGGAATTTCTAGAGGCCTTCGGAGGAAGTATTTCTCGATGGTCTACATGCGAGGATAAGGCAAGGAGTTTTGAATCTCGCTCGTAGGGAGTTGAGCGTGGCGATAGTACTAATTGAAGTTCACTTAGTTATCACGGTATGCGGCTAATATCGTGGCAACCAAGAAGACAAGTGTCGGAAGTTCGAGGTGGATTGCACCTAGGGATCAAGGAAAGGTGGTAATTCACAACTTCCGTGATTATCGCAGACTAGTTGATGTTGCTCTTCAAGCAGAAGTTAGAGAACATCGTATGAAGTGACTAAGAAGAGGAAGAACGAGAGCGCTTCTCAAGAAGGGCATGAGTGCTCCAAAGACTGCGAGGAGTACTAGAACTCAAAGATACTCAGAGTGTGGTGGGCAGCAAGTGGTCTGCTCCAGAAAGCAAGCACCTAGGGCTATATCGAGGCAAGTTTCAAGAGTAGCAAGCCTGGATGGACAAGTAGAGGAATTCCCGTGTGATCACTGTGGGAGATTTCATAAGGGAATGTCTGCTGAAGATAGGAGCATGTTTTGGTGTGGTCAAAGGGGCAGTAATCAAGGATTGTCCCCTGGCGATTAAGCGGGAAGGTCTCGATCTCAGCCCCAAGAAGAGCGTAAATGGCATCTCGGCGGTCATAATGTGGGCAGTTCAGGAACTGCAAGAAAGACATATCCGGCAGGGAGACCTAGAGGCGAGGTCGAGCACTGGCCAGAGTCTTTGCCATGACCAGAGAAGAAGCGGCATTGCTCCGAAGTTATATTTGGTATGGCTCAGTTATTTGACTCTCATGTTTATGTGTTAATTGATACTGGCTCTACACATTCGTTTGTATCTGCACGTATGAATTTGCATGTTGTGTGTCCTGAGATTATGGACAATTTTCTGGTTGTTAGTACTCCTTTAGGGAGTAAGGTGGTGATTAGTATGATCTATAAGAATTGTGAGCTCAGTATCGACGGTGCTAGACTGGTGGTAGACCTACTACCTCTAGACCTTCAAGGATTGGATGTTATATTGGGATGGATGTCATGGAGAGGTCAAGCGAAGCTAGACCGTAGTTTGAAAGAAGTAGAATTTGATTTGGGAAGCGATCGAAGATAGTCTTGAGGGGACGAAACCGCCAAAGGTCCGAGGATCATTTCGGCTCATGGTGACGATATGATGAGCCAAGGTGTGAGGCCTTCTTGGCGCATATAGTGGATCCGTAGTGAATGTGGGCGATTAGAAGATTATCAAGTTGTAAGGAGTTCCAGACGTATTTCGAACGAATTACGGTGGTTGCCGCGGTGAGGGAAATTGAGTTCAAATTGATTTGATTCCTAACCGCGCCAATTTCGATCCCACCATACTGGATGGCTCCAAATGAGTTAAGGGAGCTTAAGGAGCGATTAGAAGAGGCATTAGAAAGCGGTTTATCGTGCCAAGTTCATCACCGTGGGGCGCCAAATCTATTTGTTAAGAAGAAGGATGGAACTGGCGGATGTGTATAGACTACGAGAAGCTTAACAAGATGACGATTCGAACAAGTATCCGTTGCCACGGATAGATGATTTATTTGATCACTACTGAGGGAGCAAGGGTCTTTCAAGATTGACTTAAGATCGGGATATCATTAACTCGAATCGTGGAGTCCGATGTGAGTAAGACGACTTTTCAGACCCGTTACGGGCACTATGAATTGTGGTCATGCCTTCGGATTGACCAATGCTCCAATTGCCTTCATGGATCGATGAATAGAGTGTTTAATGAATTCTTAGATCGGTTTGTCATTGTGTTCATTGATGACATTCGTCTATTCTAAAGATGAAGGAGAGCACTAACGAAGATCTCGTGGATAGTATTGCAATGATTGAGAGAGCATGAGTTGTATGCCAAATTCAAGAAGTGTGAATTTTGGTCTGCGTGAAGTAGTTTTCCTTGGACATGTGATTTCTAGCAAAGGGATTCATGTTGATCCAAGAAAAGTAGAAGCAGTGGTAAATTGGCAAGAGCCTAAGACAGTGAAAGAGATAAGAAGCTTCCTAGGTTTGGCAGGTTATTACAGGAGATTCGTGGAAGGATTCTCAATAATAGCTGCCCCGATGACTAAGTTGTTAAGAAAGAATCAGCAGTTCATATGGAGTGAGGAATGTCAGAAGAGCTTTGAGGAGCTCAAGAATAGATTGACAAGTGCTCCCGTGTTGGTTTTGCCCAATGGAGACCAGGGCTACACGGTGTATAGTGATGCTTTGAGGAAGGGTTTAGGGTGTGTGCTGATGCAGAATGACAAAGTGATAGCTTATGCTTCACGGCAGTTGAAGCCATATGAGTTGAATTATCCGACTCATGACTTGGAGTTAGCAAATGGTAATTTTTGCTCTAAAGATTTGGAGACACTACCTATATGGGGTTCAGACAAGGGTCTTCACGGACCACAAAAGTCTTAAGTACATTATGAGTCAGAAAGAGTTGAACTTAAGGCAGAGACGATGGTTGGAGTTGCTCAATGACTATGACCTGATGATAGAGTATCATCCAGGCAAGGCGAATGTAATAGCAGATGCATTAAGCAGGAAGTCATCCATAGCTTCATGTAATCGGTTTACTTGCCTCTGTTGGAACAAATGGCCAAATTGAAGATTAGTTTAAGCGGGATGAATCAGTTGTATTCTTGCTCGATTGTGGTGAGACCTATCCTTGGGAGAAGGTCGAGGAGTTGCGAGGCGCAGGATCTGAAATTAAGTAAGTTGAGAGATGAAATTCGACAGGGTAAGCAGTCAGAGGTGCAAGTAAGGGATGATGGGCTAATGGTAGTCGAAAACAGGTTATGTATTCCGAATGATAAGGCCGTTAAAGATGAGATCATGGACGAGGCACACAATGCGCCTTATTCCATGCACCCAGGCAGCACCAGAATGTACAGAGATTTGAAGGAACACTTCTGGTGGAAAGGCATGAAGAAGGATGTAGCTGAATATGTGAGCAGATGTCTAGTGTGTCAGCAAGTCAAGGCTGAACACCAGGCACCTTCAGGCATGCTAAGGCCATTGTCCATTCCTGAATGGAAGTGGCAAAGGATCACGATGGATTTTCTGATGGGTTTGCCGAGGACCAGCAAGAGGCATGATGCTATTTGGGTTATAGTTGATCGGTTGACCAAGTCAGCCCATTTTCTGGCAATCAAACAAATGATTCATTGCAAGTCTTAGCGAAGTATATCGATGAAGTGGTAAGGTTGCATGGAATTCCGGATTCTATAGTATCCGACAGGGATCCGCGATTCACATCGAGATTTTGGAGAAGTTTGCAGGAAGCATTAGGAACTAAGCTGAATTTCAGTACGGCGTTTCATCCTCAGACGGATGGTCATCCGAGAGGACAATTCAGACACTAGAGGGATGCTTAGAGCATGTGTCATGGACTTGAGAGGAGCGTGGGATGATCATTTACCGTTGGTCGAATTTGCTATAACAATTGTACCATTCGAGCATCTGATGGCTCCTTATGAAGCCCTATATGGCGGAGATGCAGGGACTCCCATATCTTTGGGATGAAGAAGGTGAAAGGAAGCTAGTGGGACGAGAATTGGTCCAGATGACGATGGATAAGATTGATCGATTAGCGGCGACTTAAGGCGGCCAGGGATGAATGAAAAGCTATCTTGATGCTCATCGGAAAGAAATGGAATATCACGATGGGTGACGGTGTTCCTTAAGACGTCTCCATGGAAAGGAGTTATGAGATTGATAAGAAGGGAAGTTAAGTCCTCGCTATGTGGGTCCGTATGAAGTATTGAGAGGATTGGGCCGTTGGCCTCTGACCGCATTGCCGCCAAAATTATCACAGATTCATGATGTATTCCATGTTTCGATCTTTGAGAAGGTACAGATCGTACCCTTCTCACATCATCCAGCCTCGAAGTTCAGGTTGAGTGATGATCGAGTTATGAAGAAATGCATGGCACTTCGATAGCGAGGATAAGATCCTCGTGAACAAGACAATCAAGCTAGTCAAAGTCCCGTGGAGAAATCATGCGATTGAAGAGGCGACGGGGAGCCTCGGGAGGCAATGCAGAGCAAAGACCCACACCTCTTCAGTGAACCAGGTAAGAATTTCGAGGACGAAATTTCTTAAGGGGGGGAGAAATGTTAGCCCCAAAAAAAAAAAAAAAATTTTTTTAAATTTAAGCATGATTAGATTAATTGAGTAAGTTAAGTTAGCGTAAATTGAATTGAGATTTAATTAACAAGTGATAGCATAAATGAGTTGGGTGAAGAATTAATGGAATTAAATGAGTTAGTTGGATTTTAATGAGGTAGGAAAGAAAAGAAAGATAAAATGGGCTTAAAGATAATTGGGCCTAAGTAAGTTGTAGGATAAAGAGGAAATAAGGAGGAAGAAGAAGAAGGGAGTTAGACTTGGGCCTTTGGGCTTGAGTTAAATGAAGGAGTATAAAAGGAGAAAGAAAGAAGTAAGTTAGGAGGGAAAGGAAGAGGAAAAACGAAAATAGAAGAGGAAGAGGAAGAGAACGTAGTAAAGAGAAAAGAAGAAGGAGAAAAGAAAGCCTTGGCTAGGGTTTTGATTTTTCCAAGAGATTTAACAAGGGTTTGAAGAAAGTTCAAAGAGAAAGAAGATAGAGGAGGAGCTAAGCTTCGCTTTGAACCAAGAAACCACTTGTTTGGTTAAGGAATCAAGGTAAGTTATGTTTTCAAGGTTAAGTTTTGTTAGTTTTATAGTTTAAAAGCTTAGAAAGAAGATGGGTTTAGTGATTCTAAGGTAAATTTCATGATTTAAGTTCATGGGGTTTTCAATTTTTGAAACCCTAAATGATATGAGGTTCTTTTCTTGTTATGGTTGAAGTGGGACAAGAAAGAAGAGAAGAGCAAGAGGAGGAACTCCATTAGCAAAGATTTAACGATTCTAAAAAGGTGGGTTTCATATTTATCTTTATGTATATAAGCTACAAATGCAAATTAATGCATGACATTAATGAGTTTCACCTACTTGAAAGTTATACTAAATGTGTGTGATTGAATGTTGGACGTAGTTGTTATAAGTCATTGAATGATTGCATTAAATGCTTGATGAATGAATGTGATGAAAGGCATGAATGATGTATGAAAAAGATGATTTCAAAGAAACGAAGAATTGGACAAGAACAGTCCAATTTTATGATTTTGCATGATTGTTATGTTATGTGGGTAAGGTATAGTCCTAAGAACCGTCACGTGCACGTTGACCATGAAGCCTTCTCCGGCTGCTTGATAGTGGCATAGGATGATCCAACATTTTGGACTCCTAAAGAATTGCCCATATAGACTCATTAAATGAGACTATATGGTTGAAAAGAATAAGGACTTACCGAGCCATTTGATGTGTTGTTTATGTGAATTACATGAAAATGCAAGAATTATGAATGTTTGAATTGTGAAAAAAATCATGTTTGAATATTGATGAACTTTGCATGATGCATGTATTATAATTTAATGAATGAATGCAAAAAGTATGAATAACTAAATAGACTTGCTTGATAGATAAATATAAATGTGTTACCCACGGAGTGAAAGCTCACCCCCCTCAACTCTACAGGAAATGAGAAGGATCCCGAGGAGCAAGCTTAAAGGCACTTACTCCAAGATTTTCTTTTGGTTTTGTATTTGAAATGATTTTTGGGAAAAACAATGCTTTAGTAGCATTTTAAGAATGATACTGTATTTTGAAACTTCATTGTAATTGAGCTTAAAATGCCCCCTAAAGTATTGTATGAATATGACATGAGTTGATGATGATGGAATGAATGAAAATGAATTGCAAGTATGCTAAGTTCAAATGTATTTTGAGAAATCCGTGCAGGTTTAAGACAATTGCATCATTGTTATAGTTTGGATATGATTAGATGATTAAGAGTGTGGCTGTTGCTTAGAATGGTATTTGAAGATACCTTAGGGTTGAAAAATTGGTTAGTTGTATTTTCAAGAGAAGTGCTGTCAAATTTTCCTAAAATTTGACAGAACTTTGCCCCAGTTTTTGACCTTCGTAGGATTTGAATTAGATAAATGAGTCTTCACGAATGTTGTAGTAGAAGGTTAGAACTTTCCAAGGGTATATCGTTTGCTAAATTTGGATATCGGAGCCAAAAGATATGATCTATATAAGTGGACATGTGCTGGATAGAAAAAAACCAGCTGATAGAAAAATCAGCTGATAGAAAAACCAGCTGAAGCAAAAGCAGACGATATGGACTTGATATCGATAGATTTAGACAAAATTTCCTTCTTGAAAGTTGTAGATCTCTCTTTTCTCTATAAGATAGATACCAAGTTTGTCCAATTTGGATATCGGAGTCAAAAGATATGATCTATATAAGTGGACATGTGCTGGATAGAAAAACCAGCTGATAGGAAAATCAATGATAGAAAAACCAGCTGAAGCAAAAGCAGACGATATGGACTTGATATCGATAGATTTAGACGAAATTTCCTTCTTGAAAGTTGTAGATATCTCTTTTCTCTATAAGATAGATACCAAGTTTGTCCAATTTGGATATCAGAGTCAAAAGATATGATCTATATAAGTGAACATGTGCTGGATAGAAAAACCAGCTGATAGAAAAAACCAGCTGATAGGAAAACCAAATGATAGGAAAACCAGCTGATAGGAAAACCAGATGATAGGAAAACCAGATGATAGGAAAACCAGATGATAGCAAAACCAACTGATAGAAAAACCAGCTGATAGAAAAATCAGCTGATCGAAAAACCAGCTGATAGGAAAAAGCATGATAGCAAAACCATTGATAGAAAACCAGTGATAGAAAAATCAGCTGATCGAAAAACCAGCTGATAGGCAAAGTGGACGCTACAGAATGTAAGAGATAGAATCAGCCTTTATAGTCTTCATGAGAGTTGTAGATCTAGATGTCTACTTTCTAACCGTCCAAGAACGAAGTCATTTCGACATCTATAGTGAAAGTTATGGCAAATGCGCCAAAACATGTCTGATAGAAATCAGACGTTAGAAAAACCAGATGATAGAAACCGAGGCGATGTAAAACCAGACGATAGAAGAATGGACGCTATAGAATGTAAGAGATAGAATCAGCCTTTATAGTCTTCATGAGAGTTGTAGATCTAGATGTCTACTTTCTAACCGTCTAAGAACGAAGTCATTTCGACATCTATAGTGAAAGTTATGACAATTGCGCCAAAACATGTCTGATAGAAATCAGATGTTAGAAAACCAGATGATAGAAACCAGACGATAGAAAACCAGACGATAGAAGAATGGATGCTACAGAATGTAGGAGATAGAATCAGCCTTTGTAGTCTTCATGAGAGTTGTAGATCTAGATGTCTACTTTCTAACCGTCCAAGAACGAAGTCATTTCGACATCTATAGTGAAAGTTATGGCAATTGCGCCAAAACATGTCTGATAGAAATCAGATGTTAAAAAACCAGATGATAGAAACCAGACGATAGAAAACCAGACGATAGAAGAATGGATGCTACAGAATGTAGGAGATAGAATCAGCCTTTGTAGTCTTCATGAGAGTTGTAGATCTAGATGTCTACTTTCTAACCGTCCAAGAACGAGGTCATTTCGACACCTATAGTGAAAGTTATGGCATTTGCGCAAAACATGTCTGATAGAAATCGACGTTAGAAAACCGTATGATAGAAACCGCAGGGCGATGAAAACCGGACGATAGAAGAATGGATGCTTCTGAAATGTAGGAGATAGAATCAGCCTTTGTAGTCTTCATGAGAGTTGTAGATCTAGATGTCTACTTTCATATGGTGAAAGAACGAACACATTTAGACCTCGAGAGAAAAAAAAACAAAAAAACAAAAAAACAAAAAAACAAAACAAAATTTTAGAAATCGCGCCAAAAGAGTTTCAATTCGATTTTGGAAGCGAGCAAGGTCCATTGTTTTGGGCATAATTTTCTCATACGACCTCCAAAAGAGTCGAGGCTTGAACCACTAGTTTTCTAAGACGTGTATCTGTCCCCATATTAAAATTTATATCATTTGGAGTTAAATTGAGAAAGTTTGTATTAAAAGAAGTGGGAGGTCAGTTAAGAGAGCATGTTTCGGGTATGAACTCCTTTAGTTTTTGTTGATATCTTGAGTTATAGAACTCGGATTGAAGAAATTCTTTTCTTAATTTAAACAAGAGTCATAAGAGTATGACGTACAAGGGAGATCAATATGCAATTAGGGTTAAGTTAAATGAACCCTACAAGACAAAATGATCAAGTATCATGTTCTTTGGTTCAAGATTTGGATTCCGGTAACGGGATCCAACAGTTGGGGTTCGGTCTTCGGGTCGGGGCCTAACAAACACTGTTTATTAATCCAGTCCATAAAATACTATGTAAATCAGAATCATCTTTTAGATTTTAACCCACTTTACCAATCTATTTACACGACGGTCACAAAGAGGCCATTTAGTAATGAATTTAGTCTTCTTATTTACCTTTATCTCCATTTTTTTGCATTTTGGCCGGGGCTATACACTTCGAAATATTTCCTCGATTTACTTATCCGAGTACATCTCTTTAGGGTTAAAACACTAATTTCATCAGATTCTCATAACCATGATCCTACTCGATTCGACTCATTGTCATTAACTTGCATCGCTCTACCCCTTTTTCTGATTCATTTCACTTATCATCATCAACTCAAATCAATCATAGTCTTCGACTATGTTCAGATCTTGTTCACTCTAATGTAGGGGTAAACGACTTCTTATGCACTGTTCGAATGGTAACACCAAAATAATGCCTCAATCTCAACGGATTCTACGAATATCGCCTTACTTTTGCCTCAAAGATCACATCTCGTGAGTTATCTCTACTAACAATTATTCAATTTCTCACTCTAAACCTTTTATTACTCTTCCCATACACTATTGTCAAACACAACACTTCGATGACTCCTAGAGATTTCTCTAATAGCTTCTTTAGCGGTACAACACGCACTTCACAATCTGATCATAAATATCATTTTCTCAAAAGTCGAATCCCATTTAAATTTCCCAATAAGGTTTGAACCTTTTAAATCCCTAACTGCTTTTGCCCCCTTACTATACACACCGATCCTAATTCCCATAACTAATAATGACACATTCCTTTTCAATTCTTTCAAATTCACTAATACCTCGATCACTATCAATTTGCTTATTCATAATCATATCTGAAATGTTTCTGTTCCGACCAGTATCTCCAAGCTTTCAGAACAGTGTCCAACACAATAATTTCCAGTCATCAATTATATTACAGTCCAAGAGATTATACTTATCTTTATGCACGTAAAACTACTTTACATCAATTCAACAGATTGCATCATGACCTTTGTTAGGATACTTCGATAAGCATTACAAGGTCTCCAAATTTACAACGATACAATTAATACTCGAATTGAAAATTTCTCTTATGATTTCTCAATTTCTAAATATCATATTCTGCCACAAGTTCCTTTACACTATTCTCCCGTATTCATCATATCAACTAAGTACTTCCCAAATATTTTACATAAAATTTTTGTGAACCAATAGTCCCCTCAATTTCAAGACTAATTTCTCCTTACGATTCAGTAATCCTATTACACAGTCGGATGCCTGACGTTAACATAATGCACATTTCCTTAGTAACAGATCTTACCTCTCACACTTGAGTTTCCACTAGAATCAGGTCTCCAAATAACGACTTTTCATTCATTTCAATTTATTTCCAATTTATCCTTTCGTTGCTAAATTCTTCAGTTATTATCATCCGATCAACTCCGGTATCCACTACGTGAGCCAGATGGCCTCACAACCTCCCTGGTGTAACAGTCCATAATAGCCCTTAGGCTCAGTCAGTCAGTCCATCCCTAATATCACATCCATCTCCCAATACAATCGTACTACCTAGAGGTATACTCGCCTCTAACCCATACTGTAACCTCTGTCTATCCTCATACAGTCTATATGCTAAATGCGGTGCAATGAAAGAATGAGTGGATCCAGGATCCAACAATGCATATGCTTCAAACCAGAAATTAGAAGCATACCCGCGACAACATCCGAAGAATCCTGGGCCTCCTGCCGGGTCATGGCATAGACCACGGCACGAGATCTGTTGTCTGCTGCCAGTCCTCCGACCACCGCTGATCCTCCGCCGACCTCGGCCTCGGCCTCGGCCTCTCCATCCGGATCCACCACCACGGCTCTGCTTGCAGTGGTATAGCTACCAGATCTTCCACTCATAGCAGACTGGGCTCTCACAGTCTCGGGGCAGTTCCTCACTAGGTGGTCCATCGAACCACACCTCAAGCAGGCTCCAGATAGCCATCGACACTCTCCACTGTGTCTCTTGCCACAATGCTCGCATAGAGAATAGACCGCCTGAACCTCTCGACATCGCCTCCGTCACTACCAGTCTGTAAAGTCGTCTCCCTGTCCATGACTGTGTCTGTTTAGCCCCTCCGGCAGACACAGGAGGGCTGCTATGGCGCTTATCTTGTACTCTCTGCCAAAGATTGCCTCAGCTATCACTAGATCTCTTATGCCTAGTCCCGGACCAGCTCGATCCTGTGATTGTCTCAAGAAATGCTTATCCTCACCGCTGCGACCCTCATTTCAATAAAGCTGCCCATATCGGACCTAGCTAATAGATGTACGGATCTCAGATTGAGTCCGCCCTCAAACGCCAACACTGCCACCTCGAAGCCACCAAAGTGAAGAAGCATATACCACTAACTTGTTGAACCGCACCTCGTAGTCGGCTACGGTCAACTGCCCTTGTCTCAGCTCTAGGAACTCCTGTAACTTCATTTCCAGATAGATCTTGGGCCTGAAATTGTCCTTGAAGGCCCTCAGAAAGTCGTCTCATGTCGGTGTCAGGGCTGGTGTGTACTTGCCGGACGATCTTCCACCACCGATATCAGTAACCTCAAGCGTAGAAATCGCGTAGTCGAAACGCTCATCCGGGTCACAGTCCATCTGATCGAGGACTCTCTTAGTCCTCTCTAGCCATCCCTCCGCCTCCGCAGGGTCGGTACTACCATAGAAATCAACCGCCGCCACGCAGCTGATCATATCTCCGTTCCTGCCTCACAGAACTCGAGGAGGCAACTCCTCCAATGAGGCGCAGGAGACTCCTACTAGCTCCCACCGATTCCTGTGTCACCGTAACTCAACTCGATCTCCCAAAGACTGAGATGACCTAAAATGCATAAGAAATTTCCGATCGGTTAAGCTTATTCTTACGATAATTCAAGCCTAAATTACACTATGCCCAAAAGATGCCAAACCATGCTCTGATACCACTTAATGTAGCGCCCCCTCACCGTAGGGTACACATCGGGAAACCCGAAGGTCGCTCCGATACGTATCCCACGATAATGGTGCACCACCATAACATTTCCTAATAATATCCACATGGCATTGCAATAAATAAATCACAACATACCACAATATCGTAAACCACTAAATTTTAAAATCATAATATCAATCTGATACAGTCATCCAATAGCAGAATAGATAAGTCTATCAGTCCCCTAAACAAACCAAAAAGGAAACTGATACAAATGCCTATCCTAAGTCATACTCAAAAGCTAACCCAGCTGACCGACCTGTGTGCCATCGCGTCTCTTGCCAGCAGCTCGCACGACAGGAAAGAATATCTTCGGAGCTAGGAGTCTACTCTATCGATCCTGAAAAATAGGTTGCAATTTTGGGTGAGTTTACGAACTCAGTGAGAAACCATCATCGATGGTTCACTCAAATCATGCATTACGCAAATTGCATACAAAGACGACACGGTAATATTGATTAACGATATTATATAACAGATTTACGATGGTTTATAACGATTTACGGTAATTTATAACGATGGTACAAGATGCTCGATAAATAATATTACAAAGAGCATAGATGATTTACGATAACATCACAATTCTGATAAATTATGGCATCATACATTTCAGTAATCATCACCCAATTTGACAATTCAATCAGTCATGTATATAATGCATATGAGACTCTTTCCGGTTATTCAGTATTGTGTCCAAGTGCTCAGTCAGTGTTCAGTGGGGGACGCGTCAGGGATTTCTCCCCTCGAGCTAGGTCCGGTCAATACAGTGTTCGAACTCGAGGCTCTTTTCAGTGATAATAGCAACTTGGGTCACATTCCATTATCTAATCATGCATTCATGCATGCAATGCAGTGTTCAGTAATTCAGTATTCAGTGATTCAGTGTATGGCTATAAAAGCCCAGTATTGTATTTCTCAATATCATGCAGTAATTCCATTCAGTACAGTAATCCAATCCAGTACAGTAGGAACATGTTATTTGATCATGTACATTTCAGACATTTCAGTAATCATGCAGTTTCACTTTTGACAAGTAATTCACATTAAGCATTTAAACAATCAGGAATTTGAGAAACCAACTAGGTTACTCACCTGTAACTTCCGAGCTACTGCCTGGAAGTTCCAGCAACGTCCGTGGAATGACTATCCAACGACGCCTCTATAATAGTAAAATACAGTCTCATCATTAATTGCTCAATTAAACAGTACAGTAATGCATATGTCTCAGTGAAATTATGTACAATGCATGTTCACAATTTTCCCAGCACTAAAATCCAATTTATAACTCTTATGTCCCATTCTAACTCGTAGTTCAATTGATTAACAGTAATTGATCCAATCCTAAAATCCGGTTCAATTTTCTCAATTCATAATCCCCATAGCAATTTCCTATCCATTGGGTCAAAACCTCTATTGAAAATCCCAATTAAAACTCCAATTGTCTCAATTCAATATTTAGGTCACACTATGAACCATAATCGACCTTATTCTCTATAAATCAATGTCACTTAAATCAATTCTAATTTTATAATTATCCTCAATTGTAGACCTCGCCCCTAGTCCGTAATCTAATCTGAATCACCTCAATCGGAGGTCTACACCATGAATTATGCCCAATAATTTGAAATTAATTCAATGGAGCAGTCCCTTCGCGCGACCAAGAGGCCCTCGCCAGTGCGTGAAGTGGTCCGCTTCCATGTAACAATCCAATTCGGCGCCACGAGGCGAAGAAGACTCGTCATGACGTCAATTAAATGACACTCACCGCGACGTCCTCTTCTCCTCGCCACATGTGAATCTAATTAAAATTCATCGCGCGAGGCTCAAGACAAAGTCGCGGCGTCACGACAAATCCTTCGTCTTCTTCGATCGTTTTCAGCTATTTCTCTCTCTATAAAACCACCTTTAACTCTCTCAACTACTCAATCAACCATAATAAATGCCATAAATTCCATTAAAACCATCAATAACAACATTAAAACCATTAAAACTTACCAATCAAGCTCCAATCCACAGATCTCTCACAAATACCGTAAACTCTAAAAATCTTTCAAAATCAACGATGATTCACTCTATAGCTTCTCAATCCTTCATCAATCACAATAAACAAGTTAGCCTTATACAATGAGGAGAAAACCACAAGGAAAAATCGAAGGATCTCACCGTTGGGAGAAATCGAAGATCACCGTAGAGGGGAAGAAGAAGAAACGAAATGCCTTAGACAAATTTTCCCAATTTCTTTCAAACCTTGTATTTATAGACAAAGGTCTCCAACTCAGTCCAAATTTCAGTCTCTAAATTTCAATGGCTCAACATTTTAATTTCCTATCAATATAACCCTAATATTTCCTTTGCCATTGAACAATTCTTTCAGTACTATACAGTCAATCAGTCTGTCACTCCAAAATTTTTGGTCCGGGCATTTTCTCCCGAATCTCCCGAAAATTTCCTATAAGTCACTATCAATTGCCAATCATTCTTAGGCTATTCTAAATCAGTCATTCGAGCTCACTTACTCTAGATTTCTTATTCAATCAATCCTGATCCAGTCAGTTCAGTCAGTTTCCAGTTCACAGTCCAATCACAATTAAAATGCCGGAAAATCATGAATGCATGCACCTATGAATAAATGCATATGAAAGAACCCGCCTCCTCAGAACTAGAGGCCAGATGTAAAAATCAATCAAGAATGTAATGAAACCTTTCAGTCCGTCCCAATTTACCAGAATACCCTTGCTCGCAGTAACGGGATGTTACAAGTGGAGGCTTGCATATTAGTTACTAGTAGTAATTCCTTGATTTAGAGTAAGGTGCCTTAGGGGATATATTGCGGAATCACATCAACCTCCAATAGATTTGAGGCTTGTTAATGCTGAATTATTAAAGGTATGACTTGTTAGTAAAAGTACCTGTGCTATAGCATATCCATTTAGGTTTGTCTTCCACACTTAACTAGAACCTGTAGGCTAGAGCATAATTCACTATAAGAGCAAGTGTCATAGTCCTAAAGTTTCAGTTCCCATCCAATATCATTTTGTCAACTTTAACATTGAGAGAAATGATATGCTTTTAATAATCTAGCTCTAAGATATTATGTAAAGACCTAATTCATTTAAATGTCCTACCAAAACCATGTTCTTTTCACCATTTCCAACGCTTAACTTAATAACTTGATTCATTTTCTTTCTCAAATTGAGGATTTGGTTGACTTACTTTTGATGCTCCAGAAGTTGTAAGCTTTAATAAGTATGAAAACATTTTACCTATATAAATTGAGAATTAATGAAGAGCTTCTACATTTTCTTAGTTAGAAACATTTTGTTAACAATCCTTATAGGGACAAGATCTAAAGCATCCTCAATTTTGTGAGAGCATATGACAGTCCATTTGACTTTTACTCCTAAATGATTCTTAACAACCCTATTCTATAAGAAGTTCTTTAGCCTCTTCTCATTGCCCTTAACCAACTTTTGAAGAAGAAATAGATGTGAAGATAAATGCATACACAAATTGTTTAGCATATATGAGAGTAATTAGATCCTATCATCATAGGAAAGTAAGAAGTTATTACAGTGGTTGATCTTCTTCTTAACCCCTTCAAATAAGGGCAAACACTCACTGTACAAGATCCTTTTATTTGAGAGAGGAATGCCCAAATACTAAAAAAGGTCGGGTAAGAAGTGGCAAGCATATGATTGCTAAGAGATGAGGAGCCTGATTGGATAAGCCCGCTGAGACAAATAATGCACTTTGACTTATTCATGGATAAACCTGATAATATGTTAAAGTAATTTAGAGGCTCCATGAGTAATTGAACTAAAATTGGATCTAAACTATTAAAAAGAAGTAAAACATCCACAAATGTAACATTAAAAAACTTTAACTTCTTACAATGATAGAGGTATTTGAAGCTATAATCTTTCTTAATCCTATGCAAAATAAATCTAAGAAATACCTTCATGCACAATGAGAATATATAGGGTGATATTGAGTCTCCTTCAAAGACCTTTGGTCCTTTGGCATGTATGAATAGGTTCACCATTGTAAAGGATATAGAAGGAATTGGTGCATAAGCAACCTTGTATCTAATGATAAAATGTTTTGGAAAGCCAGCAGTAATTAGGACATCCAAGATGAATCTCCAATTTACATAATCAAAGGCCCTCTTAAAGTCAATCTTCATTTAGCAGCTCCTAAAATATTTCTTGCTTTTTTCACCTTTAGAAAGCTCATAAACAAGGAGCAGGTTGCCACCAATATACTTGTCCTATAAGATTAGTTAGATCCTACCAATATACGAAGTAATCAATTATTATAGTAGTTGATCCTCTTCCTAGCCACATCAAACAAGGGCAAACTATAAGATCCCACATCGGTTAGAGAAGGGAACGAAGTACGCCTTATAAGGGTACGAATACTTCTCTCTTACAAACACGTTTTTCATGGCCTAACAGACTGGATCCCATCGGAACTCCGAGGTTAAATGTGCTCAGATGAGAGTAGTTCTAGGATTGGTGACCTCCTGGGACGGCCTTGGGAAAAGCAAAACCGTGAGGGCTTGGCTGAGCCAAGGCCCAAAGTGGACAATATCTGTAAGTGGGTGATCTGGGATGTTACAGTGGTATCAAAGCCAGTAATCGAGTCGGTAGGACCGGCTGGAGAGTTGGACTTTCCTTTACAGACTCGTTCTTCATAGCCTAATGCATCGGATCTCATCGAAACTCCGAGGTTAAATGTGCTTGTGTGAGAGTAGTTCTAGGATGGGTGACCTCCTGGGAAGGCCTCGAGAAAAACAAAACCATGAGGGCTTGGCTGGGCCAAGGTCTAAAGCGGACAATATCTGTAAGCGGGTGATCTGGGCTGTTACAGTGGTATCAGAGCCGGTACCCGAACCGTTGTGCTAGCTAGGCTGGACCCTAAAGAAGGCTGGGCCCTAAGGGAGGTAAAGAGTATGAGATCCCACATTGGTTAGAGAGGGGAACGAATTACGCCTTATAAGGGTACGAATACCTCTCCCTTGCAGACACGTTTTTCATGACCTAACGGATTGGATCCCATCAGAACTTTGAGGTTAAATGTGCTCGGGAGAGAGTAGTTCTAGGATGGGTGATCTCCTAGGAAGGCCTCGGGAAAAGCAAAATCGTGAGGGCTTGGCTGGGCCAAGACCCAAAGCGGACAATATCTGTAAACGGGTGATCTGGGATGTTACAAGTGGTATCAGAGCTTTTGCCCGAATCGTTCTGCCAACTAGGTTGGACCCTAAAGAGGGTTGGCTCTAAGGGGGTGGAGAATGTGAGGTCTCACATCGGTTGGAGAGGCGAACGAAGTACGTCTTATAAGAGTACAGATACCTCTACCTTGCAGACGCGTTTTCTATGGCCTAATGGATTAGATCCCATCAGAACTGTGAGGTAAAATGTGCTCGGGGGAGAGTAGTTCTAGGATGGGTGACCTCCTGGGAAGGCCTCGAAAAAAGTAAAACCATGAGGGCTTGGCTGGGCCAAGGCCCAAAGCAGACAATATCTGTAAACAGGTGATCTGAGGTGTTACACAAATACTCATTATATGAGATCCTTTTATTTGAGATTGGAATATCTAAATACTTGAAAGTTAAGGTAAGAAGTGCCAGGCTTGTGATTGCCAAAAGATAATACCTTAGCTGAATGAGCTACTGAGACAAATAATGCACTTTTTGACCTGTTTACGGATAAACATGATAGTATGTTAAAATTAATTCAGAGATTTTATAAGTAATTAAACTGAAATAAGATCTACACTACTAAAAAGAAGTAATCTTTTGCAAATGTAATGTTAAATAGCTTTAGCTTCTTATAATGATAATGGTACTTGGAGCTATAATCTCTCTCAATTATATGCAAAATAAGTCTAAGCAATACCTCCGTGCACAACGAGAATTTAGGGTGAAATTAAGTCTCCTTAACAAAAATGTTTGGTTTCGTGGAATGTATGCAGGAGTTCACCATTGACTAGGAAAGAGAAGGAATTGGTGCATATATAACCTCAGATCTAATTGTCAAAATTTTCAAGAAAGACAAAAGTAATTAGGACATTCAAGATGATTTTATGGAATTGAAGCCCCCTCTTAAAGTCAATCTTCTTTGAGCAACCCCTTAATAATTTCTTGGTTTTATCTCCCGTAAAAAGCTCCTAAATAATGAAAAGGTTGTCACCAATACACCTGCCCTCAATAAATGCTTATTAACTCTTACTAATGAGGTTATCTAATATAGATTTGAGCTAGTTAACTAACGTTTTTGAAACGATTTTGTATACTATATTATAATAGGAGATGAGGCTATAATCATTCAAAGTTTCACAGACTTATAAAAGTCTTACTTAAAACTTTGAGCATAAATCCAGAAGCGATGAATTCCAAAATATACTTAGAATCGAATGTCTTGTGGATGCCAAGTTCACTAAAAAAGAAGGCATTAAACTTGTCGGGACTTAGTGTCTTGTCTAGACTAAGGCTAAATAATGTAAGTTTTACATTAATTTCACTAAAAGGTCTAAATAGAAAGTCTTTTTTTTAATCATGGGAGAATCTTAGATGAAACTTCTGAGCTCCTACATAGGAGAGCTAGTATAGATTATAGTTTCCACTAGATCACTAAAGTAATTGAATATTGTGGCTTTAATATCTTTATACTTATCAATGAATGAGCCATCATCGGTCTTTAAATATTAAATTTTATTTTCATTCTTTATATAAAGGATGGAATTATGAAAATGTTTAGTGTTTTTATCCCCATCCTTGAGTCAATTCACTCTTACTCTTTGTTTGAGTAAAGAATGTTGATTATCAAGAGCAATTGAAAAGGCGTCCAAAGCTTTTGTCTCCCTAATTTTAATAGAAATATCATTGGGAGAAGATATAATTGAGCTTAAATATCCAGAAGTCCAACCCCTATTAGTTAGATAACCAAATCAATACTCTTAATTTCCAGAAAGTGAAAATTCTTACTTTTATAATAACATTATAGAGTTTTCTCACTAATTCAAAGGAGCCATACCCTTCAACATTAATGTTTGAACCCCTCATTACTGCATTCTCAAAACCCTTAACTTTGGCTAAAATTTTGTTAAATCCAAAAGGGAATCTAATATGACCATCATCATTTCTTAGACACACCTTAATAGGTGTGTGATCAAAATAAAGAGGATGATTAAGTAAGTTGAGCTTGATTTGAAAGTTGAAAGCTATAATAGATTTACTAGAGCTCGATCTAAATTCCTTCTTATCAACCATCCATTACATTACCTATTCCTCTAAGTAAAAGAAGCCCCTTTATAGTTTAGATATGAGAGAGATATGAAGCATAAGCAATTATAAAAGTTATCATTTCTAATTTTATCTCCTTCAGATTATTGTGAAAGAATTGTGCTATTAAAATCACCATCTATTAACCAAGACTTATTTATGGGTTTTCTTAACGGTTTTAAATCATTCCATAGTAATAGTTCATGAAATTTGTGTTAAACGTGTAAACAAAAGTAATCTCCAGGTTAACCATACCTAACTTGACCTTCAAATGAACAAACTGGTTAAAAGTCAATTGTTAAAAGAATTTCAATTTTGTTGGGATCATATCCCACTAAAATTATACCAAAATGATGAGAGTGATGATTGGTAATAGCATACCAATTCTTTACTTGGCATATTACCTACAATGAAATTATCAAAATTGCTACCTTAGATAAGCTAAAAGAGATATTCTTAGTTTCCCTAATAGGAATATCCTTTAATTCTTTGTTGACCTCAAGGGAATTTTCCTTAATTGCCACAACCTTATTCCTTGATTCGATGTAATATTCATTCACCGTAAAGGTTTCACTCATATTCTCATTCACAGTAGAAATATTAACTAAAGAGTTTTGGAGTGGAGATTAAGGAGTTCATCAGAGAAGCCAATTATGAATCTTTTACCTAAGTCCTTTTAGACCTTTTTGTTATCAAGTCACAAGGACTTCCATTAATAATTGATATCTATGTTATATCAAACCAGTTTTCCTTATTTATCAAGTCCTATAATTGGAAGTTTCTTAATTAGCTCAAATTCCAGCTCACCTTCTAAATAGAGCCATATGTATCCGATGCCTATGAAGGTGGCCATGATCCGATATAGGTAGAAGGGTCTTCTAATAGCACTAGCTAAGTGGCTTAAGCCTATTGTTATCTAATATTCAAGGGGTAAACCACGAAACCTTATATATATGAGAATATGTTTAAGTTTAATGTTCTTTAAACAAACTCCCAGTCGTCATTTCACCAGATGCATGGGGGTCCTTTAGACATCTGAGGGCCCCATTTATATGATCCTTTGCATAGTGCTTGATTCTTTAAACTTGAAGAGATTTAAATCATCTTCGATTGACCAGACATTTTTTAAGCCAAATTTAGATCAAGTACTTATAACCCAATAGTAGACCACAAGAAATGTGACCTTAACTAAGAAGAACTCAATCAATATACACGACCACTTCGTAGGTCCTTATTAGATAGTTTCAATCGAAAGGAAACCACTCGAGGTCCATTTGAGAAAGATGGATAAGAGGAAGTAGGTAAGAATTTAAGCTTATTAGGTGATGTTGAATCTCCAATCAATTGACGCTATGTTCTCTTAGCAACAGAGGGAGGAGCCCAGATATGGAAAGATAAATAGGTATTAATGTTTAGACATATATCAATATGTAAATCTTTAAAAATTGAAGTAGTTGGTGGAAATAAATTTATGGAGGGAAAGGTTTAAGAGGGAAACCTAGAGAAAGGAGAAGTCAAAATAAAAAGGAAAACATAACACAAGGATTAAGCTTGGCAATTAAATCCGGGTTGAGCCTAGTCTAGTTGACCAAACTTTGAGTCAAACTTAAACTTTTTTTGAAAAATTTGAGCTTTGAATCAGACTCAAGACTAAATGATGTCATTTTTTAAAATTTTAAATTAAAAAGAAAAAATTCATACCAAATTATTGTCATCCTCGAAAGGGATGAGAGAGAGCTAAAAATTGGAAAGTGTGGTAGGACAACATTTTTTTAATTATTTTAGTAATGAAATTTTTAAAAAATTAGATGGGACGCAACATATTGTCATCTCCAAAAGAGATAAGAGTAGGGATGATAAAAGGATTCAGGCCAAGCTGGTCTAACCTGAAGTCAACTTGTAGAGCCCGACCTCTACCGCCATTACTCCAGGTATTGTCATCTTTGGTACTTGTGTGAGTCACAACTCGAATACAAGACCTCAAGATTTTGTTGCACTTTAAGTACACGCCTCTTACCATTGAGCCTAATGTAGCACCCCCTTACCGTAGGGTACTCTTCGGGACGCCCGTAGGTCATTCCGATACATATCCGACGATAAGGGTGCACTACGATTCGATCTCTACTATAATCCACATGGCATCGAAATGAAAGCATTAATATGAAAGACTCTAAATTTTGAAACCATAAAATACGTTCTCATTTCATATCATCAAACCGAAATATATACAAGTCTATCAGTTTTCCAATGTCTAATGTACAATACTCCAAAAGGAAACTGATACAAAAGCCTAAACTAGGTCATCCTCAAAATCAATCCCAACTGACCGACCTGTGTGCCATAACTTCTCTTGCCAACGCGCTCACACGGCAGGAAAAGTCTAACTCTGGAGCTAGGAGTTTACTATCACGATCCTGAAAAATATTGCAATGTTGGGTAAGTTTGCGAACTCAGCGAGAAACCATCATCAATGGTCCACCCAACTCATACATATACAATCAATTCACAGAATGTCACACAATATCACATACAGAAATATCACATGCACTATCATTTTACAAGTATAAGGCTTTTCGCCTTTCATACAATTCATTTTCAATCATATGGTTATGCAATGCACATGTGACACTTCTCATTTTATTTCGATGTTGTGACCGTGCGCCTGAACTGTCCCAGTGACGGGCACATTAACGGTGAGCCTTTGGCTCTGAAATACGTTGGGCCTGAATGTCCTGATACGGTGAGCCTGTGGCTCTGAATTACGTTGGGCTCAAGGCCCTGTTGTGTTGAGCTTTAAGCTCAAAATCGTTAATTGCTCGGTCAATCATATTATCTGATCATACTTTTATGCATGGGATGCATATGTTTCAATTCAGTACCAATCATTTTACAACATAATAACACATGCCCCAATTCGCATTTGCACCAAGTAATGCAATTTATACATGTAACACTTCAATAACAAGTTACCGATATTTCGGACACCTATGGTCCGAAATCAATCCAAATCAATCACATAAACCCCTCTATATCTTCCGCATGGCATAAGTGCATAATTTAAACACAAAGATTGAGGAACCAACTAGGTTACTCACCTCTAAACTTCCGAGCTAATGCCGGGAAGTCTCAGCCACGTCGGAGGATCGATGCTCCACTTGTGCCTCTAAAACAATCGAAATATACAAACATTACTAATTGCACAATTTACAACAATCAATGATGCACATGCAACGATTTAATTGCGTACAATACATGTTTATGGCAATTCCTGACACTAAACTTAAATCTTCCCAAATCAACTCTTTCTCTCTAAAGGATAGCAATTCCTAGATTACATAACTCATTAACTAAGTTCGGAACTCCCTAGAGTGCAACTCCAAGTCATAGGGACTATCTTTAAATCGAAATCAAATTCACTATTCAATTGCCATCCGAATTCGCAAACTTTAAAAAATTGATTCTAAAATTCCATTCTTATTAATTGCAATTCTTAGTCTCTAAATCGCAATCAATCAAGAACCAACTCATTATGAATTAAACCTAAAAAATATGAAACACCTAATCACACACTCCAATTCCATTTTTCAAACCTCTAGAATTCAATTTTTTCACTCCAATTCAATATTCAAATCACAATCTACACAAAAATAACAGAATTTCCAATTTACACAATTATACCGGGAATATGTCATACATGCATGTACCTGCATATGCTAGTGCAACAATAAGCATTTATCAATAAATATAGAAGAAAAATGCACGTGCAGTTCAAAATATGAATGCACTCAATTCTAACACAATCCAAATTACCAATATGCTCATCACATCGGTAACGGGATGTTACACAACTGGTCAGGCTTGGGTTGATTGAGCCTCAAGTGTAGCTTTCTTTGTTCGATCTAGCCTCAGGCAAGGGAGTCCGAACCCGGACTCGGTCGAGCAGTTAACCCATTGCCATCTCCATATGAGAGGAAGCTAAAAATTGGAGAGAGTTGCAATTCCAATATTGTTTTTTTTACAAATGAAGAAACTTTAAGATTAGATTTACCAATTTTATTAAATATAAATTACATTAACCTCATTAATTATTTGCTAAATCTTTTAATTTTATAGCACATTAGGTTCATGTACCTTTATGTAAACTTTTACCAACCAAGATTTGATTATAAATTTCACCCCATTTGTAGAAAAAGTTGAACAAGTAAAGTACAAGTAAAACGTCCCCCCACCCCCCAAAATCTAACCTGTTCAGGTTCCTATTAAACAAGGATTAAATATGATATGGTTCAACAATCTCTATACTGTAACATTAGGTTCTTAGTTGGAACGACAGATCCCAATGCCTATCAAAAAATGACATGTCGAAAGCCTCAAAACACAATCAAAATCATCCATTTTGAACACGAAATTTTGTCAATGAATAGGACAATTACGTAACACCTAATAAGAACATCATTATGTTTATAGCGCAATCTTCTAAAAGTGGAAAAAAGTTAATCATAGAGGAAGTTAAGCCAAAACGAAAAGTCTCCTCTTAGAGTACTCTGCCTTTGAACAAGTCCCTGTTCCCTGCGGAGCACCGACACCTCACCTATTACACATTTACACTCCCTCAGTTTCGCCCATTTCTCGGGTCTCGCACGTGCCGTGTCACACACACCCTTCTGTATATAAAATACGGAGACCCCTCTCCTTCTCCGGTAAACCTCCCATTGATTGCCTTCTCACTCTCAAAGTCGCATCTTTTTGTGTGAAGATCGAAACTTTTCTCCTCCTTTTGTCAAAATGGTTGAGCCTGCTACTGATACAAAGTCCGTGGTTAAGAACCCAAACCCGTTGCTGAAGGATGAATTGGATATAGTGATTCCAACAATAAGAAACTTGGATTTCTTGGAGATGTGGAGGCCATTTTTTGAGCCTTACCATCTCATCATTGTTCAAGATGGTGACCCTTCAAAGACCATCAAGGTTCCTCAGGGCTTTGACTATGAGCTCTATAACAGGAATGACATTAACAGGATTCTGGGCCCTAAAGCTTCTTGCATCTCGTTCAAGGACTCTGCTTGTCGCTGTTTTGGTTACATGGTGTCCAAGAAGAAGTACATCTTCACTATTGATGATGATTGCTTTGTAAGTTTTTCCCTTCTGATCTCCTGGCCTTTTTTGGGTTCTTTTAAAGTGTAATTTACATCTGGGTCTTCGTTTTTTGTTTTGGAGCATTGTTTATATCTTGAATTCTTATTTTTGGATCTCTAAAGCTCTGATCCGTTGGTCAATTTGGGTATTTTGTATACTGGATATGCTTGTAGTCCTAAACTATTTGAAATGCTAATTCTGTAGTTGTGTCATGACATTCAGTGTCTATGGCGGTCATTATGAAACGCGGATCTTTAAAGCTTTTGCCTTTCACATTAATTAGGTTCAAATGGAGTTTGCATTATTTGATCTAAACACTACAGATCGTGATCTCAGGCTCATACTATCAATTTCCAACCAAGTTTAAGATGTTTACCACCCTGAGTACAATGTGTTTATGTTTCACCGCCATCCTTAGATGGACATGATCGTATGATCTAAGGGTATCCGAAACCTGATTTCACGTTTGAATTCAAAATCTTCCGCTAGATTTTTCATGAGATGAATTTATGATATATCTATACGATTCAAATTAACGGCTTTTAGGAAACAAGGCTACAACTTCGCACGTGGCATATTATTATAAAATATATGTTTGTTACTGTTATCTAATTGGTTGTAGGAGCGTGATGACAGCTTTTGATTCTATACCCTTTTTGTGATTGATTTGTGTTCTTTTTATGCCATTGCCAACTAATAATAATACGGCTGATTGGAGGCCCCTGTATAGGAATAAAACTAAAATCTAATCAATTGTATTTCTGAATAGTTAACATTTTCTAAGTGTATAGTTGATTTGTATCTCCATGTTCTTCATTCCATAAACGTATGAACCTATTGATTCTGCCATGTCAAATGACAAATCATATGTCTGCTGCACTTTTTCTTTTTCGAAGATGGGAGGGACCCATGAACGAAGATGATGACTATGAAATATAAACAGTATGTAGATTCACTTTTTATAATGCGTTCAGGTTGCTAAGGATCCCTCTGGCAAACCGATCAATGCACTTGAGCAGCACATCAAGAACATCCTCTCCCCGTCCACTCCATTTTTCTTCAACACTCTTTATGATCCATTCAGAGATGGTGCTGATTTTGTGCGTGGATACCCATTCAGTCTTCGGGAGGGTGTCCTGACTGCTGTTTCTCATGGCCTCTGGCTCAACATTCCTGACTATGATGCACCTACTCAGCTTGTCAAGCCATTGGAGAGGAACACTAGGTGCATTATGAAGTTTTGAGTAAAAATAATTTCTGCATTCTGTTCAATTGAAAATGAAGCTTATCCTTAAAACTTTTCAGGTACGTGGATGCTGTTTTGACCATTCCAAAAGGCACCTTGTTCCCCATGTGTGGCATGAACTTGTGTTTTGACCGTGACTTGATTGGCCCTGCCATGTACTTTGGTTTAATGGGTGATGGTCAGCCAATTGGTCGCTATGATGATATGTGGGCTGGCTGGTGTACCAAGGTAGATAACATCTAATTCATGCAAATCCATCTTATTGCATTCTAATTTTCCAGGTTTTACTCTTCTTGCGGCTTACTATCCAAAATTGTTTGTAGGTCATCTGTGACCATTTAGGACTAGGAGTTAAGACTGGTCTGCCTTACATCTATCACAGCAAGGCAAGTAATCCATTTGTAAACCTAAAGAAGGAATACAAGGGCATCTTCTGGCAGGAAGAGATCATTCCATTCTTCCAATCTGCTGCTCTTCCCAAAGAGTGCACTACTGTTCAACAATGCTACATCGAGCTGTCCAAGCAGGTCAAGGAAAAGCTTGGCAAAGTTGATCCTTATTTTGACAAGCTTGCAGATGCCATGGTCACGTGGATTGAGGCGTGGGATGAACTCAACCCGGCTGGAGCTTCTGCCAAGGTTGCTAATGGCAAGGCATAAGTTAAATGTTAAGGGATGACTTGAGACTGCAAACTTTTTGAAGTTATCGAAAGCTGGCACCCTCGCCCCATTAGGGTGGAAGATGAAATTCATACATTTTAGTCATTGTATCCTCAGTTTGATCAGTGCGGTAGATGCTTGGATTTTAGATTGTTGGGTGTAATTTTACTTTTAATTCTATTTGTTGTCATAAGCTATATAGCTTAGTTCTGAATTTCAATTTGACATACATTAAAAATCACGATTTCCTACATAAATGACTTGTGAGGTTCACTTCTCCTGTCAGGAGGAAGAACAGTAATCCCATTTATTTGATCTCTCACATGCGAATCAATTCCAGGTTCTCTCTTTAGCAAGTGCCCTAGTATCCTCCATTAAACTTCCGACAATTAGGTAATATAGTTAAAAGTAACTCTAGATCCAGCTTAATCAAAAGCTTAACCACTTGGAAGTAACTATGCATCTGATGTGCAGGCCCATCTCTTCCCAGTTTGTCCTAGTTTTTAGGTGCATATAATCAGCTATCTGTTGGGCTGTTAACGTCCAGTTGAACTTGTAGGGAAGACTTCTTTCCTACATTGATCCGCTAAACTAAAAAAATTCTCTTTCTATGGTTTTATTTATGCCCTGTGCCTCGACTCTTGGAAGAAAATTAATGGATACAGACGGGGCAACAGTAATACAACGTTGGTATCACAATTATGTGTTCAAAATGAATAATTTGCTTCATGGAACGAACGATATACACAGATTCTGATAAGTAGAAGTTAATTATCCACCTAAACATAACTTAAAATTGGTTGGCAGTTGGCACAAAATTTGCTTCTAGATACACCAAAAGGTTGGTTAACTGCAATCATGTCTCTTTATGCTGCACTTGTTGCACATTTGAAGTCATAAAAGCTCTGGTGAGGTACAAATTCAATTACTACAAGCTTGAAGTAAGATCAACTGCATCCTCCGTCTTTTGATGCTTGGACTCGAATTCTTCGCCGTTGTCTTGGTTAAGATGTCCATTATTTACTACTTTCAGACCCAAAAGAGAAATGTGCTTGCTAGTGATCTGACGGCCTGCCCTCAGTTTTGGTCCCCAGTGTCTTTAAGGATTTGGAAGAAAACGTGCAACTTTCTTGGCTTGTGCTTTGCTAAAAGAAGCAACAGCCCGAGAAAAATTTGCCTGTCCACAAGAGGGAAAGATAGTTGAGCAACAAGCCATTAGTCAACTTACTGTGCATACATGCAGATACTAGTAGATGATGCTCCCCACTTCACACTGCCACCAATTGGAAGACAAAAGGCAACTAAAGGGATGTAATGTACTTGTAAAACCGACTCTTTGGCAAGGATTATGGTTCTTGACTGATCAGGTGCCTGAGCCTTTACTAGATGATTTTTGACCTACATGAAAAATTATATAACCTGCAGGATTAGTACATTGACAGTTGAATTAGCAAAACTATGCAAGAGAAGAAGTTGTTATAATTCTTTGCTTTACAATGAAAAAAATAACAAAATAAAGGAAAAGGCGAGTGATATAGTCCTTACCCAGCATCTCATGGTATCCCAAATGACATGCATTGGAGCATCTGATTTAAGACCCAATGGATTAACATGGGATCCAGAAACACGGTATCCTGCATTGATCACAGCAGATCGGAAGATTACTGCTGATGGGGAAGTGCATTTTAGTGTAGCACAAAGGTTGTGCAGGCTCACAAAGAATGACACATCAGGTAGTTCCTGAATGAAGGAAACCACAGGAGTAATAACAAATAGTTTAGGACACCATATGCCATAAGATAAGCACAATTATTTTGATCCATGTCTAGTGTTGGGAACTAGAGAGAGAATTATTTACAACTTTTTCATAGTCAAAATACATGGCTTCTGATTTCAAGTATAATGAGCATTTAAGTTGTGCTGCACAGTAACCAAACACAAGCTTTTGTTCTTTTTTCCTTTGTGTCAAAATGGATCGTACATTGGCATAGAGAATAATGTGGTACATGACCATCTTCAAACATTTATTTGTAATGTAGACAGTATATCTTAACAGGTCAAGGGAACTGAATTTTCAGCCAAAGAAAGAAAGCATAAGAACATACCTTAGATATTGTTGTAAGTACAGCTGAGATATGACCATAGGCAGGATACTTGTCTTTCATAGATCTCACATCTTCTCATATCGAAGTCACCCACTCTTGATCATGAATCAGAGCGGCCCATATAGGCCCTTCCATGTTGAATTTTTTTCCCACAGTCACTGCACTCTTGAGCAGTGCCGGCTTTGGGCAAGGGCCAGCAGGGCACCTGCCCAGGGCCCACTATGAGAGGGGGCCCCTCTTCAACAGCCCCCTCTCATATGATCTTATTATTTTAGTATAATAACATTATTAACGTTAAAGTCATCTATGAAATAACGTTAAATCATTCATTTAATGTCTTTTAAATAACGTTAAGTTAATGATTTTAACATTATAAGTTAATATTGTATTTTTTTTAAGATGTAAAGGTAACTTTGTGATCCTATGCTTATAAATAGGCTTAAAATATTTAAGTGTACTCTTATCTTCTAATTTCTTTATTTTCATCAATATATGTATTTAAAGCAATCCAACTCAAAAATTAACAGTAAAAAATTTTGCGATTTTATCTTTTGAGTTCATAGTATAATTTAAAGGTAAAGTTTATGCTTTTTTAATATATTTTTACTCTTTGTTTTTATTTTTAATATTAGATATTAAATTTTGTTATTTATTTTGTCCCTGTATCACAGATATAATACAATTTATATATCTTTGTGATATATTGTGAAACTGTTGGAGTTTGGTTGTGCCTGCATACTTATAAATTGAATCATTTATATTTTATACAAATATGTACACTTAAATATATTGTCAAATTTTTGAGGCCCTCTTTATTAATTTCACCCAGGGCCTATAAAACTATAAGAACGGCCCTGCTCTTGAGGAACTAAAGGACCAAACCCAGGTAGATATCTTACACTGTTATTCTGAAAAAATCATCACATTTTTTCACATTAGACAACAGGTCAGAAAACAAAGTTGTGATTGGGAATAGGGAAGTAACTCAAAAAGCTTTCATTTTGCACTTTTAATACATTTCTAATACAAAATTGAAAATCAACCACTAGACACACAACAAATAAATTCATATGCTTCTGCAAGTGAACTGCATGCTGAAAACTAGTTTAACAAACAATTTTAATAAAAATTACAAGAGAGTTTGAGTCTGGAACATACAGCAGATACAACCATTGTTTTTTAAATTATTCCAACCATTGGATCTTTTTCCTCGTTCGAGAAGCTCCTCCATTCCTCCACTCCGTCCCGAAGAGTAATAATGAGAGTTTTGACTCTAATAACGATGGCTCTGATGGGCGGTTTCGCTAGAATAGGCAATAATGAGATTACTATTTTAGCTCTTTGTCCCGACCATTATAACACGTGTGTCGCCCAGGGCACAAGGGGCATAATCCCCGCAAATAAAACAGCTAATGTGAACTTGCCAAGCTATGTACTTACAATGTGTATCGTTCAACCTAAGTGCCACATATATATGTTGCATTTCAAGAAGGCTTCCAGTATAACAAAAAATAAAGAAATAGGACTTGCACCACTGGAAACATTTTTGTATATGCTATAAAAGTTTCCATTTGTTTTAGAATTTATTATCAAGGTAATCAACAAATATGTGCGATTCCCGTATTCTCTCAAAAGGATTGCAAGGTTCATTCATGGAATGTCGTCCCGTCTACTTGTCAACTAATCAAATCGTGTTTCAAACCATATGCCATTCCAATCCATAAAATAACTAGTTGGAATGAATACGTTGGAGATGTTCCTTCCTATAGATTGAAGATGACAAGAATCACAACCAGTACAATGTCATACCAATCTATAAAATAACCAGTTGGAATGACTACCTTGGAGATGGTCCTTCCTAAAGGTTGAAGATGAAAATAATCACAACCAGTGCACTGATAAACATATGAAAGCTTAAGTGGAGTGTTTTTCATTGCACTTGCAGATCTGAAACCGAAAAGTTTCAACTCTCAGCTAACATCAAGTTCCATCTTTTGAATAAATTTGCAAATTAACATACAAAGCAGAAAAGAGGTCACCTATAACATCTCATCACCGATGGGAAGGGTAAAATAGTATTTTGGAATGAGTTATGAGTGTTTAAACTTGTCTCTACATGTTCATGCATATAATGGCCTATATATATATACATGAATAGTAATTCTTGCACATGCACATGACTGTACATGCATTCATGACATTTCCCTATATATTTGGTCATAAATGTGATTTTTGTGAAAAATATGATTTTTGTGCTTGAAAATTTAATTGGAGTGGGTCTTTGTATGTTTTGAATTTTGGGAGAATTTTAGAAATTTTTCTGAAAATTTTCGGGGTATTTTTTCGAACTAGAAAAAATGTCAAGTGGCAGACTGACTGGTTGTCGGTAGTAAAAAGTACTGTTCAATGGAACTAGAAATGAGATACACAATTTTAGGAATTATTAGTTTTAAACCATTGAAATTTTGGGAAAAAATTGGACTAGAAATTGGAAGTGAATTAGAAGAAGTTAGGTGAGCAAATGAGAGGGTGACATGTGGCAAGTGACATTTGTCACTTGCCTAACATGCCACCTTATGTACTTAGGTTAACATAAAGCTAGTCATTTACGATGCTTTCCTTAGAAAGAGTTAAAAAGGTGATTTAGATGATAGTTTTCCTTGATAACAGTAGCTCCTCTCTCATTTCTTTTTCGTTGATTCTCCACCCACTCAAGACACCCTTCTTTGTTACTTGCTTCCTCTTTCTTGTCTATTAAAAATCCAACCAAACCCTCACCCCCCTCAAGTGATGGTGAGTATCGTGTATGGTGTTGGGAGGAAGGAAAGAATTGAAGAATTAGAAGCTTGATAGGTGAGAGTTGTGTTTTATGTTCTCAATTGGTAGTTAAAGGCATTAATTGTGGTGTTATGTGAACTCATTGCATGAAATTGTGCTTTGAATATATGGGTATGTTAATTCCTTGGTTGATTGATGATTGGTGATTGATGAGTTAGAAGTTAATAAATGAGATGTCATGTAGTATAAGTGAATTGAGTTGTTTTGGATGGATTGTAATGATGTTAGATGAGTGTTTATTAAAGGAAGATGATTGAGGGAGTATGCTGCAATTTTGTGGACTAATGTTCAAGGATAGGTTGTGAGATGGTTTATGGTGGATATATGAAGTGGATTGAGTGTTGGTTAGTTTAGAAATGGTATGGAAGATGTAGAATGTGAGTTAGATTGTGAATCTGCAAAATTTTCTTTGTGTATGTTTCAATGTTTTGGTCATAACTTTTTATATGGTTATGCTATTGAGATTAGATTTAGCTTGAATTAAACTTGAGAAGTTTGGCTAGAATTCGTACGAAGGAATTGCTGTCCAATTTTGACTTGAAGGGTTCTGAATTTTGCCTTGAAAGTGGGCAATATGTGTAGGATGGATAGTGTCATGTTTGTGATCCTAACATTGAAAATTTGTGACCTGAAACTTTGGAGAATTTTTCTAGGCTAAATGAGACAGATTTTGTGAAATTAGTCTTCATAAAAGTTGAATATTTTCTTGATAGCTTTCTATCGCCACTAAGTATGACATTTTTCGATTTTGAGGTTGAAAGTTATGACTTGTTAATTTTCAGATGGTATTTCAAAGTATTAATGTGCTTTGTGTGTGAAATGTCTCTAAGTATGGGTTTTGTGGTTACTGTACTTTGAAGCCAATTCTGGACTGTTATGGTTTAAATTAGCTCAAGTGATCTTATGTAAAGTTGTATAGGAATGTCTTAGCTTTGTAATGATGTATAATATGCTATTTTTTGATGTAAGAATTGTAAGTTATGGATTTTTAAAGTATGGATATGGTTCAGGTGATATCTTTATTTAAAAATATTTAACAGGGCAGCCACAATCATATGAGAAATTGACCTAGTCAGAGGTGGAATTTGCTTCTAAGTCCTTCATGATAATTGTAGCATTTTTTCTGGTCTTTTCATTGATATAAAGCATGGAATTTTTGGACAATGGGATAGGAAGTTATGGGTTTGAGAAGACTGTGGTACTGTTAGGATGACATGTGCAGGGCAGAAACTTTGATTGCGATTTTGACCCATTTAGAGTTGAATTTGCTTTCAAGTTGTCATGAAAGTTGTATAATATGTTCTGATCTTTCTTTTGATATAAAGCTTGGAATTTTTGGCAAAGGGAATGGGAAGATATGAGTTTTGGAAGAATGTTGTACTATTTTGAAAAATTGTGATTAGGCAGAAACTTTGATTGAATTTTATACACCCTTAGGGATGAAATTGGTTTGTGAGTCCTTGAAGGAACTTATAGGGTTTTCTGTGATCTTTCTAATGATACCAAATTTGTCACATTTGGGCACTTATGTGAAAAGTTAGGTTTTGTGAAAGAAGAGAGAGAAATATATACAAATGTGATTTTCTTATAATTGTATTTTTTTGTTCTAATTTGACCCTTTCGGCATTCTTTTGTGTATAATTTTGTCATCCGACCTCCGATTGACTCGATTTTTTAGGCGTCAGATTCGTAAGTCATTTAATTCATCTCCATGAGAATTTGTGAATTTTGGAGATTAAATTGAAAGTGTTGGATTAAATCAAAGTTAGAGGACCGAGCTATTATTTTCTAGTCCGTGTTTTAGCAACAATTAGACTTATAGAGATCCGAATTGAGTGATTTTGATATCTTTGGATTTCTAAAATTTAGAGAAAATTTATGTGATGAATATTTATGGAATAATAACGGGAATGTCACAAACATGCATTGTACATATGTTAATTTCTACATGTGCATTATTAAATATTTCTGATTGTACACTTGGTAATATTGGTGTATTTTAATTGTTATAGAGGCGCGTTTGGAACGTCAACCCACAGACGTTGTCGAGACTTCCAGGCATTAACTTCGGAAGCTATTGATGAGTGACCTAGACGGTTCTCTCAATTATTAATTGCTTATAATTTTGCGGTGAATAATGGTGAATTGTGATTTGTGTCTGATTGTGGATTCCAGACAGAAGGTCCGATGACTGAGTAATGGGGAGCTATGACATAGAAGTGCTACTTGTATGTGAATTTGAGACCTACGTATTTTAATGTGATTAATTGTGATCGTGTTTTAATGTGATTAATTGTGACATATGCATACGTGCATAATTGTGACATATGCATTTCATTCATGAATGCATGATCAGATAATGACAATTGTGACCGGAGCAGCCACCGAGAGCTAAAAGCTCAATGATTATATTCGGGCCTCGAGCCCCACAGTGATTTAGAGCCTCAGGCTCAACGATTAATGTGCCCATGTTAGGACAGCTCAGGCGCTCGATCACAACACCGTAATAAATTAGAAAAGTGTCACATGCACATTTCATATGCATTTGGTTTAATCTCTTTGATTGAGTGAAAGGCAAAATGCCTTATATTTATGTGAAAATAAAAATGTTAATTGTGGGACCATGTGATACTTCTGATTTATGCGAAATTATGAAATACCTGTGATATGCTTGATTGTTGCATGAATTGAGTGAACCATCAATGATGGTTACCTCACTGAGTTCGCAAACTCGCCCAAAATTGCAACATTATTTTTCAGGACCGAGATTAGACTCCTAGCTCCAGAGGGACTTTTCCTGCTGTGTAGATTGTGTTGGCGAGAGAAGTCATGGCTCATAGGTCGGTCAACTGAGACTTTTGGGATGACCTAGATAGATATGATGTATTTTTCCTCTTTCATGTAGCATTTGTACTAGGTTTTTGGGATTAATGTACAGACATTAAAAGATGACAGACGTGTAAACTTCTGGTTTTGATGAAATGAAATGAGGAAAATTTTGGTTTAAAAAACATTGTGATTTTTATACTGATGTTTTATTATGATGCCATGTGAAGTGTTTGTAGTGATTGATTGTAGCTCACCCTTATTGTAGGATACATACCGGAATGATCTGCGGGCGTCCCGGTGTGCACCCTACGATAAGGGGGTGCTACATCACCTACGTGAAAATACGAACAAAAACCCGAACATAGAAGTCCATTTGGACAGATAGAACAGGGATAATATAACGCTTGTATCGATTTGCATGACTCTACATAAGAATTAACAAACAATAAGAGAACATTTACCGTCAAATTGTTGCAACAAAAAGGTGGAACATGAGATTTATCTTGCAACCTTGGTAGGGAAATCCAAAATGAGTATCAATGATAAGTTAGCCCAAGAAAAAAAATGAAGAGCTTAAAGGATGAAGACCTTGACTCCGCACATATTTCATATCAAGAAACAACTTGTGACATCATACCATTTAACTACTACTTACAACAAGTAATTGCAACGGAAACAATAAAAAAGTATCAGGAAGAACATGAAATATCTGTAAGATTTCATAATTTGTATGAAAAACGTTTGTATTATTTCTCACACAATCATGTACTGTAGAGTGAGTGTTTATATACACTTTTGTAACTATACTATAACTGGAAAAATCTTATGGTTGTAACAGAAAGAATGTACAGATATTGTAACGGATGTCCCTTCTAGAATATTTGTCATTGCTCAGCTGATGGGCTTTTATTTTTGTGGGCTAATTGTTTGTGAGATGGACTTTGTGATTTATTTGTTGATGAGTGATCTGTTGAACGATCCTTTACATGCCCCCTCAAGCGCAAGCTTCGTGGGTTATGAAGATTGAGTTTGCCACATAAGACGAAGTATCATGCGATAGTCATAGGTTTAGTGAATAGATCTGCGAGTTGGTCTTCAGAGCTAAGACAGTTGATCTCTAGGGTTCCATTAGCAACTCGATCATGGATGAAATGCACATCAATTTCATGTTTTAGCATGGTACACAACATTTTGCGATAAGGCTCTGGCTCCATTGTTGTCACACCAGATGATTGGGCGATGAGAGGGTGCAAACCCTAATTCAGAGAGAAATGATAAAAGCCAAATGATCTCAGTCGAAAGAGCCCGATATTCTGCCCCAGTACTGGAGTGAGCGACAACCAAATGCTTTTTGGAGCTCCAATAGATGAGATTCCCTCCTAGAAAGACACATCCTTCAGAGGTAGATTTTTGATCATCAACAGAGCCAACCCAATTATAGTCGAAAAAGGCCTGGATCTGCAAAGGGGACAAAGAAGGAAGAAAAAGAAGTTTTGTTTCAGCAGTACCTTGTAAGTATCGAAGAACCCTCTTTAAAGCAAATCGGTGCGGTTGAAGTGGATTTGTCAAAAATTGACTTAATTTGTTGATGATGAAATAGATATCAGGGCAACTGTGGCATAAATACTAAAGACCACCAACAAGGTTGCGATAATCCGATTGGTTGGCAATGGGATCACCATCAAAGGCAAAGAGCTTCTGGCTAGGAGAGACAGGAGTGGAACACGGCTTACAGGTATGCATATTGGCCCTTTGTAGGAGATCATGAATATATTTTTGTTGAGATAGATACAGACCTATAAAATTTCTATAGATTTCGAAACCAAGAAAGTAGTGTAAAGAACTAAGAGTCTTGAGAGCAAATTGCTTGTGTAATCGATGAATGAGATGTTGTATAGCTTCTTGATTGTTGTCAGTAATCATTATGTCATCAACATATACTAGAAGATATAATTTGATTTGTTTCTTATGAAGACAGAACAAGGAGGTGTCACATTTGGAGGGTGTAAAACCCCAATTTTGAAGAGCCTGTTTGAGGGTGAAAAACCAGGTTCGAGGAGCCTGCTTTAACCCATATAGTGCTTTAGAAAGATGACAAACATGAGTAGGATAGGTTGAATTGACATACCCTTGTGGTTGACGAATGTAGACTTCATCTTGTAGGACCCCATTAAGAAAAACATTATTGAAGCCAATCTGTTGAATGTCCCACTGAAATGATACAGTTAGAGATAGGATGACTTTAATAGTGGAGGATTTGACGACTGGATTAAAGGTTTCAGTAAAATCCACACCTGGGTTTTGATTAAACCCTTTTGCTACCAAACGAGCCTTTGCTTTGTCAAAGGAGCCATCTGAGTGATATTTCACTCGAAAAACCCATTTTGTGCCCAATACATTCATGTTAGGATGATAAGGAACAAGGGTCCAGGTCTGATTTTTAAGTAGGGCATGCATTTCAGCATCCATAGCAGCCTTCCAAATAGGATCCTGTAAGGCAAAAGAAACATATTGGGGTTCTTTGGTGAGTGAGGGAGATAGAGGAGTCTGATATAGTTTAGGTTTGAAAATGCCACTCTTGGTGTTGGAACCCCTCCCTGGTGCGACAAGTGTCCGACGTCCTACATGACATCTGAACGTGCATCCCACGAGGAAGGGATTCCTCACCACTGAGGAAACCTCGAATGGAACTTAAGTGCATGTCATCCGAATAAACTGGATAAATTTACCCTAATTATCCTCCAATAAAATTTGATCTTCTTAGGGCCCATAATTACTCCTATGCCTAAGCTAATCCGAAATTCCATGCCACTAGGTCAAATAAAAACAGAAAACGCCTCAATCGGATCTTTATATCTCACAAAAATGCAATTTCGCACAAAACCGACACACATCGGCCATAAAGTCCAACGAAGACCCGACACTCTCATTTAACCAAAAAGGGATAGAAAATGTTAGAAGGATTTAACGCATACATCAGTTAAGAAGGTCATAAATGGTTTTCACATTTTAGCCCAACTCAATTTCGCCTACACCATGCCAAAAGTTTAAAAATTCATATCTTTTGATATCAAAAGCGAAAAATGTCCTATTTTACCTTTGGGAAGATTAAAAGATGTTTTACAACTTTCATGAAGAAAACAAAAGTCATTTCAATCATTAAAAAAAGTAGAAACTTGATTAAAGGTATTGTCTAGCTAATTACCATATGAATAGTAAAAATGACCAAATGAATAGTAATAAGAAATTTTCAATCGCCCATAACTTTTTCATCTTAAGTCGAAAATTAACCCATCTTATACCGTTTTAAAGATCTTGACAAGCTCTATAAACTTTAAGAAATACCTCCCGCTTAAATTCCTACTCTAACATGCTCTAAAAACCAAAGTAAGGTGGCTGCCCATTTAAAAAAAAATGGACAGCACCTCCCCTAAAAATGCTCTAGCCAAATCTTCAATTCAACCCAACTTCTACCTACAAAAAAAAAAACACTTCTATCTTCCAATTTCACACCAACATCCAACTACAATTGTCCCAACACCAATTCAAAAGGCAACAACGCAATCTTAGGTATCTAACCTAACTCCTAAACGTCAACCCTAAAGCCATCTATGCATGCTGATTTTTTTCACTAAGCTTCCCTAATTTTTCTTCTTTCATTTTTCCTTCACAACACACTCTCCAAACCACCATTAGACAAACCCTAATAATAAAGCCATGAAATTTCAACTTCTCCTTCCCTCATGAAACCCACGACATCACCCTCCTAGTTTCTAATAATAGGAAACTCTTTCCTTTCTCATTCTTTCTCTAAAACCTCTTCCAATCATCCATTTAAAACATGAAAAACAAAACTTTAACAAATCAATTCATAAATTTCGAAACCCTAATCCATACACAATCTGATTTTTTTCTCCTCCAACAACATCTCCTTCTAATCACTCTTCTAATCACCAATATGAAACAAGAAAGATAAAATCCCTAACAATATAACCAAGAAATTCGAATTTCTTTACCTTTTAGGAAACCCACGAAATCTTCTTTTGCTTGCTAAAGATGGAGTATCCTCTTTCTCTTCCTTTCTTCTTACATAACCCACTTGAATCCTCCTTGCTAAAGCTTAGAAACCCTTTCTCCCTTCTTCTTCTTCTTCTTCTTTGATGGCCGAAACCTACCACCCTTCTTTCTCCTTTGATTTTCAAAATCTTCTACACACTCTCCTCTCTTTGTAACTTTCGGATGACTAACCCAAGAAAGACCTAATTTACTTCTTTCTCACTTAATCCCCTAAGCCAAAAACGACATCACTCCACTCAAGCCTCCCTCCATGCATTTTCGTTAGTCTCTTTTAAGCATTAAACTTCCTAAGCTTCCTTACCTTAACCTACCTCTTTAACTTAAAACCTAAGCCCAAGTCTTCAAGCCCAAGTTGTTTCCCTCCTTATAACCTTTCCCAAATTTTCATTTTCCCTCCTTCCAACTTAAATTTTTGTGGGCTCCCTCTTAAAAGCCCACTTGCTTCCTTTCTTTTTCATTTACTTCACCTTAATAACCCTAGCCCACTTATTTGCTTTCCCCCTCATTTAAAAGACATGCTAAAGGGCTAAAAGCCCTCTTAAATAATCTAAAGCCTTAAAACCTTATAAACACTTCCTAATTTATCCTAACACTATTTTATGGCCTCATCTACCATTTTCTTATTCTTTTAAAATCTAACACCAAAATTAAAATTCTAATTTAACTAAATTCCTTCAATTAATAATTATTGCACTAAAATCCCAAATTATTCTAACCAATAGGAAACCTAATAAAACCCTAATTTCATACTAACCAGAAGACAATTTAAATTGCAAACCTATATAATAGAGAAAAAGGGATCAGGGTCTAACATTTCTTCCCCCTTAAAAGAATTTCGTCCTTGAAATTCTTACCTGAATCAATGAAGAGCTGAAGATACTTCTCCTTCATAGCTTCCAATGATTCCCACGTGGCCTCTTCCACCGAATGGTTCCTCCATAACACTTTTACTAACTGTACTGTTTTATTTCTGAGAACCTTTTCTTTTGTATCCAGAATCTGAACTGGAAGCTCTTCATAACTCAAATCCTCACTCAAATGAACTTCATCAGCTTGAATGACATGAGACGGATCTGATCGGTATCTCCTCAACATTGAGACATGGAAAACATCATGAATCTGAGATAACTCTGGAGGTAAAGCTAACTTGTAAGCCAACAGACCAATCCTCTCCAGTATCTCATAAGGTCCCACATACCTCGGACTCAGTTTACCCTTCTTTCCAAATCTCAGAATTCTCTTCAACGGGGAAGTCTTAAGGAACACCTTATCGCCGACCTCATACTCCATCTCTTTCCTATGAGCATCCTCATACCTCTTCATCCTGTCCTGAGCTGCCTTCAGCCTCTGCTTAATCAAATTGACCTTATCAACGGTCATTTGTATCAACTCTGGACCCAGAAGTCTCCTGTCTCCCTCTGCATCCCAACACACTGGAGTCCTACATCTCCTCCCATATAGAGCCTCATAAGGAGCCATCTGAATGCTCGAATGATACGAATTATTATATGCAAATTCGATCAAAGGCAAGTGTTCATCCCAAGCTCCTCGAAAATCTATCACACAAGCCCTGAGCATTCCCTCTAGAGTCCGAATTGTCCTCTCAGACTGACCATCGGTCTGAGGATAGAAAGCAGTACTGAAACTCAACTTAGTGCCCATAGCCTCCTGCAAACTGCCCCAAAATCTCGAAGTCAATCGAGGATCCCTATCAAACACAATCGAATCTGGGATTCCATGCAATCTCACAACCTCATCGATATACTTCTTAGCTAGCACATGCAGAGGATCTGTCTGTCTGATTGCCAGAAAATGAGTTGATTTTGTCAATCTATCTACAATCACCCATATGGCATCATGCCTCCTACTAGTCCTAGGCAATCCTATCAGAAAATTCATAGTCACTTTCTGCCATTTCCACTCAGGAATGGATAATGGCCTCAATTGGCCTGAAGGTGCCTGATGTTCAGCCTTGACCTGCTGACACACTAGACACTTGCTCACATACTCAGCCACATCTTTCTTCATACCTCTCCACCAGAAATGTTCTCTGAGATCCCTGTACATCCTGGTACTGCCTGGGTGCATAACATAAGGTGCATTGTGTGCCTCATCCAGAATCTCATCTTTAACCTCCGTAACATCAGGAATACAGAGCCTATTCCTGACTGTCAGGAGTCCATCATCACTTAGCACCATATCAGACTCTTTACCTCTCTGCACCTCTTCCCGCAGCTTACTCAACTCGGGATCCTGAATCTGTAACTCTTTCACTTTCTCTTTGAGGATCGGTCTTACCCTGAAAGTAGCAATCATGCAATCAGACTCTTCCTGCTCTAAACTGATCCTGAGTTTAGCCATTTCTTCCAATAGCGGCAAATATACTGTCTGAACATATGCTATGGAAGACTTCCTGCTCAAGGCATCTGCAACAACATTTGCCTTACCTGGATGATACTCGATCAACAGGTCATAGTCTTTAAGCAGCTCAATCCACCTCCTCTGTCTCAAATTCAGCTCCTTCTGACTCAACAAGTATTTGAGACTCTTGTGATCTAAAAAGATCCTCGTCTGAACCCCATACAAATAATGTCTCCAGATCTTCAAAGCAAAGATCACTGTTGCTAACTCCAAATCATAGGTCGGATAATTCACCTCATAAGGCTTTAGTTGCCGTGAGGCATATGCTATCACCTTATCTTCCTGCATAAGCACACATCCTAACCCCTTTTGTCGAAACCCGACCCGGAGATCGGATCCCGACTGTTGGATCTCGTTATCGGAACCCAACTCTCTTGCTTAAGATCGTGAAACCTGAGCGTGCGTATTACTTTGAAGGGTTAATTTTTTTTCATTCTTAATCCCTTGAACCCTTAAAGACATCATGAATTCATTCTCATGTTCAAAAACACTCCCAACATTTACTTACCGAGTTAGTAGTGTGCCCGTGTACTAATCATCATACTTGAACTTATTTCGCTTCTGCGTTCACGAATTTGAAAAAACTTAAAATCTTAAATTCATTTGAAATTCTCTTGTAAATCATAGCCTTATGACTCTTGTTTAATTTAAGACAAGAATTGCTTCAATCGGAGTTATATAACTCAAGATACACTCCAAAAACCTAAAAGAGTTCATACCGGAAACATGCTCTCTTAACCGGCCTTTAACTTACTTTGCTGCAAAATTTCTCAATTTAACTCCAAATAATCCTAATTTTTGTATCAAGGAAGATATATGTCTTATAAATCCAACGGTTCAAGCCTCACCTCAATTGGAGGTCGTATGAGGGATTTATGCCCAAAACAATGGACCATGCTCACTTCAAAAATCCAATTGAAACTCTTCTGGAGAGATTGCCATAACTTTTAATATATAGGTTGGATCATGTTCGTTCTTTCACCATTTGAAAATAGACATCTTGATCTACAACTCTCATGAAGACCACAAAACCAAATTCGGCCTCTAAAAATGTCCAAAATGCCATTTTTCCCGTAACTCGAGGTATGCTGATGGATAACCCGACTTATCCAGACAAAAAGGTGCTAGTCGACTGGGATAAGTGTTAGTCGACTAGGATAGGTATTTTTGCTGATTATAGTCGACTGGAACACTTTATAGTCGACTGGAACCCTTTATAGTCGACTGGAAACATTTGTAGTCGACTGGAACTTACGAAAATAATCTCCGCTCTCCGAATAGTCGACTGAAACACTTTATAGTCGATTGGGACCATTATAGTCATTGGAACACTTTATAGTCATTGGAACTTCTAAAAAATAAGCTCCGCTCTCCAATAGTCGACTTAAACACTTTATAGTCGATGGAACCATTATAGTCATTGGAACACTTAATAGTCGATTGAAATACTTATCATCTTGTCTATGGGGTTTATTTCACTTAATCTTTGCAAGATTCACTCACTCCACTACTAAAATACTTAATGACAACTCCAAACATCAAAATTATTTTATCATACAACCATTTCTTGATTGATATATCCATCAACCCTAAATTTCTACGCAACCATCAAAGCTATCATCATAAACAAGACTTAGGCATCATGCTAACTTTCAATCATTGCTCCATATTCGTTTATATGCTATTTTACATTCACAACCATACTCAAATCCATATTGCATTAATCATCATACATAAGGGTTTTACAATTTCATTGGCATTTCCTAGCCAAATTCCAATACCCATAACAATATCTCATTCACCTTATTCAATTCCTCATATGAATTACAACTATACATTTACATAACCAAACTTCAAATACACAATAAAACAAGCACAAGTCGCCTTGATCCACTTCCACTGATTTCTTGTTAAAAACACGGAAATTGGGAAAATAGGGGGGGTGAGCTTGGGGAGCCCAATAGGTTCTATGCTTATAACCAAATAATGAACAAAACAGTTTTAGAAGTCCATTTCCATATAAGTCTCCTTTGAATCATAAAACATTGTTTTCTTGAAAACTCTTGTCCACTTTCTTGAAATCACAAATCATTCATTTTCCAAGGTTCATAAAATCATAAACTAAGAGCTCTTGTCATTTTCTTGAAATCACAAATCATTCATTTTCAAACTTTCATGAAATCATGAATGCAATTCAACATGTCATAATTCACATCATATATCACATATCACCTAACACATCATAATGGTTTGGCAAGTCCACAATTCTTGGCAACCATATAATCTCATTAATGAGCTTATATGGGCAAATCTTGAGGAGTCCAAATATTGGATCATCCTATGCCACAATCAGGCGGCCGGCGAAGGCTTTTCATGGTCATCGTGCACGAGACGTTTCTTGGGTGGACTTAACCTAACCCACATAACATATAATCATGTCTTGAAACTTGATTGCCCAAAGGCAAAAATCTTGGAAAATCTTATCTTGCATAAATTATGCAAATTTTCATAAATCATTCCATGATCATAACGCATTTCATATGCAATACATCATCATTCCTCAAGCAAACTCACATAACATCCACATTCACATCTCAAGTCATCAATCATCCAATTCACATAACATTTTCAAATCATTCATACCATTATACATCAATGATAGCAATTTCTCAAGGCATTTAAAAACAATGAATTTTGAAAACATTTTTATATTCTTAATTTCTTTGAAAATTTTGTCAATGGCCCATTATTTAACTATAAACATAAAACCTACCTTATAATTCCTTGCTTGAAAACCTTGCTCCAATGACCTTCCCTTGCATTCCATTCCTCTTCCCTCTCACCATTTTCCTCAAATTCAACACAAATTCTCAAATCAAAAGACATCCAAAATGCAACAATCCTAAGAACACAAATCATCAAATTTATCTTGGAATCACAATACCCATTACATTCTTAGTCCTTCTCAACCATAACCCAACTAAAATTTCATACTTAAACATAAGGCTTACCTTAAATCCTTGCTCAAATAATAAGTTCCTTGGCTTAGATTGTAGCTTGACTCTTCCTCTTCACTTTTAACTCTTGAACTTTCTTCAATTTCCTCTTGATCTCTTGGAAAATCCAACCCTAGCTCAAGCTTTTTTCTTCTTCCTCCCTTCTTTCTCCATTTCCACGAAACCTCCTCCCTCTCTCCTCACAATTTTCGTTCCTCTCTCTTCTTTCCCTACACCAATTCACTTATTCCTCTCTTTATTCTCCTTCACAACATTACTTAAGCCTATTTGCCACTAAGCCCATCCACTCTTCTCCTCTTCTTCTTATTTCTTCTTTACACTTACTTAAGCCCACTAATTTCTCAAGCCCAAGCCTACTTCATTTAATTCCTTCCTTCTTATTTTCCTACTACAACTTAAGCCCATCTTCACTTAAGCCCAATTCCTTCCTTCTTCATTTCCCTTAATTCCTTCTTCTTCTTATTTTCCTCTTATACTACAACTTAAGCCCATTTCATTTATATCATCTCTTCTTTATTCATTTCATTTGGACCCAAAGCCCAATTTATTCTTCCTTCTTTCTTCTCATCCTACTAAATCACTTAAGTCCAAACCATTTCGTCTTCTTTTCATTAAATTTAGGCCCATTATTCTCTTAGGCCCAATTAAACTCTAAACTCTTAAATTCAACTAACACATTTAATTGTATTAATTCATGCCACCTAACTCATTACTCTCTTTTAATCCTCTTCTTTTATATCACCACGTAGGCCCACTTGAGTCCAAGGCCCATTTAACCCTTAATACATTTATAACTTTGATAACACCTTAATACACTTAATCCATGTCATATAGTCTTAGTCTAATCAACATGTTAATTAAATTTCCTTAACATGCTAATTAAGTCCACAAAATACAATCATTAAATCCCATTAAATCATGCCACCTAATTTCATGACACTTTACCTTAAGTATATTAACATGTCAATTAATTCCACATTAATCCATCTCGTATTTAAACCATATCTTCCATTTCATTTCAATTTCAAGAATTCTTAACTTCTTTAATCATGAATAATCATTCAAAAATCCTTATTTACTAATCCTAGCTTACCAAAAAGATTCGGGGTCCAATACCTTTCTGGAAGCATCACTATACACAGAAAAACTCCCATCTCCTGTGGGCAAAGCTAGAACTGGAGCACTAGTCAATTTATGCTTCAGCTCCTCAAAACTTCTTTGGCATTCATCACTCCAGATAAATTTCTGATTTTTCCTTAACAACTTAGTCAAAGGAGCAGCAATCAAGGAAAATCCCTCCACAAATCTCCTATAGAAACCAGCTAAACCCAGAAAGCTCCTCACCTCTTTCACTGTCGTCGGAGCGTGCCAATTTACTACAGCTTCAACTTTCTTTGGGTCTACATGCACCCCATTCTCAGAAACGATATGACCAAGAAAGACCACCTCACGCAGCCAAAATTCACATTTCGTGAATTTGGCATACAATTCTCTCTCCCTCAGTCTCTGCAACACAGTCCTCAAGTGCTCCTCATGATCTCCCTCACTCTTGGAATACACCAGAATGTCATTGATAAACACGATAACAAACTGATCCAAAAAGTCCTTAAAGACCACATCATCAAATCCATAAAAGCGGCAGGAGCATTGGTGGGTCAAATGGCATAACCAAAACTCATAATGGCCATACCGAGTCCGGAAGGTCGTCTTGCTCACATCGAGACTCCTTAATCACGAGTTGATGGTAGCGGACACGAGATCAATCTTGGAAAACCGTTGCTCCTTGCGGTGATCAAACAAGTCATCTATCCGGGGCAATGGATACTTGTTTTTCACTGTCACTTTATTTAGCCTCCTATAGTCAATGCACATTCTCCAAGTTCCATCTTTCTTTCTAACAAACAAGAACGACGCTCCCCAGGGTGAGAAACTCGGCCTAATGAATCCCTTCTCTAACAAATCCTCCAACTGTTCTTTCAGCTCCTTCAGCTCAGCTGGGGCCATCCTGTAAGGTGGAATCGAAATAGGACATGTCCCGGGAGCCAAATCAATAGCAAACTCAATCTCCCTCTCCGGTGGCAAACCGGGCAACTCCTCAGGAAACACATCAGGAAATTTCCTCACAATGGGAATATCCTCCACCTTACTTTCCTTCACACTGGTATCCAGAATACACGCCAAGAAGGCTTCACAGCCTCTTCCCATCAGTCTATCAGCTAACAAAGCTGAAACAAGCCGTGGCGGTGTCAACTGTCTATCTCCTCTGAAAACTACTTTCTGACCCTCACCCAGATCAAATTCCACTTCCTTTTTACCACAATCCAGCTTCGCCTTATACTTCTCCATCACGTCCATTCCGACGATCACATCTAACCCCTTCAGATCTAGAGGTAGCAGATCCACTACCAAACTAGATCCATCAATCACAAGCTCACAATCTCGAAAGATCCGGCTCACGATAACAGTCCTCCCTAACGGAGTACTAACAAATAGAAACTCATCCAAAAGAGCTGACTGCATACCGGGCAATAACACACTCACAGAGACAAAGGAATGGGTGGAACCAGAATCAAAGAGAACATAAACATCAGAATGAAAAAGCTGAGCCATACCAGTAACAACCTCCGGTGCAGCTGCAGCCTCCTCTCGAGTCATAGCAAATACCCGAGCCTGTACTTGCCCTCTTGGTCTCCCTGGCGGCATGGGCTTCTTCACAGACCCAGAACTACCCACTCCAGAAACTGGTCCGGTCCCCATTGTCTCCACTCTCTTCTGAGCCTGTGACTGAGATCCGGCCCCTCGAGCCCACAGAGGACAGTCTCTAATTATGTGCCCCTTCTCTTCACACTTGAAGCAAGCACCTGACAATTTACGACATTCACCTCGATGGGGGTTCCCACAATGCTCACATAAAGGGTGGGTTCTGCTTCTCTCATCTGCTTTTCCCTCCGAGGAGGCTGCCCGACTCTGCTCAATTGCTGCTTTCTGGCTGAGGGGCACTACTGCCTTCCTGACTCTGCACATGAAAACTCTTCTCACCCCTGAAAGCAATCTGAACACTACCCCCTCTCCTAGGAAACTGCTCTCTGCCCTTTCTTTTCCTGCTCACCTCCTCGCTCGATGTTCTCCGGTTTTTTGCACAGAGTGCCGCATCCACCAGTTCTTGCGATAATCGAGAAATTATGAATCACTACCTTCTCCACGATGCCCAGTGGAGGCCTCCTTCAAACTTTCTGCACTTGTCTTCTTCATTAGCCACCATATATCTTTGCATCAAGAGACAGTTGGGTGAATCTCAGCTCATACTCACTAATAGACAGCTCCCTCTGAGCCAAATTCATAAACTCTCTGGCCTTTTCTTGCATATAAACCCGGGAGAAGTACTTTTTCCTGAATAATTCTCCAAAATCTCTCCATGACAACACGGGAGGTACCGCCTGACTCTGTGGCACCGAATCCCACCAGTGAAGAGCATTCCCCTGCAATAAACTCACTGCATACTCAAGCTTTTCCTCATCTGTGCATTTCATCTGCACCAAGACCCTCTCTGTTCTTTTCATCCAAGCTTCAGCTTCCTCAGGATTTGTGGTACCAAGAAAGTCCACCGCACCATACTTCCGTAACTTGTCATACTGCCCGCCCCTAATCACTGGAGCTGGCGCTGGAGCCTGAGATCCCTGTCCCATGGCCAAGGTGAATGCCTGGGCAAAAGCCTGGAAAAACTGTGGATCCATCACAGGCATAGCAGGAGGAGGAGGAGGTTGCTCCTCAGGTTGCACACTAGGTGCCTCTGAGCCAGGAGTTGAGTGTGTCCCCGCATCTTGTAGGACATGCGACTCATCTGTGCTCCCCTGGTGGGAACTAGAGCGAGAACGAGTTCCACGGGATCTACGCCGAGGTGGCATATTTACTCCTTCAAAATAAAACCAGTGAAAAACTTTAATTCGAAAAGTATCGTGCAACACTCAAGTTACAATCATCCAAAATCATCATTTAGTCGAAATCACCATGTAGGCATGTAAAATCAATTAAAACAATGCAAAAGAACACAAATTATGTAAGTTTAATAAAAATCATGAAAACCCTAAAGTTCTCCTTCTACCCGAATCTAAACCGAAAGCTCTGATACCATAAGTGTTGGAACCCCTCCCTAGTGCGACACGTGTCCGACGTCCTACGTGATATCTGAACGCGCATCCCACAAGGAAGGGATTCCTCACCACTAAGGAAACCTCGAATGGAACTTAAGTGCATGTCATCCGAATAAACTGGATAAATTTACCCTAATTATCTTCTAGCAAAATTTGATCTGCTTAGGGCCCATAATTACTCCTATGCCTAAGCTATTCCGAAATTCCATGCCACTAGGTCAAATGAAAACAGAAAACGCCTCAATCGGATCTTTATATCTCACAAAAACGCAATTTCGCACAAAACCGACACACATCGGCCATAAAGTCCAACGAAGACCCGACACTCTCATTTAACCAAAAAAGGATAGAAAATGTTAGAAGGATTTAACGCATACATCCGTTAAGAAGGTCATAAATGGTTTTCACATTTTAGCCCAACTCAATTTCGCCTACACCATGCCAAAAGTTTGAAAATTCATATCTTTTGATATCAAAAGCGAAAAATGTCCTATTTTACCTTTGGGAAGATTAAAAGATGTTTTACAACTTTCATGAAGAAAACAAAAGTCATTTCAATCATTAAAAGAAGTAGAAACTTGATTAAAGGTATTGTCTAGCTAATTACCATATGAATAGTAAAAATGACCAAATGAATAGTAATCAGAAATTTTTAAACGCCCATAACTTTTTCATCTTAAGTCGAAAATGAACCCATCTTATACCGTTTTAAAGATCTTGACAAGCTCTATAAACTTTAAGAAATACCTCCCGCTCAAATTCCTACTCTAACATGCTCTAAAAACCAAAGCAAGCTGGCTGCCCATTTTTTTTTAAAAAAATGGACAGCACCTTCCCTAAAAATGCTCTAGCCAAATCTTCAATTCAACCCAACTTCTACCTACAAAAAAAAAAAACACTTCTATCTTCCAATTTCACACCAACATCCAACTACAATTGTCCCAACACCAATTCAAAAGGCAACAACGCAATCTTAGGTATCTAACCTAACTCCTAAACGTCAACCCTAAAGCCATCTATGCATGCTGATTTTTTTCACTAAGCTTCCCTAATTTTTCTTCTTTCATTTTTCCTTCACAACACACTCTCCAAACCACCATTAGACAAACCCTAATAATAAAGCCATGAAATTTCAACTTCTCCTTCCCTCATGAAACCCACGACATCACCCTCCTAGTTTCTAATGATAGGAAACTCTTTCCTTTCTCATTCTTTCTCTAAAACCTCTTCCAATCATCCATTTAAAACATGAAAAAAAAACTTTAACAAATCAATTCATAAATTTCGAAACCCTAATCCATACACAATCTGATTTTTTTCTCCTCCAACAACATCTCCTTCTAATCACTCTTCTAATCACCAATATGAAACAAGAAAGATAAAATCCCTAACAATTTTCCCTCCTTCCAACTTAAATTTTTGTGGGCTCCCTCTTAAAAGCCTACTTGCTTCCTTTCTTTTTCATTTACTTCACCTTAATAACCCTAGCCCACTTATTTGCTTTCCCCCTCATTTAAAAGACATGCCAAAGGGCTAAAAGCCCTCTTAAGTAACCTAAAGCCCTCTTAAGTAACCTAAAGCCTTAAAACCTTATAAACACTTCCTAATTTATCCTAACACTATTCTATGGCCTCATCTACCATTTTCTTATTCTTTTAAAATCTAACACCAAAATTAAAATTCTAATTTAACTAAATTCCTTCAATTAATAATTATTGCACTAAAATCTCAAATTATTCTAACCAATAGGAAATCTAATAAAACCCTAATTTCATACTAACCAAAAGATAATTTAAATTGCAAACCTATATAATAGGGAAAAAGGGATCGAGGTCTAACACTTGGAGTGAGTTTCATTGGATGAGTAACTGTAGGAGGTACAAAACGATGAGTAGGGATAGTGGTTGTGTGGAGAGGATGAGGTGAGAAGGAAATGGGAGAGGAAATAACGAGGGCTGGTGAGCTGTGAGGAAAAACAGATGGTGAAGGTAAAGTTGAAGACAAAGTAGGAGAATTTACCTATAATGGAAGTAAGTCCAGAGAAGCTCTTGATGAACAATCATTCGGCAGGGAACTATTGACAGTAGGCTGAACAGAAGAGGAAGTTTTTAGGAGGGAGATGGTTAGATGAGAATGGGCTTTGTGTGATGGGAGAGTTAAGGTTGATGGTTTTAGAAAAAGGAGAGGATAAGCATATTCTAATTCATTAAAGACAACATGGCAAGAAATATAGATTTGTCCATGAGCATTAAGGCATTTATACCTACGATGAAAAAGACTATAGCCAAGAAAAACACACTTAGTAGTATGATAGTTGAATTTGTGAGAAGAGTATGAAGTAAGGATAACAATTGTAGCCAAAGGGCTTCAGAAGATCATAGGCTGGCTGTTTGTTATACAGAAGCTCATAAGGTGATTTATGATTGGTGATGGGTCTGGGCAAGTGATTTATGAGATAAGTGGCTGTGAGAAGGGCTTCTAGCCAGAAGGAGATAGGTATAGAGGCATGGGAGAGTAGAGTGAGACCCATTTTTGTGATGTGACGATGTTTCCTTTCGGAAACACCATTTTGTTGATGTGTATAGGGATAAGATAGTCTGGGTGTGATGCCTTGTGCTATAAGATAAGGTAGAAATGTTTGGTATTCCCCTCCATTATCAGTATGAATTGTCTTTATTTTATAATTAAACTGTAATTCCATATGTGATTTGAACTTTTGGAAGGTTGAGAAGGCTTTGAAATTGAGTTTGAGAGGGTAGAACCAAGTAAATTTGGTATAGGCATCAATAAGAATAATTTAATATATATGTCCTTCTGTTGATAGAGTTGGGGAAGGACCCCATATTTCTGAATAGACAATTTCAAAAGGTTTAATAACATTAATTGAGTGATTTTGAAAAGGAAGTTGATGTAACTTTCCAACTTTACAAGCATCACAAAATTTTAAAGTGTTCATATCAACATGAAGATTCATAGATTTGGCAATCCTTGATAGGATAGATGGAGAAGGATGTCCCATTGTAGCATGTAGCACATTTGCATAAATAGTGATAACATAGTTAGTAGGAGAAACAAAAATAGAAGAGGAATATGCAGAAGATTGACCATGAGAGGATTTAGTTGTTGTCTTGAGGTGATATAGACCATCATGCAGAGTTCCCTGTAGAAGAGTGTTCCCTGAAAACTTGTCCTTAAAAAAACATCCATTATTAGAAAATTCAACAACAATATCATTATCTTTAATAAGCTTAGAAATGCTTAAAAGATTACGGGTTATGAAAGGTACATGTAAAATGTGTTTGAGATGTAATGGTGTAGATGAAGTATTGAATTTAAAAGAGGATGAACTAGTGTGTGTGATAGGTTAAATATTACCATTTCCTATAGCCAAATGATCATTCCCATTATAGGGAGAGCTGATACTCAGATGACATGATTTGTTGCACCACTATCAACAAACCAAGTAGACTTAGATGATAGTTCAGATTATGTAACTTGCTATTGTGGAACCATATAGTGATTAGGGGAACCAGAGTGCATATAATTTGCTTGAGGTGAGGTATTATAGTCAGTGTAGGTATGCACAGGTTGAGAAGGGGATCTCCAAGACTACTAAAGCTGTGGAGGACCCTGCCAGTGCTGATTAAATCGTTTGTTGCACTACAGAGCTGAATGATTGGGTTTTTGACAAAAGTTGACAGAATATTCAAGGACCAAATATGCCTCCTTTTCCTCTTGCTCCACGTCCACGTACCCCATGTCTACCACCAGAAAAGGCAGAGGAACGAGTGTTACTTGCAAGGTTTGCAGATGGTGTTGAAATCTGAGATATAGCATTTTGTTGTTCTAGACAAGTTTCATGCATAAAAAGAGAGCTTTGGACATCCTGTAAGGAGGAAAATGTCATAGTGTTCGATAATAGACACACATTAGGATCATAATCTTGTCTTAAGCCAGCAAGAGCACTGAGAAGTAACTCAGATTCAAAGACTGGATGACCAGCCAAAAGGAGAGAATCACCAATAATCTTTATCTTCTGCATATATACACTAATAGTGTCAAATCCCTTTTTGATAGATGATAGCTGTTGTTTTAATCACAGGACTTTAACTATGATGGTTTGAACAAATAGTTTCTCAAGAGTAACCCAAACTTCAACAGAAGATTGAGATTGAGTAACAAGACTAACAATGTCATCATCAACAATTGATAATAACCAGTAGAGAAGGAGTTGGTCAGATCTATTCCATAAGCGATACTCAGGGTTGGGCTGAGGAGAACTGTCATTGGAAGGGATAAAGGCAACAAGGATCACAAAGGAAGGAGAGATTAATTTTTCCAGCTCCGGGGCGTGAATTTCAGCAAGAACCTGGGCTCTCCAAATGATATAATTTGATCGGGTAAGCTTGGTAATGGTAAAGTTTAGAGATTTAGCAAGAGAAGGAAAGTTGAGAAGCTGATCAGATGATGTATCAACAGTAGCAGTGGAAGAAGAAGGAGAAGCAGCCATAGACGTTGTTCTAGTATATCTCTGATACCATGTAAGATTTCACAATTTGTATGAAAAACATTTGTATTATTTCTCACACACTCATGTACTGTAGAGTGAATGTTTATATACACTTTTGTAACAATACTACAGTTGGAAAAATCTTATGATTACAACAGAAAGAATGTACAGATATTGTAACGGATGTCCTTTCTAGAATATTTGTAGAGTGAATGTTTATATACACTTTTGTAACAATACTACAGCTAGAAAAATCTTATGGTTACAACAGAAAGAATGTACAGATATTGTAACGGATATCCTTTCTAGAATATTTGTCATTGCTCAGCTAATGGGCTTTTATCTTTATGGGTTGATTGTTTGTGAGATGGACTTTGTGTTTTATTTGTTGATGAGTGATCTGTTGAACGATCCTTTACAATATCATTCAAAATCTTTTAGCCAAAATCATGCAAGAAGGAATTATTTTTTAGTGAACAATGAAATTTATGATTTTGTTGATTTTTCAAAAACATGAAAGTACCTCAATATAACCAAGGAGGATCCTTAAAGCCATTTCATGGCAATATTTTCCTTTCAGAGGATAGGTACCATACCCAATTCCACAAAGTTAATGTCAAGAGAAAATCCAGAAACCCTTTAAGAATAAAGGTCAAAGTTATATCCTCTTACTTGGAATAGCAAACCTCACCATTACCTTTATAGAGCACTGCCATGTCAGTTGTTGTACACATCAGAATACCCCCATCAACAACAGATTGAACTGCAGAGTCCAAAAATATAGAAGGTGAACCGTAAGGATCAAGATCAATCTGAGGCAACATCAACCAGGGAGACTGTGAGATGAAGTAAGAAATGAATTTCTAGATCTACGAATTTATCAATATCAAGTTTTTAAAAAGAAAAAAAATGTTGTTAATTTTGAATGATCAATGTATGATCAAAATAAATTTATGAAAAGCTCATTTCTTTATATTTTTTATACCAGATTTTTATTTTGGGAATTACTTCCCTAACCATAAAATTGGCACAAACAGGTGCAAGCTGAGTCATTTTGTTGGTCTGGTCATGAAGAGAGTTCAACCAATGTGGAAGAAAGAACAAAACTAATCAAATTCGGATATTGTTGGATCTATGACCACAAAACAACTTTGCTACTTCACATAAGGGTGAATTAAAAAACATATAAACTATTCAATTCAATATATGCATTTTTCCATGAATATAAACTAAACACATAATAGAACTCACGTTCCACATAAAATTCTTTTGGGTGCATAAGCATGTAAACTCGAGCATCAGCTAAATGTGATTCCACCTTTGAAGTTGCTACTGAACCACTGAACTTGATGTTTCTCTGGCAAGCTTCAACTGACACTACAGAATGCAGTAGTAACATAATTCTTCTAATGTACAGTTCATCTAGGTATTAGGTAATGACCTTGCATCATAGATATGGATCTATGCCATGCAGGCTACTATATACCATTTTCATATAATTTACTACAATTTTGTCTATAAAAAATGATAAAGCAAAATCTTTGTGTAACTATGGGTATTTCATATAATTTACTACAATTTAATGCATGAATTGTGATGTTTGTACATCTAATTGCATGAGAAATTGTGTTAGTTGAAATGGGTAGGATGTGTTCTTGATTGATTAAGGATGAATGTAAATGAATGAGTGAATATGTTTTGGATTGATTTTGATGTTTGAATAATGTTAGATAAGTGGTAAATTCAAGTAAGAAGATGGTGTGTTGTGTGCTGCCAAATCTTGACTATTTATTCAAGTGAATGTTTAGATGAACTTGGGCCTGAGTTAGAGACTAAATTGGATGCTTATTGATGTAAGATTGGTGTTAGAATGAAATAAGTTGAGTTGCATATGAAATCTGGAAAATGTTACCTTGTGTAGGTTTCAGATTTTTGCTCATAACTTTTGATATGGTTGTCCTATTGAGATGAGTTTTATATTAAATTAAACTTAAGAAGTATGGCTAGAATTCATATGAAGGAAGTGATACTAAATTGTGCCTTGAAGGAGCTTAAATTTGGCTTGGAAAGTGAGTTGTAGGTGCTGTATGAACAGTAATCCGAACCTTGTGACCTGAAACTTTGATGATTTTTTTTAGGTTGATTTGGATTGAAATTGCTAATTTGGTCTTCATAAAAGTTGAATATTTTTGTGTTAGCTTTCTAACGCCACTAAGTATGATTTTTTTTATTTGTACGTTGAAAGTTATGGTGTGTTAATGTTCAGGCGGTCATTCAGCTGAAAATGTGTTTTGTGTGCAAGTGACTCTAAGTGCATAGGTTTTGTGCTTTTTGTGTTATGATGTTAATTTTGGACTGTTAAGGGTGAAATTGTCTCTAGTGACCTCTGGAAAGTTGTAGAGGATTGTTGTAGCTTTCTAATGAGGCATTATATGCGAATTTTGGATGTAAGGATTGTTAGATATAAACTTGTAAAGTTTTGTTATGGTTTAGGTTAAATGCTGATTTCATAAATCTTAACAGGACAGCCACATTAATGGGAGGATTTGACCTAATTAGAGATGGAATTTGGTTCTAAGTCCTTCATAAGAATTGTAGCTTGTGTTCTGCTCTTTTCAGTGATACCAAGCTTGAAAATTTTCGAAAATGGGATAGGAAGTTATGAATTTTGAAAGATTGTGTTACTGTTGAGACTCATTTAGGTAGGCAAAAATTTTACTTGAGAAATTGATTAGTTTAGAGAGGGAATTGGCTTCGATGTTGTTTATGAAACTTGTAGATTTTGTTTTGCTCTTTTGATTGATATAAAATTTGGAATTTTTGGCAAAGGCAATGAAAAGATATGATTTTTGGAAAAGTGATGTACTGTTATGGTAAATGTATGATTAGGCAGTCACTTTGATTGCATTTTTTTCACCCTTAGAGGTGAAATTGGTTTATGAGCTCTGCATGAAACTTTTGAGAGTTTTCAAGATCTTTCTAACGAGACCAAATTTGTAATTTTTGGATGTGTGTGATAAAAGTTGTGTAATGTGGAAGAAAGGAGAGTTGATTTTTGCAAAATAGGAAATTGATTTTGAAAAATAGATATATAGTTTATTTTGTTTATTTTTTATTAATTATTATTTGATTAATTTGTGATTTTAATTTGGCCATTTTGTTTCTTTTGTCAATTACTTTTTCATCCGACATCCAATTAACCTGGTTCTTGAGGCATCGGATTCGTATAATATTTAATTTCATTTATTTGTAAAATTGGGAATTTTTAGAGCTGAAATTGTCAGGGATTGGTTGGGTCAAAGAGAGGGGACCGGATAATTATTTTTTTGGTCCATCTTTTATTTATTATTGGACCTATAAAGGTCCAAATTGAGTGTTTTTAGTGTCCATGGGTTTTTAATTTTTAGAAGAACACTTTGTGACGAGAAATTGTGATTTAGTGTCGGGAATGTCACGAACATGCATTGTACACATTTTAATTGCTACATGTGCATTATTAAATATTTCTGAGTGTACCTTGGGTGATGGTGAATATTTTGGACTATTTAGAGGCGCTTTTGGAACGTCACCCTACAGACGTTGCCGAGACTTCCAGGCTTTTGCTTCGGGAGCTATTGGTGAGTAACCTAGATGGTTTCTCAATTATTATTTGTTTATTATTTTTCAATTATAACACTGTGGAGAGAATGGTGGGATTGTGCATTGTTTATGACTGGATTCCAGGTCGAAGGTGTCCGATGTATTGGGAGATTATGACATAGAAGTGTGATTTGTCTGAGAATGTGAGACCTTCGTGTTTTCAATGTGATAAATTGTGACAGTGATTTTAATGTGAATAATTGTGAACTAATTGTTTGAATGCGATAATTTGGGTTTGATTGTAATGTGATATTGCTCAATTGCGACATATGCATTCCATGTATGAATGCATGATCAATTAATGACAATTGTGACCGGAGCAGTCACCGAGAGTTACAAGCTCAACGTTTATATTTGGGCCTCGAGCTCCACAGTGATTCAGAGCCTCAGGCTCAACGATTAATGCGCCCATAATAGGACAGTTCAGAGCCTCAGGTTCAACGATTAATGCGGTCATTTTGGGACAGTTCAGGCGCTCGGTCACAACATGAAATAAATTAGAAAAGTGTCACATGAACATGTCATATGCATCTGATTTTTTTATCTCTTTGATTGAATGAAAGGCTAACTGCCTTATGTTTTTGGGGTACAAATCTTTCCGAATGTGAATTATGAAACAATTCGCTTATGCTTAAGTGTTTTATGAATTCAATTGGTTATGGATGTCAAATAGAATGAAATGTATCAAATGGTCTATGTTCACGTGAAATTGTGCAATGCGATTAAAGATGCAACAATGTGAATATATGTTATGTGAAATGATGTGTTGCATGAATTGAGTGAATCATCGATGATGGTTCCTCACTGAGTTCGCAAAACTCACCCAAAATTTGTAATTATTTTTTAGGACGCAGAAGAATACCCCATTAGATAACAGGCGTATAGCAACCGCATGTGAATGAGAGATGTGGTCGGGATCAATTTGCGTCTGTATTAGTGTGTCTGATAAAATAGTATTTTTTTTTAATTTTTGTATTAATGATTGGGTCAATTTGTAAAGTTAACAGACTGAAATAAATTGTATTTATAAAAAGGGCCCTTGTGGCCATTGTAATTACCGATGATTATTTATGTAAATTGTTTTCCGCATAATATGTAAAGTATGTGTATGTTTAAAAAAAAAATTATACTAAGTTTTGACTGAGTAATGTAGCACGCCACCCTCATAGGGCACGGACTCGGATATCACCATCGATGTCGAGTTCGGGTCATGCCGGAGTGGGGTGTTACAGATCTGAAAAGGCAAGATCATTAAAATGATGAGAATGATAAAAATGTTACCACAACAGTCTCAAGCATAGATGATGAAGTGCCATTGATTTGTACAACCAGTGAATGATTCCACGCCAGTGATTCAGATACTAAATGGCTTGTCAATACAGGGGCTTCCTATCACTGTGTTCCACAGAGGGAGTAGTTCTTAAATTATAGGAGCGGGGATTTTGAAAATGAAAAGATGGGTAGTCAAAGTTCTAAAATATTATCGATATAGGTGATATTTAGGTTCAGACTAATGTAGGATTTTTGTTGACTTTAAGAGAAGTACAACATATTCTTAAATTACACCTAAATTTGATATCAACAATTGTACTCATTCATGAAAAGTATCAAAACATATTTGGGGATGGAAAGTGAAAGTTGTCTAAGGGAGTAATGAAAGTTACTTGTGGAGAGGTGTGCTGAACATTATACAAAATAGACGAAAAGGTATATGCTGGAGAAGTGTATGCAGATAAGGAAAATACTTATCCTAATTTATGACATCGAAGAATGGGGCATATGAGAAACAATTTAAAAATTAAACTAAATTGACTGAATTAATAGTAAAAATTTTAAACCGACTAACTTTTCATTTCAGATTTTAAGTTTCTATATTGATTTAGTTTAATAATTTATATTGTTAAGAATTAATCAATTTATTAATTATTAGTAAACTAATAAGTTTTATAAACCAAAATAAACAAATAATTTTATTTAATAGTTTCTTTTTAATTAAACTTTAAATTATTTGATAATTAAGGATGGTGGATAAGTGTATGCGAGATGAGGAAAATACTTATCCTAATTTATGACATCGAAGATTGGGGCATATGAGAAACAATTTAAAAACTAAATTGGTTTGATCAGATTAATAATAAAAATTTTGAACCGACTAACTTTTCATTTCAGTTTTCAAGTTTCTATATTGATTTAGTTTAATAATTTATGTTATTAAAATTAATCAATTTATTAATTATTAGTAAACTAATTAGTTTTTATAAACCAAAATAAACAAATAATTTTATGTAATAATTTCTTTTAATTAAACTTTAAATTATTTGATAATGAAGGACAATTGTTTTCAATCATATTTCATATTTTTAATTTTATTCAATCTTTAACCGATTTTATAACAGCTTAATATTGGTTGAACTATTTAGACTTTAAACTTCTTGTCTTATTGATTTAACTTTCGTTCTGATTTTAAAAATGTTACATATGAGTGAAAAAGGGATCAAGCTGTTGGCTAATAAATCTCTTATTCTAGCAATTGTTCCTTTTGATCCATGTCATCATTATTTGGCAGAAAACAACAAAAAAATCTCTCTCAGTAGGAGATATGCAAGGAAATGGACAAATTAGAGCTTATATACTTATGTGATTGTAGTCCAATTGAAGAGGAGTCATTGGGAGGAAACAAATACTTTTTTATATTTATTGATCATGTAACTAGGAAAAATTAGGTCTACATGTTGAAGATAAAGAACTAGGTCTTTGATGTATTCTTGAAATTTCATGCTGAAATGTCTTGGATCTGACAATGGAGGATAGTACACCTCTAAGGAGTTTGAGAATTACTGTGTAAGGTATGACATGAGACACAAGAAGACAAAACCTGATGCTCCACAGTAACATGGTGTTGTCCAAAGAATGAACAAAATAATTATGAAGAAGGCTCGATGTATACTCAGAATATCTAAGCTTCCTATAAGTTTACGAAGGGGTGTTGTAGTTTCGAAAAATCTAGCACAATTAAAACAGAGAATTAAACACACAAACACAAATTAAAAACACTAAAATTTGTTAATGCAATTCGGCACACTTTGCTTACATCTACTAGGCCTTCACCCAGCTTAAAAACTTTCACTAATGATAACAATTTTATACAAGACTTTACTGAGCCAACACCACTCAACCTTTGACATTACCCCTCATCCTGACAACCCGTGAAAGAACTTCACACCTAATAACATGACCGACTCGTGTTTGAAGTAAATCACACGTTAGTACAATGCTTTGTAAAACGATAACGAATACACGAGAAGGGGGGTTGAATTGTGTATTCCCCTTTTTTGAAAATTCTTTCAAAACTGTTTTGTTAAAAACAAGTTCTTTTTACCGAAACTTCAGTAAGTTCGAATTAATTAAGACTTTGAAAACTTGTTTCAGAATTGGAGTAATAACAAAAACGTTAAACTTTAAAAGTAATAGAGTAGAGAGGAGTTGACACAGAGATTTTATCCTGGCTCACCCCAAACTGTGGGCTACGTCCAGTCTTTAGAGTTCTTTATGAGATTTCACTATCTCTTCAACTTTTACAAGTTTTCTTTCCGAGTCTCTTCAGGTCTCTACACTCAGTATTCTTTCACTCTTAGCCTCTGCAGGCTATCTGCACTACTTTCTTACAAAATTAATTGAATCATACGATAAAATTAGCTCTCATTAATTTGCACGAGTTCTTGTCGTAAATCAATTATCTCAGCTTTTGCTCTTTTTGTTTTCGCACTTGCTAACTTTGTAATCTTCGACTTGGACTCATATTTATAGCCTTCGTCTGCAACTGCTTCTTGATTCTTACTTTTTGAATCTTGTTTCTTGAATCTTTAAAGAAACGGTTAATCAGTTGAGTTCTATAACTAACTCAAACTGACTCTTGCATCTTCTTTTTGAATTTCGTGTCTGCTTTTCTCCTTCTGTATTTTTACGTCTATTTTTCTGCGTCTACGTCTGTTTTTTACTTTACATCTGCGTCTGTTTTTCACTTGCGTCCTCATCTGCGTCTGCGTCTGTTTTTCACTTTGTGTCTGCGTCTGCGTCTGCTTTACATTTGCGTCTATTTATTTAATCTGTGTTTGTATTTCTACGTCTGCATCTACGTCTGCGTCTATTTTTCACTTTGCGTCTGCGTCTGTGTCTGCGTCTGCTTTGCATCTGCGTCTTTTTGTTTAATCTGCGTCTGTATTTCTTCGTCATTCTTTTAACTTCGTCTGCATCTGTGTTTTATTCTCCGTCTGTCTATTTTCTATTTTTCTTCTTCTTTTACTACTTCTTTGTTATTCATCAAAATCATATATATATGTAAAGTCATTTTGACTTAAAAATCTTCCCCTTTTTTATGATAACAAATTATACATATAAGAAAAAAAAAACAAAATAAAATGTTTGAAAACATCAAAAACTTATCTTAAAAATTCTTCTTTTCTTCTTCCTTTCTTTTCTTAAATGCCTTGATCACACCTTTTGAGATTCTTTTACGAACATTCTCTTCTCTCTGCTCATTCTCTTCTCCCCCTATTTGTTATAATAAAAAATGATTAACGACGATGACTCTTCAACAGTTCTGTCATCATCTTCTTCAAATCATTCATTGTCTCCTTTATATCATTGACTTCTCCGCGTAATTTGCTGATTTCAGCTTGTGAGTCCAACGGTGAGGAGGATTGATCATTATCTGCTGAGGGTGAAGTGAATGCAATTGTTGTAGCATATGCGTCCGAGGATGGAATGTAATCTTCATTAATCTCAATAGTTGGTGGACGAATAAATGTATTAGATTTAGGAAGATCTAAGTCATAAGGAGCAGGTAGCATGAGCAACTGTCTTCCTTGTAGGGGTATGGCTTCATCTTGTAAAGGCGATTATATCGTAAAGTGGTCTAATCGTATCTTTATGCGCACAAGTGATTCAATGAATGTGCCTGTAAACAGTCTTCCCCCTACTGAACAGTGTTCATTTTTATCCGTAAAACTGCAACCAGCTCCGTCTGTATTCTCTTTTGAAGCGCATGCTTCATCAATTTTATGCATTTCTTCTGCAATTTGATCTGCGGACAGATCATCACTTGTTTCTTCAGGAAATAGCTTCACTTTCTGTAGCATCCCATCTCCGATGGGAAGGGTCTTATCATAAATTGGGACGGGTTAGGAGTATTAAATTATATCTCGGCATGCACATACAACTTATCGCCTTTATGATTGATGGTTTGTTGCACTTGCACATGGTAAACATGCATTCATGACATTTTCCGGCTTAGGTTTTAAATTGGGATCTTTTGTAAAATTTATGAGATAATTGTACTTGGAAAATTATATGGAGTGTGTCATTGAGTGTTTTACATTTTTAGGGATTTATGAAAATTTTTCTGGAATTGTCCGGAGAAAATTTCCGGACCGGCAAAATCGCCGGTAAATGGCCTAAATGTGTTTTTGTTGTGGAAAATGTGGTTTTCGTGTTTGAACAATTATTGGGAGTGGACTGTCATACGTTTTACAATTTTGGGCAATTTAGGTAATTTTTAAAAAAATGATTCGGAGAAATTCCCGAAAATTCCCGGACCGAAAAAAATCGCCAAGTGGCGAACCGGTTGATTTTCGGTATCGAAAATTTTTATCCAATGGCACTACAATATTGGATATATTATTTTGGGATTGAAATTAGGGCCATTGGACTAGAATGAGTCAAATTGCATTAGAATTCCTATTTACTAATTTGTTTTTTTTGCCTAATTTGTCTTTTCTTAAACTTTACACTTGTCCTCACCATTTAATGCCCCCACCATTTGTTCCTATCTCCTATTTACGGCTACTTCAATGTGAAAGAAGGAAAAAACTCATTATTACGCTTACATCTTCCTTCATCAAAGCCTTTCCCCTTGGTTTCTTTCTTTGATTTCTTCATTGGTTTTAAGCAAGTTTTACTCCTTCTCCTACCTTTTGCATACCATACAAGTTTAAACTTTTGCCTTCCTTTGGTGAGTATCGTGTGTGAGAGTGGGGTGAATGGAAAGTCATGATTTGGAGTATTAAGTGAAGGAAGAAGGAAAAACTTGATTTGGTAAGTTGTTTTTTTTTAGCTTTCATTTATGCATTTAATGAATAAATTGGCTGTTAGATGCATTGATTGGTATGTGTTGGTCATTAATCAAGATTTATGATAATCTATTGGCTAAATTCTTGTGTCATTAGGATGCTTATGCATGTGGTATTGGTATTGGAAGTGTTAGGAATTGAATGGAGAAGTAAAGCTGGAAAATGAATCTTTGACTTATTGTAATGTTTTGATCATAACTAATTGTGTAGGTAAGCAAATGAGGTGAGGTTTATGCCCAATTAAACTTTGGGATGTTAGCTTCAAATTTGTGTGAAATGGGTGATGTTAAATTGTAATGTTAGAAGGGTGAATCTTTGCATGGAAAGTTTCTGTTTGTAGGGTCTGTGAACAGTACCCGCATATATGACCTGATTATTTTGCTGATTTTTCTAAATTAATTGAGATGGAATTTGGGAAAATGGTCTTTATGGAAGTTGTATCATATTGAGTTAGCTTTCCATTTCCACTGATCTTGCTAATTTTCGAGTTGTATATTGGGAGATATGAACTGATTACTATTGACTGGTTTTGAGCATTTTGATTAAACCTAGCCTAAGTGTTGAGTTTGTGAGCTTGTGGATTGGAAGCAATTTTGGAAAATTATGTGAACTGAATTGGTGTGAGTGATCTTCTGAAAAGTTTCAGAGGAAGGAATTATCTTGAAAATGATATATGGTGTGTAATTTTTAGAGGTCAGATTTGGGAGTTATGATTTTTCAAACATTGAACCTGCATTAGGTTATGAATTGCTGATCATGGCAGTAACTTGCATGACAATTTTGAAATTGTTAAAAATTGAAAGGGATTTTGATTTCTTCATGAAAATTGAAGTTTGAGATCTTATCTTTTCAGGGATATAAGGTAGTGAATTTTGTGACATTTGTGCTAAGAGTTATGCTGATTAGAAAATTACTGTCCAGATTGGTTGATTTCAGTATACAGATTCTTTGTTGAATTGTTTGACCTAGTTAGTTATGGAATTTGATTTTGGGTTGTTCATGAAAGTTGTAGATGACATTATGAACGTATTGTGCATATTTATGTGGTAATTTTTGGCTGAAGAATCAGAGAGTTATGGAATTTGCGCACCGTCAGCGCCAATAGGTTTCTAATTTTTAGATGGAATTTTTATTATGGGAAAATTTGGATTTAGGGTCGGAAATCTCATGAACATGCATTCTATACTTACATGTGCATTATTACTAGTTCGGATTGGATAATTAGTGATCGGATTCCTCTCTGCTTGTTATAGAGGCACATTTGGAGCGTCGATCTACCGACGTTATCAAGACTTCCAGATATTAGCTCGGAAGTATAGGTGAGTAACCTAGTTGGTTTCTCAAATTCCTGATTGCTTACATGCTCTGTATGAATTACTTGCAAAGGTGAACTGTATGATCACTGGCGTGTTTAGGATCAAATTGCATGCTACTACTGAATTGGATTGGACTATTACATGATTCTTGAAATCTATTGGATTGAATTGCATGCTTTCACCATCTTGGGCTGGATCACGGTGTATCTCGAACCGATATCTTGGGCTTTATAGCCATAATTACTGAATCACTGAACACTGCATCGCATGCATAAATGCATGATCAAATAATGGATGTGTCCCAAGTTGCTATTATCACTGAAAAGAGCCTCGAGCTCTCACACTGTACTGACCGGGCTTAGCCCGAGGGGAGAAATCCCTGACGCGTCCCTACTGTTTACTGACTGAGCACTTGGGCACAACACTGAATAACTGGAAAAGAGTCACATATGCATTGCATACACCTGAATGACTGTTTTGTGACAATTACTGCTTACGTGATGACATAAATTACTGTAAACTGCGATATGGTACTGTAAAGTGTTACATGCTACTGTAAATAACTGCAAATTGTTATATAACGCTGTAAACTGTGATATTATACTGATGACTGAATATTACTGTATTATGCGGTACGCCATATGCGTAATGCATGATTTGAGTGAACCATCGATGATGGTTTCTCACTGAGTTCGCAAACTCCCCCAACATTGCAAATATTTTCAGGGATTGAAGAGTACCCGTTGGGCACGGAGTATAGTCTTGATTGCAAATCGAGTTAAGGTCGGGATCGATTCACGTCTGCATTTGTGTCTTTTGAATTATATGTAAATTTGTATTTCCAAGATTTGTCTTGGTATTCTTGAGTGCCGATTGATTAATGTTGTATTGTAATTTGATTACGAAATAATGTTACGATTGAAAATGATTTACGTATTAGAACGGGCTCAAATTATTTGCTGATATTTGCTCACTCGATGGGTTTTAAAAATATCTATATATATTACCAAGTTTTAAACTGTATTGACTGCTCTAGCATACCACCCTCGCGGGTCGCGGGCTCGGATATCACCGTCGATGTCGGGTTCGGGTCTCGCGGGAGTGGGGTGCTACATTTGTGGTATCAGAGCCCAGAAGTACAATCTTACATGGGCTTTCTGAAAAAAAAATGTGTGTCAAGTTATGTGCATTTAAGTCATGTCACGGCAGACAGTGACAACTGATCCCCAGTGTAGTATCTGAGTCGTATGCATAAGTATGTCTCAGTCGTTTAAGCGATTAGAAAAAGTGAGAAAAAGGATAATGTGTTAGAATGTGCTAAAAGGAAGAAACGGATATTGCAAAATAGGAAAAAGTGTATGGTTCGATCGAGATGATTAATATTTAGTGTCTTTGGTATTGACGGGTATATTGTGAAGTACAATATTGGAGTTAGATTGGGTATATCCTTGAATATGAGTTAGAAATAAAGATTATAGTTGTAAATTAATAGAGGAAAATGAGATGTGATAATGGTAAGATTTACGATTGTATAAGGTAAAGGAAAATAAAGTGTTCTATGATATAGAAAAGTTACAATTGGGATTGATTACGTGATGAGAGTTATAAATAAGGATTGGTGATTTGGAGTCAAAATATATTAAGTGCAAAATCAATAATGATTTCATATCTGTGATATTGATTTGAGTCGCGAAATATATGGGTATAATGCAATAATGAAAAGATTGAAATGTAAGACAATGAAAATGGTAGATGAAAAAGTTGTCAAGGTTCAGTTGATTTGCCTATGTGAATGCACACCTGATTATGAGAGCCCCATGGCAAGTGAAAATATTAAGCTACAATTGATGAGTTAATGAATAATGCTAGCCAGAATTCTTGTAGTTTAAAATCCTATTAAGTTAGAATAAGAAATGAAAGTGCTTATACTGATCAATTGGGAATGAATAGAGATTGTATACGATCCTCACTAGCGAGGACGGGTGCAAAAAAAAAAAGAAAGTTGTTGAGTTCAGATTATATTGTCACCATAAGCGTACATCTGATAGTGGGATCATCATCATGGGTGAAATGATTAAGCATAAATGAATAATATACGTGAATATGATATAGGAGGTAATCGGTGGCCTATTAAATAAGTTTCGATCATAATTCCTGTAGCCCCGAGTTCAAGATGAGTTAGAGTAAGACATGAGAATGTTTGTAATGATCAATTGAGAAAGAAGTAAGACAGTTAAAGATGTTAGCATCGGTAATGAGCTTGAGAGAATAAAATGAGGGACATGAATAGAGTAAGGTCCCGTGATCGAGAATTTGTACCAAAAAAAGAATGGTTATCGAAAATTAAATGAGATTAAGGTGTAATTAGCGATATGAGCTATTAACGGGCAAATTGATGGGAATATATACATATATTGTCGATAAGATGTGATGATTATGGTGATGTATGGCAAGATAGTAGAGGAAAAGAAATTGTTTAAGTGCTCTTGATTGATCTTCGTGAAGTATCAAGAGTAAGCGATATGTATATCTATATAGTGATGAAAAAAAGTTGATTGATAAAGTTTTATGAATCTGTATTAAATCTAGCGAGACTCAATCGTCGGAGATAAAATATGCTCTTGAAAAAGTGTACATTACGTTAATGAGATGACTCTGAATATGTAAAAGAAGTACTGCATATTAAGGAAATATTAATTGCGAATTTGAGGGGATTAAAAGTTCGTGTATACTTTGTGTAATTATGTTTTGAAAGTACGAGATCGATATAATGATTGTTTATTCAAGTCAGTGAGTGATCTATTGTGAATAAATTGAGTTATGTGGAGAAATGAAGGACCATGTGGCAGAATATGTTATGATAAGACAAATTATACGAAAAATTGTTCCTCATTGGAGACGTTCGATAATTAAAGAGGTATATGAATCGACTATGGATATAAGCATAAGAAATAAATGAATTGTTATAGTTGAGGAAATTGGTTATCATGCAAGTCTCATAAGAGTGAAATAAGGGATGAATTAGTATGAGAACATGGGATATTGGGAGAATTAATCAAGATATTGGTATTGATAAAATTTGGAAGTTCAAAAGATATGTGTATGCAGAATTTGGAATTAATTAGAACTAACAGAATGGTGGATGCGTACAGAAATTGTCAAAGATTTTCTGGTTTTAGTAAATTGACAAGAATATTTGAGGAAAACGTGTGAATGTTATGACTGATGATCATAAAGGAGACATTTGAAAAAAAATTTACTATATTTACTGAAGTGTTCCAGTAAAGGTTATGATGTGATCTATTGACATTGTATAAAGTGATTTTATGCACCTTAGGAAAAATATGATTCCATGAGTGGTATTATGATTGATGATTTGAAATTTGTTATACTGGGTGTGGCCTAAAATCTTGGAGACATTAATAGTACAAAAATAGTTTGGAGATGTCTATAAATATGCAAATCCATACCGATTGAGTTATTTCGTGCATTTGAATGATTTGAAAAGGATTCAACGGCTGATTAATTTAAACTAAGCCAATGGTGCAATTCAAGGGATTGAACAAAGAAAGAAAAAAAATTCAATTGCAGAAGATCAAAATTTGGGTAATAAGGTTATCAAATCTAGTGTATTATTGAGTGTTATAGTCGAACTGAAAAAAAGGGGCAAAAGAAAGTATTATTAGTTATTGGAATTTCAAGTTGGTGTGCATCAAAACGGATTGACAAAACCCGAATTGAGGATGTAGAAATTGTAAACCGTATCGAAGAACTGAAGATAACTCAAATTGTTGAGGAAAGTGATAGATATAGTTCAAATTAAGAAATATGGGTGATACTCATTACGGGAACTGTTAGTGAAGACATAAGGAATGATCGAAGCTTTATGTTCTAGCAAGAGCGTATTGAAAGAGTAATTGAAAGGTTAGAATGGAAAATCAAATGATTATAAGTGAATGGTTCGAGAAAGCACAAGAAACAATCGAAGCGTTACGTTCTAGTAAAAGTATTGTGGAAAAGCAATTGATGTTATAGTCTGTCAAAGTGAACGATGACATGTGTGATTAACCAATGTATATTTTGGACTTCATTGGGATATGAGATTGATGTATAGTGCAAAGGGATTATGGCATGACAATCATTATATTGGTGTCACCATTCGAAAAGTGTATATCCAAAAGGAGCCGTGATCCCTATATTATGTGATCAAGGCAATAAAGTGATAGGCTAAGTAAAATAAGATAGTGACATTGCGTTGAATTGATTTACACTGAGGTTATAACTCTCATGAGATTTGTGTTTTGATAATAACGAAATCTGATAAGCGATAAATGAAATATTTTGAAGGGTATGGCCTCGGCCAAAATGTACTTAGATGGAAATAAAGGTGTAATTAAGGGAAACTGAATTCGTGAGGAGTGGCCTCTATGCGACTGTGGTGTGAATAGCATTATGGATTGGTAAGTTAGGCTAAAACCTAAAAGATGATTCAGATTCACAACGTGTTTCATAGCTAGAATTAGGAAATATTGTTAGGATTCGATATATATGTGTTTGATATTGAAAGTGACGAATTGCGCGTAATCATGAGAAAGCTGTAAATCATGTAAAGTTTGAGAAAGGGAACAAAAAAGTAATTGATTGTTTTGGACTTCCGTTCAATGACTGAATTTGGTCGTGTAGTGAAAACAGTGGAAAACAGAGGGTGTTAATCAAAAGACTCCCCTGCCTTCCTGATAAATCGTATATGAAATTTCGAGGACGAAATTTTTATTAGGAGGGGATAATTGTAACATCCCATCTCCGATGGGAAGGGTCTTATCATAAATTGGGACGGGTTAGGAGTATTAAATTATATCTCGGCATGCACATACAACTTATCGCCTCTATGATTGATGGTTTGTTGCACTTGCACATGGTAAACATGCATTCATGACATTTTCCGGTTTAGGTTTTAAATTGGGATCTTTTGTGAAATTTATGGGATAATTGTACTTGAAAAATTATATGGAGTGTGCCATTGAGTGTTTTACATTTTTAGGGATTTATGGAAATTTTTCTGGAATTGTCCGGAGAAAATTTCTGGACCGGCAAAATCGCCGGTAAATGGCCTAAATGTGTTTTTGTTGTGGAAAATGTGGTTTTCGTGTTTGAACAATTATTGGGAGTGGACTGTCATATGTTTTACAATTTTGGGCAATTTAGGTAATTTTTAAAAAAATGATTCGGGGAAATTCTCGAAAATTCCCGGACCGGAAAAAAATCGTCAAGTGGCGAACCGGTTTATTTTCGGTATCGAAAATTTTTATCCAATGGCACTACAATATTGGATATATTATTTTGGGATTGAAATTAGGGTCATTGGACTAGAATGAGTCAAATTGCATTAGAATTCCTATTTACTAATTTGTTTTTTTTGCCTAATTTGTCTTTTCTTAAACTTTACACTTGTCCTCACCATTTAATGCCCCCACCATTTGTTCCTATCTCCTATTTACGGCTACTTCAATGTGAAAGAAGGGAAAAAAACTCATTATTCTTGCTTACATCTTCCTTCATCCGAAGCCTTTCCCCCTTGGTTTCTTTCTTTGATTTCTTCATTGGTTTTAAGCAAGTTTTACTCCTTCTCCTACCTTTTGCATACCATACAAGTTTAAACTTTTGCCTTCCTTTGGTGAGTATCGTGTGTGAGAGTAGGGTGAATGGAAAGTCATGATTTGGAGTATTAAGTGAAGGAAGAAGGAAAAACTTGATTTGGTAAGTTGTTTTTTTTAAGCTTTCATTTATGCATTTAATGAATAAATTGGTTGTTAGATGCATTGATTGGTATGTGTTGGTCCTTAATCAAGATTTATGATAATCTATTGGCAAAATTCTTGTGTCATTAGGATGCTTATGCATATGGTATTGGTATTGGAAGTGTTAGGAATTGAATGGAGAAGTAAAGCTGGAAAATGAATCTTTGACCTATTGAAATGTTTTGATCATAACTAATTGTTTAGGTAAGCAAATGAGGTGAGGTTTATGCCCAATTAAACTTTGGGATGTTAGCTTCAAATTTGTGTGAAATAGGTGATGTTAAATTGTAATGTTAGAAGGGTGAATCTTTGCATGGAAAGTTTCTGTTTGTAGGGTCTGTGAACAGTACCCGCATATATGACCTGATTATTTTGCTGATTTTTCTAAATTAATTGAGATGGAATTTGGGAAAATGGTATTTATGGAAGTTGTAACATATTGAGTTAGCTTTCCATTTCCACTGATCTTGCTAATTTTCGAGTTGTATATTGGGAGATATGAACTGATTACTATTGACTGGTTTTGAGCATTTTGATTAAACCTAGCCTAAGTGTTGAGTTTGTGAGCTTGCGGATTGGAAGCAATTTTAACAAATTATGTGAACTGAATTGGTGTGAGTGATCTTCTGAAAAGTTTCATAGAAAGGAATTATCTTGAAAATGATATATGGTGTGTAATTTTTAGAGGTCAGATTTGGGAGTTATGATTTTTCAAACATTGAACCTGCATTAGGTTATGAATTGCTGATCATGGCAGTAACTTGCATGACAATTTTGAAATTGTTAAAAATTGAAAGGGATTTTGAGTTCTTCATGAAAAATGAATTTTGAGATCTTATCTTTTCAGGGATATAAGGTAGTGAATTTTGTGACATTTTTTCTAAGAGTTATGTTGATTAGAAAATTACTGTCCAGATTGGTTGATTTCAGTATACAGATTCTTTGTTGAATTGTTTGACCTAGTTAGTTATGGAATTTGATTTTGTGTTGTTCATGAAAGTTGTAGATGACATTATGAACTTATTGTGCATATTTATTTGGTAATTTTTGGCTGAAGAATCAGAGAGTTATGGAATTTGCAATGTACTGTTCTGTTTTAATGGGATTTGAGTAGGCAGTAGCTTTGAAGGGATTTTTGACACCCTTAGGGGTGAAATTGATTTTTATGGTCCTCTTGAGAATTGTAGAGGTTTTTATGATCTTTCCAACAAGGTATGATTTGTATTTTTCTGAGTTGTGTGCTAAGAGCTATGAGTGTTGGAAGTTGGATTAGAAATCAGAAAGAAAAAGGAATGGGAATGTGGAATCATGCCCCGTCACTAGGGCGACGCCTCGCCCTAGTGACGAGGCTCGGATGACCAGCATCACTAGGGTGACGCGTCGCCCTAGTGACGAGGTCGGATCAGTCGGCCTCGCGTGGGCGACGCCTCGCCCCCGCGAGGCAGGTGCTATTTTAATTATTATTTGATTTTTTTTTGTATTTGGTGATTCTTTTGTCAATTTCTTTTCCGTCCGACGTCCGATTGACCTGATTCTTGAGGCATCGAATTTGTAACTTATTGAATTTCATTTTGTGGGAAATTGGGAATTTTTGGATGGGAAATTAACGTGGCCCTGGGTAACGGAGCCTTTAATCACTGTTTTGTTTAATTGGGGACCTATAGAGGTCCGAATTGCGCACCGTCAGCGCCAGTAGGTTTCTAATTTTTAGATGGAATTTTTATTATGGGAAAATTTGGATTTAGGGTCGAAAATCTCATGAACATGCATTCTACACTTACATGTGCATTATTACTAGTTTGGATTGGATAATTAGTGATCGGATTCCTCTTTGCTTGTTATAGAGGCACATTTGGAGCGTCGATCTACCGACGTTACCAAGACTTCCAGATATTAGCTCGAAAGTATAGGTGAGTAACCTAGTTGGTTTCTCAAATTCCTGATTGCTTACATGCTCTGTATGAATTACTTGCAAAGGTGAACTGTATGATCACTGGCGTGTTTAGGATCAAATTGCATGCTACTACTGAATTGGATTGGACTATTACATGATTACTGAAATCTATTGGATTGAATTGCATGCTTTCACTGTACTGGACTGGATCACGGTGTAATACTGGGAACTGATATACTGGGCTTTTATAGCCATAATTACTAAATCACTGAACACTGCATCGCATGCATAAATGCATGATCAGATAATGGATGTGTCCCAAGTTGCTATTATCACTGAAAAGAGCCTCGAGCTCTCATCGCATCTTGATCGGGCTTAGCAGGGGAGAAATCACACGACGTCCCTCTTGTTTCTTGATGAGCACTTAGGCACAACATCAATAACTAGAAAAGAGTCACATATGCATTGCATACACCGAATATTGTTTTGTGACAATTCCGCTACGTGATGACATAAATTACTGTAAACTGCGATATGGTACTGTAAAGTGTTACATGCTACTGTAAATAACTGCAAATTGTTATATAACGCTGTAAACTGTGATATTATACTGATGACTGAATATTACTATATTATGCGGTACGCCATATGCGTAATGCATGATTTGAGTGAACCATCGATGATGGTTTCTCACTGAGTTCGCAAACTCACCCAACATTGCAAATATTTTTCAGGGATCGAAGAGTACCCCGTTGGGCACGGGAGTATGAGTACTGATTGCAAGTCAGAGTTAAGGTCGGGATCAGTTCACGTCTGCATTTGTGTCTTTTGAATTATATGTAAATTTGTATTTTCGCAAGATTTGTACTGGTATTGCTGAGTGCCCGATTGATTAATGTTGTATTGTAATTTGATTACCGAAATAATATTCTGATTGAAAATAATTTTGTATTAGAACGGGCCCAAATTATTTGCTGATATTTGCTCACTCGATGGGTTTTAAAAATATCTATATATATTACCAAGTTTTAAACTGTATTGACTGCTCTAGCATACCACCCTCGCGGGTCGCGGGCTCGGATATCACCGTCGATGTTGGGTTCGGGTCTCGCGGGAGTGGGGTGCTACACTTTCCCTTTATTCAAATCCAAATGATATCTTGGCTGAATATCCGGTACAACCTTTATTTCTGTCTTCTCTGTGATCGGATAAATAGTACATGGTCTGCTAGACATTTTCGTAGGGTATGGCTTAGTAGCTGCATCCCTCAAGACATCATAGAACATCTTTTCGTCTTCTTTCAGTAGATGCCATGTGTCACTATTTATTAAAATAGGTTGTACGATAGCCATTATCTTCTGTTGGACCAATGGTGGTTGACAAATTAAATTCCACTTATGTTTTGATAATAATAAAATATATAGAATTGATTAAGAAATTGTTTCAGGTATTTTGGGATTGATATTCAATAAATTATGCAAATCAAGATGATCAAGTGATAAATCATTGAAGAATCAAGATAGAAGTTTCCTTATAAGTGAAAATGGCATAAAACATAAGGATTATAGAAGATTTGGTTCGATGTTACCGTTGAAGACAACACAAGTCGACTTGCACAGCATAAGTCGACTTATACATCAGGATCTGAACAGTACAAGTCAACTAGAACAACATAAGTCGACTTATCGAGGACGACAAGTCGACTTACATAGCACAAGTCGACTTATAGAAGAGCGGAGATGAAATTTTACGAAAAGTGTTGTCACAAGTCGACTTATACATTCGACAAGTCGACTTATGGATACAAAAAATTAATTCCAACGGTCCAATTAGCCACAAATGGAAGGGAGATTGTTAAGGAACGACTATAACAATCATGCAATGGCTAGAATGAGCTCCAACAGCTATTTTCTTCAAGTATAAAGAGTAGATGATTGATGAAGAGTGTAGAGAATTTCTACAAGCCAAAATACTCTTCTATTGCTCCAAAATTGCTCATTATTGCTCATATCTTGTTACACAATTGTATTGAGCATTTGTTCCTCAAGCTTTATCTTATTTCTCTTACAATTTGAGTGACTAGTGATAGGTCACGTGTCAGGTAGCTTGAGCCGGAAATCAAGTGGTATAATGGCTCAATGGTAAGAGGCGTTCGCTGCGAGCGAAGTAAAACCCTGAGGTCTCGAGTTCGAGCACCAGAGGGGACAATACCTTCACTGTACAGTGGATCGCAGGCCCAGAGTGTCTGGATCCAATACTGACTGCAGATCGCGGGCCCAGAGTGTCCGGATCTGACTGGGGGTCACATGGCCAGAGTCCATGGATCCTACAGGGTGGGGCAGCGTGGCCAGAGTTCACGGACCCTACACATATGACGGATAACGAGAAGGTGAAGAAGATTCTCCGCTCACTACCAAAAGAATGGGACTCACAAGTCACAGCAATTATGGAGTCTAAAGATCTCAATCATTTGGAATTCAACGCCTTGGTGGGATCACTCATCAACTATGAGATCATTCTTAAATCCAGAGGAGGTAGAGGTAAGACACAAAAGTTAATTGCTTTAAAGGCTAATATTTCTTCTCTTGATGAAAGTGATGAAAAAATAGATGAAGAAGAGGATGATGAAGAAATAGCAATGTACACCAGAAATTTGAGAAAATTCAAAGGACTTCTCAAAAACCGGAGGAAAGAATTAAATGGTGGAAGAAATGGAGAAAGAAAGAGATATGTCGTGGAAAGAAATGAAAAATGTTGGAAATGTGGAAAAAGGGGACATCATGCAAGAGAATGCAAGAGCACTTCTTCCACATCAAATTTCCAGAAAAGTGATAAATACGACAAAGGGAAAAAGAAAACCAGCCTAGTAGCTACTTGGGGTGATGATGAGGAAGCATACCAAAGCAATGATGAAAACAACTTAGCTCTCATGGCTAATAGCACCTCAACAAGTGATGAAGAAGATGAGGTAACTTTCATTGATCAAGATCTGATAGATTCTTTTAATGCTTTACAAATTGATTTTGAAGAAGCTATTGAAATCAACAAGAAATTTAAAAAGAAAATAAGGGAATTGGTTGCTGAAAATAATGCTTTACATGAGACGATTGATGATTTAGATTATCCTAAGGAAGATCATTCTACATGCCTTGCTGAAAAAGAAAATCTTACTTGTGAGCTTGATAGACTTAGAAAGGAATTTTCTTATGTGGTTAAAAAATTTGCTGGTGGGAATGAAAAGTTTGAAAAGATGTTATCTTTACAAAAATATTCAATTTCTAAACATGGTTTAGGATATGATCCATTTGATAGAGATTGTTCTTTGATTTCTAAATTCACTAAAGATGGCAAAGTTGCTAAATATGCTAGATGCTTAAAAGATGGTCATATAGATATTGCATGCAAAAGTATTATAAGATGTATTAATGTGAAGAAAATCTGGGTAGTAAAAGGTATAGCTCCTCCTAATATAGTTTATATGACTAACCAAAATGGACCCAAAATGGTCTGGGTACCAATGAGTAGAAAGAATGTTTCAGTTGTAGGTACAAGCAAGGAATGAAAATCCACTAAGCACATGGTACATTGATAGTGGATGTCGACTAATTGGTTATTTGTCTAGTAACAAGTCGACTTACGTGAGAATAAGTCGACCTATGATGTACACAACACTATGGAAATGAAGAAATTTCAGGATAAGTCGACTTATAAAATCGACAAGTCGACTTATGAGGGTCAATAAGTCGACTTATGGAGGTAAAACAAGTCGACTTATGGTTACACGGGTTTCATTGTTGGATTATCATGTTATGTAATGACTTTGCATTTTCTTTGTGTTTGATTATGAACTGCCAGTCGAATATAAGTTATCTGAGTCTTCTTTAAAAATTCTCTTTTTCACAAAATCTCCGAAAACATATTCTCTTCTACTTTTGAGATTTATTCATGATGATGTTTCTCCACCATGATGGTTTTTGTATCTAGCCAAGACCAACATTTCAAATTATTTGTATTTGCTTGCTACTTGAGACTATTTGTGTTTGATGACTTGCTTCTCTATTTAATATAATTGCGATATTTCATCTATTGTTGGTTTGTATTAGTTGTTTTGATTATGACAAAAAGGGGAAGAAAAATGAGAAATTGGATATTCTTTAGTTACTTGATTAAGGGGGAGTATGTATGTTAAATTATCTTTAATTTGAGTTTATCTTACAAGGTTATTAAATTCAATGATTTATATGATTGAGGGGGAGACTTCTAACCAAAATGACAAGGTATAAAAAACCTTGATCAATGTTTCTTTGTTTTCATTTCTTAAACAATTTCTAAGTGTTTTGTCATTATCAAAAAGGGGGAGATTGTTGGACCAATGGTGGTTGACAAATTAAATTCCACTTATGTTTTGATAATAATAAAATGTAAAGAATTGGTTAAGAAATTGTTTCAGGTATTTTGGGATTGATATTCAATAAATTATGAAAATCAAGATGAACAAGTGATAAATCATTGAAGAATCAAGATGGAAGTTTCCTTATAAGTGAAAATGGCATAAAACATAAGGATTGTAGAAGATTTGGTTGGATGTTACCGTTGAAGACAACACAAGTCGACTTGCACAGCATAAGTCGACTTATACATCAGGATCTGAACAGCACAAGTCGACTAGAACAACATAGTCAACTTATCTAGGACGACAAGTCGACTTACATAGCACAAGTCGACTTATAGAAGAGCAGAGATGAAATTTTACGAAAAGTGTTATCACAAATCGACTTATACATTCGACAAGTCGACTTATGGATACAGCAAATTAATTCCAACGGTCCAATTAGCCACAAATGGAAGGGAGATTGTTAAGGAACGGCTATAACAATCATGCAACGGCTACAATGAGCTCCAACAGCTATTTTCTTCAAGTATAAAGAGTAGATGATTGATGAAGAGTGTAGAGAAGTTCTACAAGCCAAAATACTCTTCTATTGCTCCAAAATTGCTCATTATTGCTCATATCTTGTTACACAATTGTATTGAGCATTTGTTCCTCAAACTTTATCTTATTTCTCTTACAATTTGAGTGACTAGTGATAGGTCACGTGTGAGGTAGCTTGAGCTTGAAATCAAATGATATTAGTAGGATTTGTGCCGGAAGACAAATCATTTGTAAAGGTAGCTTGAGCCGGAAATCAAGCGGTATTGGTAGGATTTGTGCCGGAAGACAAATCAAGTGTAAAGGTAGCTTGAGCTAGAAATCAAGCGGTATTGTAAGAGTTCACACTGAACTACAAAGTGTGTAATAAAGTGGTTTGCAAAATCCTAAGTGGGAGCTTAGGTAGAGGGTGTAGGTCTTAGCACCGAACCTCTATAAAAACAGTGTTTGATCTTCTTCCCTACTCCTTGAATTTAAATTTGTTTAAATTACTATTGTGTGAATTAACTTCTGATTTTATTGTAGAAAATATTGAAAAAACTTAAAGATCTATTCAACTCCCCCTTCTAGATCGCTAACATCTTCTTCCTTGGTTGATTGTAGATGGCAATTGCAGTCCTCCTCTTGGTAACCAGTTCAACCATTCTGATCTTCAACTTGTATCTTCTCAAAATTCTCGAATAGTTGTATACAGTTAGACTAGATTCATCGAATTTCTCCTGTGGTACCTGAACCAAGTTTGGTTCTGCTGCTGCCTCTAGTTCTGCTTCAATAGGATTCGCTTGAACCAGGCTTATCTCCTCTGGTTCCTCCTGTTGAGCAGTGGGAATTTCCTGAACTCTGCTATGCTCAATTTCTTTTTCTTTTTAAGCAACATTGAAGGTTTCTTTCTTTCGACTAACTTCCCAAGCAATGGACACAGTCTTCTTCCGACTAATCTTCTTAGTCTTTTCTTCTGCTTCAGTCAGTCTTGAAGATTTCTGCACTTGAGATTTTTCCTTCTCAGACTCTGATTTTCTCTTCTTCTCAGTCTCTTTAGCCTTTTGACTGAGTCTTCTTCTAAAATTGAGACTAGAGATCTGTTCCCTTCGGTACTCGAGATCCAGATACTTCTGCTTGACTCTGCTCTCTGGCTCTTTTGTCTTCCTGTTGTCTCAGGGTTCGATTCCTTGGTGATCTCTTCGCCTTTTTAGAGATCTCACCTAAAAGATTTTCTCCTTTTCTTTTTTGTGCACCTTCTTTTGTTCTTCGAACTGGGCTCACTTCTTTTTGAGGACTTGCCTGTTTTATCAACGGTCTACCCAATAGTTTTCTTCTTTCATCTATCGGTAATCTCATACTTGCTTGAGATTTAGAGCTAGTGGCGGGAGACTTCTTTAATGACCGCTCCCCCTCAGTTCTAGCTTTCTTTGTAGACTCTGCTACTTCTTTCGCCACTACCTTTAAGCTCATTCTTCTTACTGTATCAGAGTTAATGGTGCTCTTGACAGATACCATCCCTCTTATTCCTCTGTGAAGAAGAACTCCAGATTCCTTAAAAATCCTGGTAAGTAGCATACCGTAAGGAAAACTGTTGGTATCCTTCATCCCCTTAACCATATAATGAAAAATAAAAAATGGTAGGTCTATTGACGACGGCAAAGGCAGATAGAATGTACATTGTTCATCCAAGGTAGTCACAAGATGTCTTGACCCGGCTCTTGGTAAGATGCAATTAAACAAAATCGCATGTAGAACCCTAGCCTTCAGGACCAGACTTAAAGTCTTCCTCTCCCATGGTCATTGGCTCCATATAATTGTTTTCTGACATCTTCTTCCTTCATACTAACCTTGAACATCCATCTGGCTTTGGTTGATAGGGTTTCTCCAACTGAAGAGCATTCAGTCACCTTCTCCACTAACTCCTTTGTCACAATAACAGTTATTCCATCTACTGTGGAGATGATGGTGTTATCAACCAGTTGCGCATGCTTCCAAAAGTCATATACCTCATCTGTATATACTGGTTCCCACGTCTGGAAGAAATTTCTCCATCTAGCTTTAACAATATCTGGCTCAACATTCATGCCGTCACTCCTCAGAGATTCAAAATCTATATATCTTCCAAAAATCATAGCTGACTCCATTGCTTCTGATTTGAGACTGCTTCTGGTAGGATATTCTTCAAAGGTAAAGTTGTTTGCAAGAGTTTTTCGAAAGAGAGTTGAAGCGTCTGGGAGTAAAAGTAATCGAAATGATTATTGTTTTAGACTACTCAAAGGGTCTTATCCGATAGGTTCTAGAATCGTTGGGATCCTCAAGACTGTCAAAATTTTCCCTCCAAGACTTCCTTGTGGGAGAAGTTACCAGCTGTAACCTACTATTTCTAACGCCGTTAACTTTGACGGTCTTCTAGCCTGATTGGTCATTTAACATAACCATATTAAGGTTTCATCTGATTTCCTTAAACCGATCTTTACTCAGTGGTTTAGTGAAGATATCTGCCCATTGATATTATGTTTCAACGAACTGTAGTGTCACCACCTTCCTCTGAACGTAATCTCTCAAGAAATGATGTTTGACTTCGATATGCTTCACTCTTGAATGCTGTATCGGATTCTTCGATAGATTTATGACGCTGGTGTTGTCGCAATAGATTGGGATCTCATCTTCTCGAAATGAATAATCCTCCAGTTGATATTTAATCCATAATGTTTGTGAACAACAGCTTGCGGCATACATGTACTCAGCTTCGGCAGTTGATAGAGCTATCGAGCTTTGTCTCTTGCTTGACCATGAAACTAGGTTTGCGCCAAGAAAGTGACATCCTCCACTAGTGCTCTTCCTTTCAATTCTATCTCCGGTATAGTCCGCATCGCAATATCCGATTAACCTGAAATCTTTACCTTTCTCAAACATTAAGCAAAGATCAGTAGTACCTGCGAGATATGTCATAATTCTTTTAACAGCAATAAAATGAGACTCTCTAAGATCGGCCTGAAACCTTGCACACAAGCATACACTGAACAGAATATCAGGTTTACTTGCTGTAAGATACGGTAAAAAACCGATCATCCCTCTATACATGGTTTGATCCACCTTCTGACCAAGTTCATCTTTCGACAAAAGGTTTGAAGGATGCATTGGAGTCATCATAGGCTTCACATTATTCATATCAAATTTGGACAACAATTCTTTCACATATTTTTGTTGATGAATAAAAATTTTCTCTTCAGTTTGCTTAACTTGCAACCCAAGAAAGAACTTCAACTCACCCATCATACTCATTTGAAATTCACTTTTCATCAGATTCTCAAAACTCATACACAACATCTTTATGGTAGCACCAAAAATAATATCATCAACTTAAATTTGTACTAAGATAAAGTCATTCTCGTAAACCTTTCTAAAAAGCGTTTTATCCACTTGACCTCTAGTAAACCCATTCTCCGAAAGAAAATTACTTAGACGATCATACCAAGCTCTAGGAGCTTGCTTCAGGCCATATAAAGTTTTATAAAGTCTATAGATATGCTCTGGATTCTTGACATCCTCAAAGCTAGGAGGTTGCTTCACATACACCTCTTCGTCTATAAGACAATTCAGAAAGGCGCTCTTGACGTCCATTTGAAAAAGCTTTATGTTATGACAAACAACGTATGCCAGCAATATCCGAATAGCTTCAAGTCTTGCTACTGGAGCATACGTCTCATTGTAGTCTATCCCATCTTGCTGATTATGCTACTAATCTAGCTTTATTCTGACTTACTTTGCCTGATTCATCTAGCTTATTCTTGAAAACCCATCTGGTTCCTATAATGGATTTCTTCGAGAGTTTTGGAACTAAGGACCAAACTTTATTCCTAGTAAACTGATTCAACTCTTCTTGCATGGCTAAAATCCAAGCTTCATCCTGAAGGGCTTCCTCAATCTTCTTAGGCTCTATTTCGAGATGAGCATACATTAGCTTCTCTTCGAATTTGGACCTTGTCTAACTCCTTCGAGGTCTCTTGATAATTAGCTCTTACGGATGAGAACTCTTATACTTCCAATCTCTCTTTAATCTTATAGTTTCTGGAATATCCTCAATCTTATCTATTTGAGTTCCTGATGATGGAGTTTCTGTTGTTTCATCTAAGTTCTTTGAAGGATCTTCACTCTCCATGTCATCTTCCTTATGTGATTGAGAACGATCATCAAACTTGACATGGACGGTTTTCTCAACTGTCTTTGAGATAGAGTTATAAACCCGAAAGGCCTTAGATGATGATGAGTAGCCTAGGAAAATTCCTGAATAGGTCTTTGAGTCGAACTTATCCAACGACTCCTTTGTATTCGAATAGGCGATTCAACCGAATGGATGAAAGTAAGATATGTTTGGTCTCCTTCCATTTCATAGCTCATAGGGAGTCTTCTTCAACAAGGGTCGCAACAGTATTCTGTTCTGAATATAACATGTTGTATTCACAGCTTGTTGGAACCCGATTCGAAGAAAGGATCCCAACCGGAAAAACAGAAAACGAAAAGGAAAACGGATACAAAAGCGAATAGGAAACGGAAAACGAAAACAAAGTGACGGAACAAATCGAATTCATCGGAAGCCCGATTCGAAAGCAAATCAACTAATCGAATCGGTTCATATAGTGAAACAAAACGACAATTGTGAACATATTGGATTCCAAAGACGAAAATACGAATTAAAGCGAAAGAAATGCAATAGCAAAAGCGATATCAAAACGAAAAAGCGAAGCAAAAACAAAGGGAAGGCAAAAATACAATTTAAAGCGAAAGCAATACAATAGCAAAAGCAAAATCAAAACGAAGCGAAGGCGAAACCGAAAGCAAATCGAATAAACATAGCAAAACGCAAAGCGAATGCAAATTGGAATCGAATAACAGATCAGAATAATCAATAGAATCGAATCATAAGGTGGAGACAAACGAAATAATCAATCGAACTGAAACAAAATCCGACATCCAGGATATAGAATAGAGAAACATAATCGCATTGGAAACCCTAAGACATTCCAAAATCCGGTATAAATTTTTTTTCTTTTCTTTCTTTTTCTTATAACCATTATTCCTCACACTCATGCAAATCATACAATTTCCCTTTTCTTAGAAATTTTCCTCAATCAAAACTCAATACATACAAACTTCGTATACATACAACAAATCCCAAAAAGCCATCTTTATACTAATTTTTATCAAAATTTCGGCAGCATAACGGCTGCATTTGGCCTAACCCAAAACCTGTAAATGGTAACATACACTTCTATATTCTCACAAGTAGCCAGTATCATCGGACACCCCGTCCGGAATCCCAACTCAAACACAAAGCAGTATCTCAAATCATGCTTATATATAATTCCCATTCATAAGCAATATACAAAAACCTAATATAATCAAAACACAACCCAATCATTTATGAATTACACAATTCCCAAAATCACATTCACCATACTCAAATATATACACCAATTCGTAATCCTCATACATTCTGAAATATATGCTCGAAATACATCATAATCACTTACTTACAAAACTTTAATGGCAATTTAAGCAATTTACAAAACTTGTCCAAAAATCCCAAATACACAATTTACAAATAGAACAAAACGAACAGACGACTTGAATTTCTTTCATCCGATCTCCTGCTCGAAACCTGGAGACGGGGATGAAAGGGGGGTGAGTTCGACAACTCAGTGGATAACACATTTATAAATTAAAAAATAAGCAGAAATCATTTTTCATAAACTTTTGCCAAAAGGCTTATTTTTCAAACTTTGCAACTTTTCAAACATTTTCATCAAACCTTTCAAATTTTGTTTTCAAACTTTTCAATATAAATTCCACTTTTCATTTCTAAATTTTCTCCCATTTTCATAAACATAAATGCAATCACATAAAGGCACAAATCACATAAAATCACAAATCAAACACATAAAACAAGTTAAACGGTTTGGGTCGGTCCAAAAATGGAACGTACTACACATTCCCGCAAAGCAGTCCTGTGCAGTCGTCAACAGAACGTACTACACTTTCCCGCATAGCGAACCAGTGTAGCCGTGAAGGGAGTCCGAAATCGGAACTCCAATGCCTCTAGCAGGCAACCGGGAGAAGGCTTTAATTTTTAAATAGAGACAGTGCACTGACCCAATGAGAGATCTAACCAAAGCCACTTAATCATATAATTCACACTTGAAAACGGAATGCCCGTAGGCATATTTCGAAAATCTTAGTATTCATATCGAACACACCAAACAATATGCCATTCAGAAATTTTCATAATGCTCATAACAATTCACATTACAATCAAACATCACAAAAGATGTTGTAATTTTGGAAATTACACAAAATCATAACACAAATGAACTTTTATTCTTTCAAATAATGAAGTCCTTAATTTCTCCAATTATTCAAAACTTTAGAATAATAATGAATTCCATAAATATAGCAATTTCTCAACATCATAGCAAAAGCCTTGAATTTAATCTTTCAAAATCAATAATTTGCAAATTTGCTTTCTTTATTTTTCAAAAATTCATATATGGCTTATAATTCAAAATACAAACATATTACCCACCTCGAATTAATGCCCGAAATTTGATCCACACTTCAATTTGTGCATTCCTTCTATCTTTCTTCCAATTTAACATCACGTAAGCCATCAACATCCAAATTCAACATCATAATTTGCATAGTTCTCAAAATTAACTATAGGAAACCCAAATTAATCACTTTACCAAGCTATCTAAAGCAAGAATTTCGAAAATCCCCAAATTTCAAATTTGACCTAAACCGATTCACTCAAATTCAATATCATATTTAACTTAATTTCTCAAAATGAGCTTAGAAAACATTAATTCCTCACATATTCAAGCTATCTAAATCTCCAATTTTCAAAAACCCCAATTTTCAAAATTGGCCTAAACCAATTTACCCAAATTCAATATCATAAATCACAATTTCTTCAAAATTGATTTCATATTTCACCAATCCATCATATTTTTCCTGATTCTAAGCTATCTATTTCTAAAAACCTCAAACCACAAAATTAGGTGTAAACCCTAATTAATAATTATTCAAAATTGATCCAACATACTTAACAATTTCTCAAATTGACCTCATAAGCCACAAATCCAAATCATTATCATGTTAAAGCAACCAAAAACTCAAGAAAATCTCAAAGTTCAAAATTTCCTCTTACCTCATTTCTTCTCCAATTTTCAGATTTCTTGGTTCAAGATGAAGCTCATGTAATTCTCCACCTTTTTCTCTCTTGGAACAACATCAAATTCTTTCTCTAAGACTCATAAAAATAAAAAACTTACTTACTTTTTCTCTTCCCCTCTTCCTTCCACCGAAAGCTTCTCTCATCACTCTTCTTTTATCTTCTTTTCTTATTTTGCTTGTAAGTGTCGTGGGTCTCCTTTGAAAAACGACAACTCCCTTTAATATATGGTGCCATGTCATTTAAATGAGGTTCAAATGACCCTTTTGTCCCTCTCTTTAAGTGGACTTCCCAAAATGCCCCTACATTTACTTTAAGTCATGCTTACTTTCGGATCTGATTCGCACTATCAATTTGAAGGAATTTGTCAAAACTTCCTTCTAGAGAAATGTTTCTCTATGTCTTAATTTCATAATGCCACAAAAATAATCCAATTTAGAGCACTACATCAAAAGTTATGCTAAAAACATTTCAGATATGTTCATGTTCTAACACATTTTCCATCACGTTATTTCCATCCAGAAATTGACATTCTTAATCCTAAAATTGAAACTCAATATCTTCACAAAAATTGTATCCCTATGTCTCTAGTTTAATCCAAAATAAGAATCGCATCATTTCGATTACCAGAGCAAAAGTTATGCCCATAATACTTTCAGATGTTCTTAATCCAAAACTGCACACTAATCCGAACTTCAATTCAGAAATTGAAAGTCTTAGAGGTAAAATTGAAATTTACTTTCTTCATATGACTTGTAGCCCCATGTCTTAGTTTTATTTTGCCTCAAGAAACACCTCAATCGGATCTCCACAGATCTCGAATTTTGCAAAATATTAAACCATGTCCAGAAAATTAGTCCACTCAATTTGATTAAATTAATCCTCCTTTATTTAATCTCATAAAATTACAAATTTTCCATGAGGACGTAGATAATTGTCTTAGGAATCCAACGCTTTAAGAATCAAGTCAATCAGACGTCAGACGAAAAAGTTTTGAGTGAAAGATTGGAAGAGGGTCAAAAGTGGGTCGGATTAAGGTCGGGTCGAACCGGGTCAACCCACCCGGGTCGAGCTGGAATCACCCGTTTCGTGAGGGCAACGCATCGCCCTAGCGAAACACATCGCAAATGGCGATCGCGACGAGTCGTGACCGCGACATGCACGATCAATTTTTTTTTACACTGAACTTTAAAAATTCATAACTTTTCACTCAGAACTTCAAAAATTACAAATTTGATCTCTATGGAAAGCTTGAAGGAAGCTCTACAACTTCTATGAAAAATTCCACAACCAATTCTGTAACATCCCGTTACCGATGCGATGAGCATATTGGTACGGGTAGTTCTGTTATTGCATAAATAGTGATCGAGTGTTTTGTGGCCTCTGATCTTAACGAGATAGATCATTTTGCACATGCATACATAGTGACATGCATTCATGATTGTTCCAACATTTAAATTGTAATTATGAGTTGAATTGTGAATCTTGAGATTATTACGTTAGATTGTGACTTGATTGAGAAATTAAGAACAATTGAGTAAAATAGTGGAATTAGAGTGAGAATTAAATTTTAGGGAATTGGAAATTGAAAATTTAATATGGGATCGAGTGTTTTATATTTTTGAGAAATTATGAGAATTTTTTTGGAATTTTTAGAGTTATGTGTCCGGACCGAGAAAATGACCTAAAGACTGATGATTTAGATTCCTGTTCCGAAAGCGAGTGGTAAATGGCTTGAAAAATTTAGATTTGCGAGTTTAGGAAATTTTGTGATGAGCCATTGAAATTAGAGACTGAAATTGAAAGAAATTGAGGACTATGAGCTAGAGGTTTAACTCAGCCCAATATATATGCATATCTTATGTTTAAAAATTGGAAGACACTTCTCTTAGGGTTCAAATCTTCTTCCTCTTCTCGTGGGTGTCGTCGATCTCTTCCTCCCTTGGAGACTTTCATTTGTTCCCCTTCATTGTGGTTGATGAGCTGTTAGAAGCCTTGGGAAGTTGATGTTTGGCTTGGATTGAGGAGTTTACCATGATTGTTAGAGCTTGAGGAATTTTCGGAAGTTTTAGGGTTTTCCGTTCGATTCTTCTATTTGATAAGTTTATTGTGTTAAAGGTTGTTATTTATTATGGGTTGTTGCATTTATGGTGTTTAATGAGTTAGATGTGAGTAAATGAGTGTGTTTAATGCTAGTATAGAGAGAGAATGGTTGAAAATGGCGGAAAAAACGAATCAGAGAAGAAGAAGATGGGTCGCACATCGCGACGTCTGAAAAAGGGCCACACCGCGGAGAGAAAAGGTGTGCTCGCCGCGGCGAGCCGAATGAGACGTCGCGGCGAGCGAATGGATTTAGACGCTGCGGCGAGGCAAGTTGTAGGCGTCGCGGCGAGGAGAAGAGAGGTGTTCGCTGCGGCGAACGGTTCCACGCCGCGGCGAGCGTTCCTCTGTGCGCCGCGGCGAGAGACAGTAAGTCACGGCGAGGGATAAATTTTAAATGGATGTGTTTTGGTTTTTAGGGTATATCTTTTGGTGTAGACCTCCGATTGAGGTGATTCTGGATTCGTTGCGAACTAGAGATAAAGGTCTACGATTGAGGTAAATAATAAGAGTTCGAATTTTAATTAGCGAGTTCTCAATCATAGGAAGAGAGCCGATTATAGTTTCTATCGTGACCTAAGAGTTATGTTATGACGATTGGAGTATATTTAGAGCTTGAATGAGAGATTTATGAAATCGATGGATGAGATTGATTTAGTAAATAGTGGATTTTAGTTGTGAAGCGAGAAATAGCGGAATTGGGTTAGAGCGCTGGAAAATCATGATCATGCATCGTACAATTTCGAATTTGAGACATGTGCATTATTAAATTCCTTTGATTGAGCATATAGTGATGAGATTTCGTTTGGATTGTTATAGAGGCACCGTTGGATCGTCAGTCCACGGATATTGTTGGGACTTCTAGGCAGTAGCTCGGAAGTTACAGGTGAGTAACCTAGTTGGTTCCTCAATCTTTGTGTGATTAAATGTGTTGTGAATGTGTGAATTGTTGGTCATGTGAGTGTTATAAATGTGAAATAAATGTGCTGTGATTATGAGTAAATGTGATGAATGCTATAAGTGAAATTGTTAGATACATGTGCCATTGAATGTGCAAGTGTAAGTGCATGCTAGGCATGATTAAAATCGCTTAATAAGCAGTTGTGACTGGAGCAATTAGTGATCAGAGCTTTAAGCTCGATTATCAGTAAAAATGGCCTAAGGCCAAAAAGGGAAATAGTGCATACCCAGAGGGCTCTCCTATCCCTAAAGTGAGTGGGCAGTAGTGCATACCCAGAGGGCTCTCCTACTCACCAAAAATGCGAATATTGACGCTCAGTCACAACACTGTCATAAAATGAGAAGTGGCATGCATTATGCATCAGATTGTATTGTGAAAAGTGAAAGTGCGTGTATTAAGTGATGATTGCTCAGTGATGTATCAGATTTATGTTGTGATGAAAATGTGTAAAGTGTCTGATAGTGTTTCGATTGTGTTTTGTGACTGTGTAATATATGATGATATATTATGTGTATATGCATGAGTTGGGTGAACCATCGATGATGGTTTCTCATTGAGTTCGCAAACTCACCCAACATTGCTAATATTTTTCAGGGCAACGTTAGTAGACTCTTAGCTCCCGTGTTAGAGTTTTTCTGCTGTGCGAGTGCGTGGGCGAGTGAAGCGATAGCACACAGGTCGGTCAGCTGGAGCGATTTTTGAGGATAACCTAGTATAGACTTTTGTATCAGTTTCCTTTTTGGGATATTATGTTGGACTGTAGGGAACTGATAGACTTGTCTATATTTTGGATTGATGTTATGAAATGAAAGTTTATTATGATTTTAAATTTTAGTGATTTGCATAATGCGGTTTATTATATTGATGTCATGCGAGTATTTAGTGATAGTTGCGAGCGTAGCACTTCCTTGCTGTAGGATATACATCAAATCGACCCACGGGCGTCTCGGTGCGTACCCTACGGTAAGGGGGCGCTACAAATTCCATCTCTAAAATGACCAATTTTCTAATCAAAGATTTAGCCCAAATAATAAATACCTAAACAAAGACCTCAATTTTGAAAATTGCTATCTTTCAACTCCAAAGTCCAAACATGTCATATTTTATATCAAAACGAAGATTAGAAAGTTACCTACAACTTTCATGGAGGACATAAAAATCAATTTGACCTCTAAGGAAGTCAATTTTCCATTCAAACGTTATGTCCTCTAATACTCATGCTGAAACCATAACAGAAATTTGTAAAAATCATAACTTGTTATTCCTTGATCTAAAAATTGCATACTTTATATCAAAATAAATATCAAATCTTCAACTTTCATAAAGAACTTCAAGGCTAAATTAACCTCTAACTAGGTCAATTTTGCAGTCAAAGCTTCAGCCATAATATAAGTCAACCTATAACACACCTAAACTTTGACTAATCATAACTTTCACTCCCGATATTAAAAAATTGCAAACTTTATGGCGACAGAAAGCTCTCAACATAATCTACAAGTTTCAAGAAGATCATTTTCTCAAATTTTGCTTCAAATAAAAAGTCAACTTTTTATCGCCAAAAGTCAACTTTCTTAATTCTTCACATTTTCACACTTTTCCCTTTATTTCTTGATTTTAAACTTAATTTGCAATAAACTAATTGACTTTAACTTTTATAACCTATACAAATCTAATTCTCAAAGCCATCATAATCTTTCCATTCTTTTTCTCATTGGGCAATAACATCTCTAACAAAGTTCATATACAAAAATACTCAATTAATTGCATTTCTTATTTCTAAATTCCACTTAAAAATCGGAGTCCAACATTTCTCCCCCTCTTAAAAAAAATTTAGTTCTCAAAATTTATACTTAAGGCATCATCAAATAACACAAATCTCTTAACTAATTTCTTTCCAAAAGATCATAGTCAATTACTTTTCTTATATCACTATTCTCCACATATGTATACAAATCGATTGTCTAAGTCTTAATAACCTTATTATGGACCAAACCATCATTCAAAATCAACCGTTTGCACTTCTATACATATATCCTTCTCTTCAAACCCATCTTTCAATTATCCCTTCTTTCATCTCACAAAAGCATAGTCAAATCCATTTATCCCCAATTCATCAAGAGTTTCTAATCTTAATTTCCACAAGCACATTCTTATAATCAATCATATTCTTGATGCCTAAATCAAACAATCATTTTGGTACAATCACCTCATGTTCACATACTCACTAATTCAATCAAATTGCTTCAAAACTCTTAACAATCATATACGCCCATGTATGATCATAATACTGGGCTCTGATACCATAAATGTTGGAACCCGATCCGAAGACCGGATCCCAACCGGAGAAACAGAAAACGAAAAGGAAAACGGATACGAAAGCAAATAGGAAACGGAAAACGAAAACAAGTGACGGAACAAATCGAATTCATCAGAAGCCCGATTCGAAAGTAAATCAACGAATCGAATCGGTTCATATAGCGAAACAAAGCGACAATTGCGAACATATCGGATTCCAAAGACAAAAATACAAATTAAAGCGAAAGAAATACAATAGCAAAAGCGATATCAAAACGAAAAAACGAAGCACAAACAAAGGGAAGGCGAAAATACAATTTAAAGCGAAAGCAATGCAATAGCAAAAGCGAAATCAAAACGAAGCGAAGGCGAAAACAAAAGCAAATCGAATAAACATAGCAAAACGCAAAGCGAATGCAAATCGGAATCTAATAACAGATCGAAATAATCAATAGAATCGAATCATAAGGTGGAGAAAAACGAAATAATCAATCGAACTGAAACAAAATCCGACATCCGGGACATAGAATAGAGAAACATAATCGCATTGGAAACCCTAAGACATTTCAAAATCCGGTATAAATTTTTTTCTTTTCTTTCTTTTTCTTATAATCATTATTCCTCAAACTCATGCAAATCATACAATTTCCCTTTTCTTAGAAATTTTCCTCAATCAAAACTCAATACATACAAACTTCGTATACATACAACAAATCCCAAGAAGCCATCTTTATACTAATTTTTATCAAAATTTCGGCAGCATAACGGCTGCATTTGGCTTAACCCAAAACCTGCAAATGGTAACAGACACTTCTATATTCTCACAAGTAGCCAGTATCATCGGATACCCCGTCCGGAATCCCAACTCAAACACAAAGCAGTATCTCAAATCATGCTTATATATAATTCCCATTCATAAGCAATATACAAAAACTTAATACAATCAAAACACAACCCAATCATTTCTGAATTACACAATTCCCAAAATCACATTCACCATACTCAAATATATACACCAATTCGTAATCCTCATACATTCTGAAATACATGCTCGAAATACATCATAATCACTTACTTACAAAACTTTAATGGCAAATTAAGCCATTTACAAAACTTGTCCAAAAATCCCAAATACACAATTTACAAGTAGAACAAAACGAACAGACGACTTGAATTTCTTTCATCCGATCTCCTGCTCGAAACCTGGAGATGGGGATGAAAGGGAGGTGAGCTCGACGGCTCAGTGGATAACACATTTATAAATTGAAAAATAAACAGAAATCATTTTTCATAAACTTTTTCCAAAAGGCTTATTTTTCAAACTTTGCAACTTTTCAAACATTTTCATCAAACCTTTCAAATTTGGTTTTCAAACTTTTCAATATAAATTCCACTTTTCATTTCTAAATTTTCTCCCATTTTCATAAACATGAATGCAATCACATAAAGGCACAAATCATATAAAATCACAAATCAAACACATAAAACAAGTCAAACGGTTTGGGTCGGTCCAAAAATAGAACGTACTGCATATTCCCGCAAAGCGGTCCTGTGCAGCCGTGAACAGAACGTACTACACTTCCCCGCATAGCGGTCCAGTGTAGTGGTGAAGGGAGTCCGAAATCGAAACTCCAGTGCCTATAGCAGGCAGCCGGGAGAAGGATTTAATTTTCAAATAGAGACAGTGCACTGACTCACTGAGGGACCTAACCAAACTCACTTAATCACACAATTCACACTTGAAAACGGAATGCCCGTAGGTATATTTCGAAAATCTTAGTATTCATATCGAACACACCAAACAATATACCATTCTGAAATTTTCATAATGCTCGTAACAATTACATTACAATCAAACATCACAAAAGATGTAGTAATTTTGGCAATTACACAAAATCATAACACAAATGAACTTTCATTCTTTCAAATAATGTAGTCCTTAATTTCTCCAATTATTCAAAACTTCATAATAATAATGAATTCCATAAATATAGCAATTTCTCAACATCATAGCAAAAGCCTTGAATTTAATCTTTCAAAATCAATAATTTGCAAATTTGTTTTCTTTATTTTTCGAAAATTCATATATGACTTATAATTCAAAATACAAACGTATTACCCACCTCGAATTAATGCCCGAAACTTGATCCACACTTCAATTTGTGCATTCCTTCTATCTTTCTTCCAATTTAACATCACCTAAGCCATCAACATCCAAATTCAACATCATAATTTGCATAGTTCTCAAAATTAACTATAGGAAACCCAAATTAATCACTTTACCAAGCTATCTAAAGCAAGAATTTCGAAAATTCCCAAATTCCAAATTTGACCTAAACCGATTCACTCAAATTCAATATCATATTTAACTTAATTTCTCAAATTGAGCTTAGAAAACATTAATTCCTCACATATTCAAGCTATCTAAATCTCCAATTTTCAAAAACCCCAATTTCCAAAATTGGCCTAAACCAATTTACCCAAATTCAATATCATAAATCACAATTTCTTCAAAATTGATTTCATATTTCACCAATCCATCATATTTTCCATGATTCTAAGCTATCAATTTCCAAAAACCTCAAACCACAAAATTAGGTATAAATCCTAATTAAAAATTATTCAAAATTGATCCAACATACTTAACAATTTCTCAAATTGACCTCATAAGCCACAAACTCATATCATTATCATGCTAAAGCAACCAAAAACTCAAGAAAATCTCAAAGTTCAAAATTTCCTCTTACCTCATTTCTTCTCCAATTTTTGGATTTCTTGGTTCAAGATGAAGCTCATGTAATTCTTCACCTTTTTCTCTCTTGGAACAACATCAAATTCTTTCTCTAAGACTCATAAAAATCAAAAACTTACTTACTTTTCCTCTTCCCCTCTTCCTTCCACCGAAAGCTTCTCTCATCACTCTTCTTTTATCTTCTTTTCTTATTTTGCTTGTAAGTGTCGTAGGTCTCCTTTGAAAAACGACAAAATCCTTTAATATATGGTGCCATGTCATTTAAATGAGGGTCAAATGACCCTTTTGTCCCTCTCTTTAAGTGGACTTCCCAAAATGCCCCTACATTTACTTTAAGTCATGCTTACTTTCGGATCTGATTCGCAATATCAATTTGAAGGAATTTGTCAAAACTTCTTTCTATAGAAATATTCCTCTATGTCTTAATTTCGTAATGCCACAAAAATAATCCAATTTAGAGCACTACATCAAAAGTTATGCTCAAAACATTTCAGATATGTTCATGTTCTAACACATTTTCCAGTGCCTTATTTCCATCCAGAAATTGACATTCTTAATCCTAAAATTGAAACTCGATATCTTCATAACAATTGTAGCCCTATGTCTCTAGTTTAATCCAAAATAAGAATCGCATCATTTCGATTACTAGAGCAAAAGTTATGCCCAAAATACTTTTAGATGTTCTTAATCCAAAACTGCACACTAATCCGAAATTCAATTCAGAAATTGAAAGTCTTAGGGGTAAAATTGAAATTTACTTTCTTCATATGACTTGTAGCCCCATGTCTTATTTTTATTTTGCCTTAAGAACCACCTCAATCAGATCTCCACAGATCCCGAATTTCGTAAAATACTGAACCATGTCTAGAAAATTAGTTCACTTACTTTGATTAAATTAATCCTCCTTAATTTAATCTCATAAAATTACAAATTTTCCATAAGGGCGTAGATAATTGTCTTAGGAATCCAACGCTTCAAGAATCAAGTCAATCGGACATCAGACGAAAAAAATATGAGCGAAAGATTGGAAGAGGGTCAAAAGCAGGTCAGATTAGGGTCGGGTCGGACCGGGTCGACCCGCCCGGGTCGGGTTGGAATCATCCGTTTCGTGAGGGCGATGCATCGTCCTCGCGAAAAGCGTCGCAAATTGTGACCGCGAGACGCGCAATCAATTTTTTTTTACACTAAACTTTAAAAATTCAGAACTTTTCACTCAGAACTCCAAAAATTGCAAATTTGGTCTCTATGGAAAGCTTGAAGGAAGCTCTACAACTTCCATGAAGAATTCCACAACCAATTCCATCTCTAAAATGATCAATTTTCTAATTAAAGATTTAGCCCAAATAATAAATACCTAAACAAAGACCTCAACTTTGAAAATTTATATCTTTCAACTCCAAAGTTCAAACATGTCATATTTTATATCAAAACGAAGATTAGAAAGTTACCTACAACTTTCATGAAGGACATAAAAATCAATTTGAACTCTAAGGAAGTCAATTTTCTATTCAAACATTCTGTCCTCTAATACTCATGCTGAAACCATAACAGAAACTTGTAAAAATCATAACTTATTATTCCTTGATCTAAAAATTGCATACTTTATATCAAAATAAATATCAAATCACAATCTTCAACTTTCATAAAGAACTTCAAGGCTAAATTAACCTCTAACTAGGTCAATTTTCCAGTCAAAGCTTCAGCCATAATATAAGTCAACTTATAATACACCTAAACTTTGACTGATCATAACTTTCACTCCTGATATCAAAAAATTGCAAACTTTATGGCGACAGAAAGCTCTCAATATAATCTACAAGTTTCAAGAAGATCATTTTATCAAATTTTGCCTCAAACAAAAAGTTAACTTTTTATCGTCAAAAGTCAACTTTCTTAATTCTTCACATTTTCACACTTTTTCTCTTTATTTCTTGATTTTAAACTTAATTTGCAATAAACTAATTCACTTTAAGTTTTATAACCCATACAAATCTAATTCTCAAAGCCATCATAATCTTTCCATTCTTTTTCTCATTGGGCAATAACATCTCTAACAAAGTTCATATACAAAAATACTCAATTAATTGCATTTCTTATTTCTAAATTCTACTTAAAAATCGTAGTCCAACACAGCTTCTGAGAAATTGTGGAAAATTCCATTCTCCTCACAGAATAACCTAAACTTCTCATTCTCGAATTCTCCACCATGGTCACTCCTGATACTAGCTATATATACTCATTTTTCAATCTGTAACTTTCTGGAGAGGGTTCTAAAACACTTAAAAGATTCATCTTTGTGTGACAGAAACAATATCCAACAAAATCTAGTAAAGTCATCAACAATAACAAGTCCATATTTCTTTCCGCCAAGACTTATTGTTCTAGTTGGACCAAATAAATCCATATGTAACAACTCCAAAGTTCTAGAAGATGTTACAAAATTTTTAGAAGAAAAACGATGTTTTAACTTGTTTTCCTTTCAAAGAACTTTCACAGTAAAATTCTTTGTCAAAACTCATTTTTGGTAAGCCTCTCACCAAATCAAAATTTTGCCAACTTTGAAATATGTTTAAAGGAGATATGACCTAGCTTTTTATGTCAGATTAGTCTTTCTTCTTCAGAAGATAGAAAACATGAAACATTTTGGTCTTGAAAATCTTCTAAATCAATTTTGTAAAGGTTATTTCTTCTCTTGGCAGAAAAGAATATAGACCCATCTTTGTTTCTGACTTCACAAAGATTTTGATTGAATGAGACTATGAAACCAGAGTCACACATTTGACTTACACTAATCAAATTGTGCTTCAAACCATTAACAAGCAGTACATTATCTATGCATGCAAAGGAATCTTTACCTATCTTACTGATTCCAATTATCTTGCCCTGCTGGTTGTCTCCGAAAGTTACCGATCCTCCCTTCTTATACTGAAGATCTAGGAACATAGACCTTCTTCCCGTCATATGTCGCGAGCAACCACTTTCTAAATACCAACAGTGCTTGTCGCATTTTTCAAGGAAGGATATCTGCAGGAGAAACTATTTTACTCTTTGGTACCCATATTTTCTTGGGTCCATTTTGGTTAGTAAAATGCACATAATGAGTCTTTTGATGCTTTTTACCAAAATGTTGATGAAAACGTGTTTGATGATACCATTTATTTTGAGAAAGTGATTTCATATGATTATGAGACTTATACTCGTAAATCCTAATCCAGTTTTATCACTAGGGTGTCTACATTTTCCTAGCATCTCATTCATTCTTTTAATACTTTCAGTCAATGTAGCTAAATCGGATGAGAGACTTTTAATTCTAAGCTTCAACTGATTTATCTCATCGGATTTATCTACGACTTTCTTTTTCTCCTCTAGTTGTTTCTTTAAACAAATATTTTCTCTCTCTATTTCTTCTATATGCTTAAGATTCTCTACATACTTCTTCTTCAACAGTTTGTACTGTTTCAGAATAGCATGAGAATCCTCTAATAATTCTGAATAGGCTTCATGCAAGTTATCGATTCGAAGTTACCTCCTCATCACTTTCTTCCTCATTACTAGGCGATATTAGCATGTTCAGACGACTCAGAATTTGTGTCTGACTCTGATGAGTCTAGATCTTCCCATGTTACCATCATGCTTTTTTTGCCTTCTCTACTCTTCTTGGGTTTCTTCTTTAGAGTAGGACATTCGGACTTGTAATGTCCAGGTTGATTACACTCGTAGCATATGATAGATATCTTTTCTGCTTTGCCATCATCTTTGCTATTCTTCTTGAAGAATTGACTTCCTTTGGACTTCTTCTTCCACATCCGTCTTATCTTCCGGGAAATGAACGATAATTCGTCATCTTCATCACTTGACTCTTGTTTTGATTCGCTTGAGTCATCATTCTTCGATTCTTCTATCTTCAATGCTTTTGATGACTTTCTCCTTCTTTGAGTCTTGTGGTTCTTCTGTCCGGCCTTCAGTGCTATTGACTTTTCTCGTTTGGGCTTGTCTTCAGCATCAAGCTCTACTTCATGAATCTTCAGTGATCCAAGCAACTCATCAAGCTTTAGTACACTCAAATCCTTCGCTTCCTGCACCGCTGTAACCTTTGGTCTCCATCTCTTCGGAAGACTTCTTAAGATCTTTCTTACGTGATCCTGGTTATTGTACGTTCTTCCAAGGGCTTTCAATCCATTGACGATTGTCTGGAATCTCCCAAACATCTAATCAATCAATTATTCTTCCTTCATCTTGAAAAGCTCGTACTGGTGCACAAGAATGCTTATCTTGGATTCTTTGACTTGGTTTGTACCTTCATGCGCGATGGATAGTGTGTCCCACTTCTCCTTTGCAGTGTCGCATCCGTGAACTTTGTCATATTCACTCCTGCTTAGAGCGCACGTCAAGAAAAACTTTGCTTTAGAGTTAAGCTGAATTCTCGCCTTTTGGTCAGCCGTCCATCTGGTTCGTGGAATAAGATTTCCATCTTCGTCTACTGGTATATATGGTCCATTCTCTATTACATCCTAAAGGTCGACATGAGTAGAATCTATGAAGAACCGCATTCTATCTTTCCAGTAGTGATAATCTTCACCGTTGAATGCTGGAGGTCTAGTGACTGAGGCACCTTCTGCAATGTATACATGTGATTTTGCCATTATCTTTAATCCACACTTTGCTACAGTGATTCTTAGATACCTTGCTCTGATACCAATTGAAGTAAATCACACGTTAGTACAATGCTTTATAAAACGATAACGAATACACGAGAAGGGGGGTTGAATTTTTTATTCCCCTTTTTTGAAAATTCTTTCAAAACTGTTTTGTTAAAAACAAGTTCTTTTTACCGAAACTTCAGTAAGTTCGAATTAATCAAGACTTTGAAAACTTGTTTCAGAATTAGAGTAATAACAAAAACGTTAAACTTTAAAAGTAATAGAGTAGAGAGGAGTTGACACAGAGATTTTATCCTGGTTCACCCCAAACCGTGGGCTACGTCCAGTCCTCAGAGTTCTTTCTAAGATTTCGCTATCTCTTCAACTTTTACAAGTATTCTTTCCGAGCCTCTTCAGGTCTCTACACTCAGTATTCTTTCACTCTTAGCCTCTGCAGGCTATCTGCACTACTTTCTTACAAAAGTAATTCGAACTGTTACAGTAAAATTAACTCTCAACTAATTTGCACAAAGTTTGTGTACGTAAATCAATTATCTCAGCTTTTGTTCTTTTTGTTTTCGCACTTGCTAACTTTGCAATCTTCGACTTCGACTCATATTTATAGCCTTCGTCTGCAACTGCTTCTTGAATCTTGTTTCTTGAATCTTTAAAGAAACTGTTAATCAGTTGAGTTCTGTAACTAACTCAAACTGACTCTTGCGACTTCTTTTTGAATTCCGAGTCTGCTTTTCTCCGTCTGTATTTTTACGTCTGTGTTTCAGCGTCTGCGTCTATTTTTCACTTTGTGTCTGCGTCTGCGTCTGCGTCAGTTTTTCACTTGCGTCTGTATCTATTTTTCACTTTGCGTCTGCGTCTGCGTCTGCTTTGCATCTGCGTTTGTATTTCTGCGTCTGCATCTACGTCTGCGTCTTTTTTTCACTTTGCGTCTGCATCTGCGTCTGTTTGATTAATCTGCGTCTGTATTTCTTCGTCTGTCTTTTAACTTCGTCTGCGTCTATGTTCTGTTCTCCGTCTGTCTGTTTTCTATTTTGCTTCTTCTTTTACTACTTCTTTCTTATTCATCAAAATCATATATATATGTAAAGTCATTTTGACTTAACAGTGCTATCCTCAACAAAGGATTTCTCTCAATAACTTTTAACAAAGAAGAAAAAAACAAAATAACTCAAGTGACTAAAATAACAAAGAACGAAAGCGAATACACTTGAAATAAAAAGGAACCACTTCCCAACAAATTTATCTCCTTCAAAGACATATTTGAAAGATGTTCACGACTTATAATGTCGTAATCAATTGCTGGAATTTTCAAAGGCAGCATAAAGATGACGCATACATATGAAAGTGAATCAGCCGCGTAGTCCCAAAAAGCCACACCCAATTGGCGTTAAAGAATTGAAGAAGATACTCATCTTATTTATGCAACCACCAAAAACACATTAGCCACGACACACCAAGGAAAACACAACTTAACTGAAGTGACACAAGAGTCACATAAAACGTAGCAACAAGAAGGGTTAATTATGAACGCAAAATTAGCACTACTGCACACCACGTCAATCGATAACTACAGACAAAAACCTCACAACATAGGTTGTGTAAAAACCCAATAGAGAAACAGTTGCCCAAACAAGATCGTTAACTCAAACTGAAGACGAGAGAGGTCATAGCAGAAGACACATTCAACTGTATATTCACGTGATTTTGCCAAGGAGTCTTCATAAGATAGAGATCTATCTTCATTCAAACTCTTATAAAAAAATATCTAAGATATTATATCCCATCTTGATTTTAATTTGAAGCTAATCAACATTATCTTTAGAGTCCAATTATCAAATAATGTCAAAACTAAAAAATAAGATATATAACATATATCTTAACACTTCCAAATATGTCCTGGGTGAAGTGGTTAAAACAACTGTTTACTTGATCAACCAAACATCATCAGTCCCCTTTGGTATCAATGTTTTGAAGAGAATGTGGACAGGGAAAGACCCCTCTTATTCACATAGGAAGGTATTTAGATGTAAGTTGTTTAAACATGTCCCTAAGGAGCAAAAACTGAAACTTGACTCGAAAACGATTCCATGCATATTTGTCGAGTATGATGATTAATAGTTTGACTTCAGAACTTATGACCCAAAAAAGCATAAATTTGTTAAAAATAGAGACGTAGTATTCCATGAGCACAAGATGGGTGCTAAACTCATTAAAGGAGGTAAGACTACTCTCAGTAGTTCATCCAGCAATGTCATTGATGTTTCCCCTATATTAACTTATGTTAACTAACCTACAGGTGAAGGAGATGAAGAATATGAACAGGTAGATGATGTTAGTGGTCAGGTACAACCTAATAGTTATGAACAATATAAGCCTTATCTAGATGATGATATAGATAAGACTTTTAAGAATGATGAGTAAGGGGAGTAGCATGTTTAGTGGTAAAAGATGTTCATCACCAAATGTTGACTAGAGAGAAAAGGCCTTTTACAAAGTATCTAAGTACCTAATACCTTCTAGTTACTGCTAGGGGGACCTTGAAAATATATAAAAGGTAGATTCATGTAAAGATGAAGATCATTGGCTCGCAACTATATAAGTGGAAATGAATTCCTTGAAGAAAAATGAAACTTATGAGCTGGTGAAACTTCCAAAGGTAAAAAGGCATTGAAGAATGAATAAGTATTGAAGATAAAGAAGGATGATGAAAAGTTGGTGAAGTATAAGGCAAGACTACTGGTGAAGGGATTCGATCAAAAGAAAGACATTAAATTTGATTAAATTTTCTCACAGTGGTTAAAATGACCTTTATATGAATTGTGTTGGTTCTCACAATCATATTTGTAAAACATTCTCATATTTGTAAGACAAACCTATTTCTAAAACATTCTCATATTTGTAAGTCGATCTACTATTCTCATAATTCAATCTCATTCCCAAATCAATCATACAAATATATTCCCAAATTATTCATAATTTCATATACAATTTCACAATCATTCACAATTTTCAACTTTATACACAAATACATTTTTCCAAACTTATCTAAAGTCATAAACATATTCATACACAAGATCCAAATTTCTCAAAACCAACGATTCAAATGTCGAAACCGACGTTTTCACATTCTTTCATCCGATCTCCGTCAAACCACGGAGATGGGGATGAAAGGGGTGAGCTCGAAAGCTCGTGGATAACACATTTATAAAATGACAAATAAGTGAAAACATTTTCATAATCTTTTTGCCAAAAGGGCTAATTTTCAAACTTTTCAACTTTCAAATACTTTTCTCAAACCCTTCTTAATATTTTTCAAACTTTTATAACTCATTCTCTCAATTTTCAAAATTCTTGAATGTCTCATAAACATGAATGCAAACACACAGAAACAAATCAAAACACATAACATATCGAATGGTGCAGCTAGTCCAACAGAGCGTCGCATAGCCCCCATAAGCGGTCCTGCGATCGTGAAACGAAACGTATTACACTTTCCGCATTGCGGTCCAATGTAGCCGTGAAGGAGTCCGAAATCGGAGCTCCGTGCCACTAGCGGGCAGCCTGGAGAAGGCTATACACATAGAGACAGCGCTGACTCACCAAGGGACCTACCAAACTCACATAACACATAATCGAAAACGAAAATTCAAATTGCCCGAAGGCACTTTCCAAATTTTTGATTTTTCATATATTCACATAATACATACAATTAAATCACTCAATCAATCAATCAATAACTTCAGCACTTTACATAATTTAGCAATGCATACATAACAAAATGAACTTTCGAAATTTCTATTTTCTTTTCAAACATAATTCAAATTGTAATAATTTTTCGAAATCCTTTGAAATCACAATTTCAAACATTAACCAACCTTTCTTTTCAAACACTTACTAAAACAATAATGTATCAAAAATCCAAAATTTTGCTTTCTTTAATTTTTGAAAATTGCTTTCTTTAATTTTTCAAAATTGCATATTGCTCACAAATCAAAATATAAATATGCTACCCACCTTCGAAATGACGCTAAAGTTTATCCCGAGCTTCAATTTGATCCTTGCTTCTTTCCTTCTTTCACTTAAATCGACCTAAACCATAATAACCCAAATTCCACATCATAAATTTGCATAAGTCTCAAAATTAACTATCGAAAATTCATAATTATCATACTTCCAAGCTATTTCAATCTCCAATTTTGAAAATCCCCAATTTTCAAAATTGGCCTAATCCAAGACACTCGAATTCAATCTCATAAAACATAATTTCTTCAAAATTAATCTCACAATTTCTCAATTCACATTAATTCCAAACTATTTAAATCCTCAATTTCAAAAATCCCCAAATCTTAAAATTGGCCTAAACCAATTTATCCCAATTCAATATCATAAAATACAAATTCTTCAAAATTGATTTCATATATCATCAATTCATCATATTTCCTATAATTCTACACCAAAATATCTCAAAATTCTCAATCATAAAATTAAGCCTAAACCTTAATCAATTTTTCATCCAAAATTAAACACAACCTAAAGCATATACTTCAAAATTAACTTCATATAACACATACCCAAGTCCTTTTTCACAATTCTAAACCAAAATTCACCAAAAACTCAAAGTTGAAAAATTTCTCTTACCTCTTTTCTTCTCCAAATTCGAATTTTTTTGGCTTGGAAGGAAGCTCTTATGCTCCTCTACCTTTTTCTCTCTTGGAACCATCCCAAAATCCTTAAGAAACAAGTAGAAAAAGTGGAACTAATATTTCTCTCTCTACTCTCTCTCTTTCTCCTTCGAATTCCTCTTCTTTTTCCCTCTCTTCTTATTTTCTTCTCCTCTTCTATAATTTTCCAGAACTCTCCAGCCACTTTCGTGGCTTTGAATAGCCAAAAACGACAACTCATCAAGTGTTTCATTAAATGATGGTCAAATGACCATTTTGCCCCTCCATTATTACTTTATGTCATGCTCATTTGCAGGTCTGATTCGCACTATTAAATTGAAGGAATTTGTCAAAACTTCCTTTTCGAGAAATGTTCCTCTCACTCATACGAATCCAACGCCACTGACCGCGCTCAATTCCGAGCACTACATCAAAAGTTATGTGCAAAACAGTTCGGGAATATCCATATTCTAACACATTTTCCATGTACGATTATTTCCGTCCAAAATTTCACATTTTTAATTCCAGAATTGAAACTCGATGTCTTCATAACAATTGTAGCCTTATGTCTCTAGTTTAATTCAAAACAAGAATCGTCTCATTTCGATTCCCAGATCAAAAGTTATACTCAAATTACTCACAGGTGTTCCCAATCCAAAAATTACACCCTAATCCGAACTTAAATTCAAAAATTAAAAGTCCTAAGGTCAAAATTGACATTTCATGTCTTCATATGATTTGTAGCCCTTTGTCTTATCTTTACTTCGCCTCAAGAATCGCTTCAATCGGATCTCTACAGATCCCGAATTTCACAAAACACTGAATCATGCTCGGAAAATTTCCCGACTCACTTTGATTAAATTAATCACCATTAATTTAATCTCAAAAGTTCACAAATTTCTTATAAAATGAAATTCATTGTCTTAGGAATCCAACGCAAAAAGAATCAACTCAATCGGATGTCGGACGGAAAAGATATAAGCAAAATAGTGAACAAAAGTCGAATTTGTGAAAGGAAACTAACAAAGGAGTCAAAACGGCGCCGTATTGAAGAAACAAAAACGGCGTCGTTCCAAGCAGAAATGCCCGCGTTTGGGCGAGGCGAAGACGCGGTCGCCCCGGCGACCGCGTCGCCCTAGCGACGCGAGCCGAATGCTCGCCATCGCTATGGCGATGCGCGTCGCCGTAGCGACGGCGGCTGGACATTCGCCATCGCTATGGCGATACGCGTCGCCGTAGCGACGGCGGCTGGACGCTCGCCATCGCTATGGCGATACGCGTCGCCCTAGCGACGGGGATAAATCATTTTCTTCCTTTTTTTTTTCCTCTAAACTTCCAAAATTCATAACTTTTAATCCCGAACTCCGATTTTAACAAACTTAGTCTCTATAGAAAGCTTAAAGAAAGCTCTAAATCTTCCAAGAAGAACATAAAACTCAATTCGACTCCTACGGGAGTCCATTTTCCGGTCAAAGATACTATCCTCTATACAAACTTGTAAAAAAATCATAACTTATTATTCCGAGATCGAAAAATTGTATACTTTATATCGAAATAAAGATCAAAACAAATCCTTCAATTTTCATGAAGAACATCAAAGCTCAATTAACCTCTAACTAGGTTAATTTCTCAGTCAAAGTTTCAACCATAATAAAAGTCAAACCCGATCAAACATAAACTTTGACTGATCATAACTTTCACTCCCGATATCGAAAAATTACAAACTTTATGTCCACAAAAATCTCTTAACATAATCTACAAGTTTCATGTAGATCATTTTATCAAATTTTGCCTCAAACAAAAGTCAACTTTCAAATGCCAAAAAGGTCAACTATTTCACAATTTTTCATATTTTCATACTTTCTCTCTTTATTTCATGATCTTCAACTTAATTTCAATCAACTCATCCACTTGATCATAGTCAAATTGTCACTCAAGGTTCGGGGTCCAACATTTCTCCCCCTCTTAAAAGAATTTCGTCCTCGAAATTCATATTTACTTAACTCCACGTAACTCATTCTTGCATAAATTTCTTTCTAAACAAAGATCATCAAGCACTTTCTTACTAATTTCTTTCCAAAACTCATAATCAATTACTTTTTCATCAAATTTACTCATCATACATATTCTCAATCTCTTCACAATTTTCACTTCCTTAAATCATATATCACTCATATCATATCAAAACACTATATCTATAACACATTATTTCTTCAAATATGGACACAGGTCAATGGTCCATTTCTTAAGGAACCCTAATATGGTTTAATCATCATTATGTCATCATTCTTTCATCTATATCAATTCATCACAATTTCTCAAGAAGTTCTAATCTTAATTTCCTCAACACATTCCGAAAATCAAACATATTCTTAACACTCAAATCAAACCAATCATTTGAATTCGTCAAATAGTCATGCACATCAATTTCAAATTCCTAAAGACCATCATATTTCTTTCATCAAAATCAAATGACCACCTAGCACACTCTCACAAATTCACTCTTATCTTTACAAACTCGTATCAATTCCTTATTCATACTCATACGCCCAAGTAAGATCATATTACTGGGCTCTGATACCATAAATGTTGGATCCCTCATTCGGCACCCAACTACATACGCAGAACGGAAAACGAAACAAACGGAAACGAAGGGAAACAGAAATTTCGGATCGAAATTTCGAATCAGAAAACAAAGCACATCGCAAACCGAACGGAAAACGGAACTCGGATTACGGATAACAAAACGGATAACAAAGCGAAAACCAATCGAATATAGCGAAGCGAAATAATCGAATACGAATCACAAAGCGGAACGAATAAGCGAAAGCGGGATCGAATCGAATGCAAATCAAATTCGGATAGAAAACAAAGTAAGCAAACAAATCAATGTAAACTGAAACACTTTCCGACATCCGTGACTAAGCAAAGAACAGGAAACAGAATCGCGTTGGGAAGTCCTAAGACGTTCCAAAATCTGATATAAATTTTTTTTTTCTTTCTTATTCTCATTTCTTACATCAATCACATCCATATAATTTCCCATAGGAAAATTCATTCTTAAACCCGAAACTCAACAATCATACAAATTCTTATTCATCCATACAAATCTCAAATTCTATTTTTTTTTATCCCAATTTTTATCGAAATTTCAAAAGATAACTACCTTTTTCCTAACCCAAACTCGCAAGGTGTTCAAACAACACTCTAAAATTTCCAAACAATCACACACACATCAGAATCCACCGGACCCTCCGTCCGGGATATCAGCAGATAACCACAAACCTATTTCTAAAACATTCTCATATTTGTAAGTCGATCTACTATTCTCATAATTCAATCTCATTCCCAAATCAATCATACAAATATATTCCCAAATTATTCATAATTTCATATACAATTTCACAATCATTCACAATTTTCAACTTTATACACAAATACATTTTTCCAAACTTATCTAAAGTCATAAACATATTCATACACAAGATCCAAATTTCTCAAAAATCAACGTATTCAAATGTCGAACCGACGTCTTCACATTCTTTCATCCGATCTCCGTCAAACACGGAGATGGGGATGAAAGGGGGTGAGCTCGAAAGCTCGTGGATAACACATTTATAAAATGACAAATAAGTGAAAACATTTTTCATAATCTTTTGCCAAAAGGGCTAATTTTCAAACTTTTCAACTTTCAAATACTTTTCTCAAACCCTTCTTAATATTTTTCAAACTTTTATAACTCATTCTCTCAATTTTCAAAATTCTTGAATGTCTCATAAACATGAATGCAAACACACAGAAACAAATCAAAACACATAACATATCGAATGGTCCAGCTAGGTCCAATAGACAGAGCGCATGCCCCCGCATAATGGTCCTGCGATCGTGGAATGAAACGTATTACACTTTCCCGCATCATGGTCCAATTAGCCGTGAAGGAGTCCGAATCGAGTCTCCGTACACTAGCAAGCAGCTGGAGAAGGCTATACACATAGAGACAATGACTCACCAAGGGACCTACCAAACTCACATAACACATAATCGAAAACGAAAATTCAAATTGCCCGAAGGCACTTTCCAAATTTTTGATTTTTCATATATTCACATAATACATACAATTAAATCACTCAATCAATCAATCAATAACTTCAAAGACTTTACATAATTTAGCAATGCATACATAACAAAATGAACTTTCGAAATTTCTATTTTCTTTTCAAACATAATTCAAATTGTAATAATTTTTCGAAATCCTTTGAAATCACAATTTCAAACATTAACCAACCTTTCTTTTCAAACACTTACTAAAACAATAATGTATCAAAAATCCAAAATTTTGCTTTCTTTAATTTTTGAAAATTGCTTTCTTTAATTTTTCAAAAATTGCATATTGCTCACAAATCAAAATATAAATATGCTACCCACCTCGAAATGACGCTAGAAGTTTATCCCGAGCTTCAATTTGATCCTTGCTTCTTTCCTTCTTTCACTTAAATCGACCTAAACCATAATAACCCAAATTCCACATCATAAATTTGCATAAGTCTCAAAATTAACTATCGGAAATTCATAATTATCATATTTCCAAGCTATTTCAATCTCCAATTTTGAAAATCCCCAATTTTCAAAATTGGCCTAATCCAAGACACTCGAATTCAATCTCATAAAATATAATTTCTTCAAAATTAATCTCACAATTCCTCAATTCACATTAATTCCAAACTATTTAAATCCTCAATTTCAAAAATCCCCAAATCTTAAAATTGGCCTAAACCAATTTATCCCAATTCAATATCATAAAATACAAATTCTTCAAAATTGATTTCATATATCATCAATTCATCATATTTCCTATAATTCTACACCAAAATATCTCAAAATTCTCAATCATAAAATTAAGCCTAAACCTTAATCAATTTTTCATCCAAAATTAAACACAACCTAAAGCATATACTTCAAAATTAACTTCATATAACACATACCCAAGTCCTTTTCACAATTCTAAACCAAAATTCACCAAAACTCAAAGTTGAAAATTTCTCTTACCTCTTTTCTTCTCCAAATTCAATTTTTTGGCTTGAAGGAAGCTCTTATGCTCCTCTACCTTTTTCTCTTGGAACCATCCCAAAATCCTTAAGAAACAAGTAGAAAAGTGGAACTAATATTTCTCTCTACTCTCTCTTTCTCCTTCAATTCTCTTCTTTTCCCTCTCTTCTTATTTTCTTCTCCTCTTCTATAATTTTCCAGAACTCTCCAGCCACTTTCGTGGCTTTGAATAGCCAAAAACGACAACTCATCAAGTGTTTCATTAAATGATGGTCAAATGACCATTTTGCCCCTCCATTATTACTTTATGTCATGCTCATTTGCAGGTCTGATTTGCACTATTAAATTGAAGGAATTTGTCAAAACTTCCTTCTCGAGAAATGTTCCTCTCACTCATACGAATCCAACGCCACTGACCGCGCTCAATTCCGAGCACTACATCAAAAGTTATGTGCAAAACAGTTCGGGAATATCCATATTCTAACACATTTTCCATGTACGATTATTTCCGTCCAAAATTTCACATTTTTAATTCCAGAATTGAAACTCGATGTCTTCATAACAATTGTAGCCTTATGTCTCTAGTTTAATTCAAAACAAGAATCGTCTCATTTCGATTCCCAGATCAAAAGTTATACTCAAATTACTCACAGGTGTTCCCAATCCAAAATTACACCCTAATCCGAACTTAAATTCAAAATTAAAAGTCCTAAGGTCAAAATTGACATTTCATGTCTTCATATGATTTGTAGCCCTTTGTCTTATCTTTACTTCGCCTCAAGAATCGCTTCAATCGGATCTCTACAGATCCCGAATTTCACAAAACACTGAATCATGCTCGGAAAATTTCCCGACTCACTTTGATTAAATTAATCACCATTAATTTAATCTCAAAAGTTCACAAATTTCTTATAAAATGAAATTCATTGTCTTAGGAATCCAACGCAAAAAGAATCAACTCAATCGGATGTCGGACGGAAAAGATATAAGCAAAATAGTGAACAAAGGTCGAATTTGTGAAAGGAAACTAACAAAGGAGTCAAAACGGCGCCGTATTGAAGAAACAAAAACAGCGTCGTTCCAAGCAGAAACGCCCGCGTTTGGGCGAGGCGAAGACGCGGTCGCCCCGGCGACCACGTCGCCCTAGCGACGCGAGTCGAATGCTCGCCATCGCTATGGCGATGCGCGTCGCCGTAGCGACGGCGGCTGGACATTCGCCATCGCTATGGCGATACGCGTCGCCGTAGCGACGGCGGCTGGACGCTCGCCATCGCTATGGCGATACGCTACGCCTCTAGCGACGGGATAAATCATTTTCTTCCTTTTTTTTCTCTAAACTTCCAAAATTCATAACTTTTAATCCGAACTCCGATTTTGACAAACTTAGTCTCTATAGAAAGCTTAAAGAAAGCTCTAAATCTTCCAAGAAGAACATAAACTCAATTCGACTCCTACGGAGTCCATTTTCCGTCAAAGATACTATCCTCTATACAAACTTGTAAAAAATCATAACTTATTATTCGAGATCGAAAAATTGTATACTTTATATCGAAATAAAGATCAAAACAAATCCTTCAATTTTCATAAAGAACATCAAAGCTCAATTAACCTCTAACTAGGTTAATTTCTCAGTCAAAGTTTCAACCATAATAAAAGTCAAACCCGATCAAACATAAACTTTGACTGATCATAACTTTCACTCCCGATATCGAAAAATTACAAACTTTATGTCCACAAAAATCTCTTAACATAATCTACAAGTTTCATGTAGATCATTTTATCAAATTTTGCCTCAAACAAAAGTCAACTTTCAAATGCCAAAAAGGTCAACTATTTCACAATTTTTCATATTTTCATACTTTCTCTCTTTATTTCATGATCTTCAACTTAATTTCAATCAACTCATCCACTTGATCATAGTCAAATTGTCACTCAAGGTTCGGGGTCCAACATAGTTCGCCCCGGTAGGCAACACACGGACCCAACATTAAAAGGCGCATTTTAATGTTGGGTCCGTGTTTTACGTACTGGGCGAACTGGGCCCCGCATACCCCAAGTTGGCACGCGACCACAACCTTCAAAGGTATTGTCCTCTTTGGTACTCGAACTCGAGACCTCAAGGTTTTGTTGCATTTAAATGCACGTCTCTTACCATTGAGCTACGTTTAAACTGTTGGGACCCTCGGATCGGGTCCCAACCGGAAAAGTAGAAACGAAAGAAGCGGAGAACAAAGCAAAACGTAAAATGAAAGCGGAAGCAAATCGAAATCGAATACAAAAACGAATACGAAAGAATATGAATCGAATCAAAGCAAAGAAATGAAACATAAGGAGAAATCAAATCGGAAGCGAATGACTCGAAAGCGAAAACATAAATCGAAAGACAAAGCGAACGAAAGCGAAACGAATCAAAGTGAATAAAAACTGAACCCGACATCCGAACATAATTATCGAAGAAAAACGTTTGCGTTGGAAACCTTAAGACATCTAATCTAAACCAATCAAATCCGGTATAACCTTTTTTTTCTTTTTCTTATAACCATCTTGTTTCAAACTCATGCAAATCCAGACAATTTCCCTTTTCTTGGAAATTATCCTTAATCCAATTCTCAAATCATACAAACTTTTTATACATGCAAACAATCCCATAATCCATCTTTTAAACATCTAAATCTTTTTTTTTCAACTTATTATCTAACGAAATTTCGGCAGCATAATGGCTGCATTTTCAACAACCCTAACCTGCAAATGGCTTAAATACACTTCTATAATTTCCAAACAAAACTCATAATCATCGGACTCTCCCGTCCGGAATCTAAAACACCAGCAACGCAAATCTATACCTAACACTTCCATAATTCTCAATTCAATATACCAATCCACATTCCATATCCATACACAATTTCATAACTCATTACCATCATGAATTAATATGCTTACAAAACATAAATGGTATTCTAAGCCATAATACAACGTCAATACTAAAATCCAAAATACACGAGATAATACAACTCCAAAATTCTCAACAAAAGTCTAGGGACTTATCTTCCAAACATCACATCATATGTACACATACAAACAAACAAAACTTTCACTTTCTTTCACCCGATCTTCTTCTCATCACCTGTGGATGAGAATGAAGGGAGGGGGGTGAGCTTATAGTTTGTGGGTAACAGGTTTATAACCGAAAACAAGCAAAAACTATTGTAAAGTTCAAACTGAAATCCATGTCACATATTTTCAAATTTAATAAGCCAAAACTGTTGAAATGTTCATTTGTTATATAAAAATCTTGATAATTTCGTAAAATGCTTCGTTTCCAAATTCTCTGTCAAATTCGCAATTCAAACTCAAAGCTTATATTCAAAAAATATAATCACATCACAAAGCATACTCATTTAATCATCAATACAAAATACTCAATTTATGCAACATATTTGACAATTCCAAGATGCAATGCACAAACAAATGGCTCGAGAGTTCCATAAACAAAATGGGTGTAGTTTACACCGTAAATAAAATGAGTCCGATTTCTCTAGATCTCGTGGCCCCAAGCGGGCAACCGGGAGAAGGCTATGGGTCATCGTGCACGTGACTAACGAAACAAATTCTCTCTCGCCCAAACAAAAGCACATAGTCATTTCATGCTCAATCAATTTATCGAATGCTTTCAAGCTTTTCTATCTTTTCATTCATACAAAATGTCATAACATGTTTCAATGGAATAACTTGATCATTATTCACGCATTTTCAAAAATCACAATAATTCAAATTAAATCAATTAAGCATATACACACATAAGCAAATTCTTTAAATCATTTAAAAGCAATATATGAAGTAATTGAAATCATTTAGTCTCTTTATTTGGGAAAAACTTTAATGGCTCATTATTCAATCATAAACATGAAACCCACCTCAATTCCGTGCTTGAAGCTTACCCAATGCTTCAATTCTCCAAAGCCTTTCTTCTTTCCTCCAATATAAAATTCCCTAAGCCATAATCATCCAAATTCAACATCATAATTAGCATAATCCTCAAAATTAACTATAGGAAACCCATACTCATCATTTTTCCAACCTATCTAAAGCAAGAATTTCTAAATTCTCCAAATCACAAAAATTAACATAAACCCTAATTCCCAATTTTCCAAAATTGAATCAATTATAACTTGTAATCTCCAAAATTGACTTTATAATCCACAAACCCATATCATTTCCATGCTATCTCACCCAAAAATTCATGAAAAACTCAAAGCTTAAAAATTTTTCTTACCTTCATCTTCCACCATTTTTTAATTTTCTTAGGTTCCAATGGAAGCTTTCACCGTCTTCCACATTTTTCCTCTTGAATCATCTCTAAAACTGCACTTGAAGCTTACCAAAAATCAAAACCCTAAGTTCTTTCTTCTTCCTCCTTTTTCACCACCGAAAGCTTCTCTCTTCTTTTATTTCTTCCTTTCTTCCTAAGGGTTGTGAGCTTTCCTGCTTATAAACGACCATCACTTGCCATGTCATTTAAATGAATGACAAATGACCTAATTGCCCCTCCATGTAAGCCTTCTAACTTAACTCCTTAAGAAAACTTCCAAAATTGCCCTTCCTTTTTGCCTTCAAAACTGACATCTTGTCTCCTTATTTCAATCAAGTAAATGAAGTACTTTAACAAAACTTTATTCTAGATAAACGTTCCTCTATGTCTCAATTTCAATACTCCATCAAAAACGCTCAATTTGGTTCAGAAATGAAAAAGTTATGACCAAAAATACTTTCAGACCATTGCAAAACCGAGGTTAAACACTACACCTAACTTCAATCCAAAAATTAAAAATCTTAGAGGCTAAATTGCCATTCAGCTCTTTCATATAACTTGTATATCCATATCTCTAGTTTAATTTGCAATAAGAATCAACTCAATTGGAGCTCTATAGCTCAAGATATCATTAAAATACTGAAGCATAGTCAGACCTTTTCAACCGATCATCACACTTTGTTTCGATCCACCTTTTTCAATTTAATATCAAGACCGATCAACAAGGTATGGAGAGATAGAAAAAAAATTTAGGAGTTCAACGCTTCAAAAAATAGGTCGATCGGAGGTCGGATGAAAAAGTTATGGCCAAAAGAAGGAAGAGAGGTCGGTCGATCGAAAATCGACCGCGCGGGCCGATCGACAAGCGCTCAGAAGCGTGCGGGCGCTCGCTCGGGCACTCGCCCGAGCAATTCTGACCTCCTAATTTCTAACCTTCATATCTTTTAGCTCTGAAATCCAAATTTTACAAACTTCATACCGTTGGAAAGATAAAAGACAGATCTACCATTTTCAAGAAGGACTCAAAAGCAAGTTCGGTCTCTAAAGGAGTCAAAAGTTTACTCCAAGATGACTGATCAACAAGCTCCTCATAAACAATACCAAAACTTGTAAACATCATAACTTTTGACCCAAAACTTCAAATTTCACAAACTGGATCTCTATAGAAAGATAAAAGAATGTACTACAACTTCCATGAAGATCATAAGAACAATTTCCAACTCTATAAGGGCCAAATATGGACTCAAATTTTCTGTCTGAAATTTTTCCATTTTGGTAACACCTGCACTCAACTTTAACAACTCACATTTTTAAATTAACACATCCGAAAATAACACATTATGCATCATTGGAAAACTCTAAAGCTCCTCTGCAATTCTCAAGAAGGCCACTCAATCCCATTCAATCTATATCAGCCCAGAATTTGCCTTAATGCCTAACATACCCAAAATTAACCCTATGAACACATCAGCCCAGAAATTGACAGCACTATGCCTAACTTCAGCAACTCATAAAACCATTGCAAATCTCCAATGAGCTATTCCAAAGCACAACCCAACAACAACTCAACAATGAATAAATATGCACATACACATTCCTACACTTAGAGCATTTTCCAAAACCAAAGCAAAATACATTTAACTTTGAAAGATCATAACTTTCAATCTCGATATTGAAAAAATAGCATACTTTATGGCGACAGAAAGCTTTCAACAGAAGTTACAATTTTCATGAAAATCTTTTTATCAAATTTTGCCTAAATCAAAAAGTCAACTCTCTACTCCAAAAAGTCAAATTTCTTAATTCTCCAAAATATAACACTTTCACTAATCATTTCTTTCTTTTCCAACTTCCATTTCAATCATCTCTTTCACTTTTTCTTTCATAACCCAATCAATTCTACTCAAATCTCAAATTCATCAACGCCCATCAATTCTTTTCTCATAGCACAATAACATCTATAACAAAGTTCATATGCAAAAATACTCATTTAATTTCATGTAATAATTTCTAATTTTTACTAAAAGATCGGGGTCAAACAGAGAGTGAGATGAGAAGTCTTTCTCATTCTATAATTGGTAGTTTTTGCATCACGTTGTCTTTTTAAAGTTCAAATTTGTAATCTAAATGGGTACTTCAACTATCCAACCATTGACAAAACAAATAGTTATACAATAACCAAGACGCATGACATTTCAAAGCAATACAGAGCTATATATCTATTTGATCTTACCAAGGTTTTTGTCAAGTGTTTTCACAACCTGATTAATAGCAGGTGGAACCTTCAATCTCTGTTTCAAGATCCTCCTTTTTCTTTGGATACGAACAACATGTGGGAACTTAACAAACCAAGTTAGATCCTTTTTTAGTGGTAAAATACCACCAATTCCAAACTGTTTTGATCGCTTCTTGAACAAAGGGTTGACAACCTTTTCTTAAATTTTACTTTGATTAAAAAAAACATGTTACCTTTTTTGGTGTTTGTTTTATGATTAGATTCAGAGTGTTATTCATTTAGGGTATCAATTTGTACCTAATCCTAAAATTTAGCGGAATAACTTGTAGTTTTTTTGTAATATTATTGAATGTTAAGCCCTATTTGAATACAAAAGTGAGTTTCGATGATCTTGGATATTCTCAAGGACTATTGCAATGATGAATAAATGAAGTCAAGACAAATAATGATTGATTTGAAACCATTTTTAAGACATGAATGAGTAGATCACAACGCACCTGTGTCCTTAACTTACACAATTATTTGTGAAGGCCATATAAGAGATTGTGAATGTGTACGAGTTAGATGATGACTTGCACAGCTGTGTAGAGCATAACACGCTCATGCCTCTATCATACATATGTTGAAGTTATGTAAATATAGTGTCCTGAAAAGCAAGTGTATTCACATATAACTTAATTTTCTTCCATTTACTTTTGTAATGAAAATATTTATTATTAACAATAGAAAAGAGTTTGGTTTTATTTGTATGAGCATTATATATCTAGTCATAAGGTACCAAGATTGTTTCGTAAGTAATATACATATACATGGAGATGTATAAGAAACACGTATATTATTAGAATCTAAATTAGTTAATTCACAGTTGAATAATCAAGTTGGTCGATTGATTATAATTTAGACTGTAGTGTTGCGATGCATCTCTATATAAACAAAAGAGTTTACTTCAAAGGAATGATGAGTTTCATATCATGATAGTAGCTGACTATTGATAATGACACTATTAAATGAATCTAAAATTAAGTATGTTTTTAAAGAATAAAGTAGGTCGTTACTTTAATCTTAAAACATACACCTTAGCATTATTTTATTACGAACCACAATCTTGGTGAGTGGTGAACTCAAATATGTTTCATTATAATTCTTGATATGATTGGAATAGATTTTTATATAGTATCAATCCAGTGTCTGCATATTGAAATTATTAATTAAAACATGTATCAAGAAACATTCACTCAAATAAAGAGTTTATAATGATATAATTACTTCTAGATGTTTTACGGAATTTGGTGATTAAACTAGCGCTAGTAGTTTGATGGACTAACTACCCATCAAGTCTTAACACCAAGATGAGATCTTATGTTTATGTGTTAATCACCATTTAGAGTAAAACGAGAGATCTAGAAGGAAAAATCAACATAAGGGTAAAATGGAAATTTTACCCTTTATTGTGTGGATTGCTATAATATGGTTCATAATAAAGTTTGTAATTGAACATCTTATTTGAAACATATGTTCTCATAATATTTAGTAATTCAAGAGTTCAACTAATTGTCTTTAGTTGAATGACATTTGGTTAATAAACTGGAATTAATTCTAATAAGAATTTCGAACTTATTGGAGCTTGAATTATCTAAGTCTAATTAGATTTCCCACTTGACTTCTAGGAAGGTTATCAAGCAAAGTAAGAAATATAAATAGAGGTTTTTAAAGCCCATGATTAAATGTTGGGTTTCCTTTAATTAGAAGCTCAAATGAACATTTAATATTGAGCTTGACTTTGGTTTGATTTGATTAATTAGATTAATTAAATTGAAACAAAGTTATTAAAGAAAGAAGGCGAGCATATTTCGATTTTTTATAGCTAAATATACAACTGCACATTTAGCATTGAATTGCTAAATTAAAGATGATTTTTATCATGCTTTTATCATTATTAAATGGAGTAATGATCTTATCATTAAATAGTTTAATAGTTGTCTTTTAATGATGGCATGTAATGTAACCGTTTAACATTCATTTAATTAAAGAATGGAAAAGGTTCATTTGATGTATTCTCTCTTCCTTCTTTTGTTCATAACTGAAAATGAGAAGGTCTCATTTAGATTATTTTCTTTTCATATAGTCATCTTAAACAAATAAGAAGAGTCTCATTTATTGGTTTTTTTATGATTGATTAAAGAATAAAGTGATGCATTGGATGCACATCACTTCTTTTTTTCATTATAACTGAAATTAACATAGAAAGTAAGAAGTGTTCTTGCATTTTTGACTCACTTTCTCCTCTCATGCATGCATAGCCAAAACTTGAATGAGAAGAGTCTCATTTTTGGCTTCTTTCTTCTAAGAAAAATCTCCTCAAAATATTTCTTCTCCTTTCCTACCAAAGGATCTTGTTAACCAAATTATCCAAGAAGAACAAGTGGTAGATCGGATTGGTCGATGATACAACAACAAGGAGAGTATACATAGACAAAGGAAAGGATACAAAAGAGTCAAAGCTATAGCAAGGATTCAGAGAGGATACAAAAACGAGGAGTCAAAGTTGTAGCAAGGAGTCGGTATATTTCTACCACCTTGTTCTTATGTAAATTATTTCCCTTATACCGTATCATGTATGGCTGAAATATGTTGATTTGGTTATGTTATTTCCGCCGCGTTTTGATTTCAAAAAAGTTTTGAAATCTACTGTTTTAGCCAAATCTTACATGCTTTTGTTTTCGATCCAACAACATGATCATATGTGAAGGCCGTGTAGGTAACTGCAAATTTGTATAGGTAGATGACAAGAGTCGAAGACATACATGGCTGTGTAGAAACAAAAAAACTCGTGTCTCAAACATACATGACCATGTAAGTAGACTGTCTAACTAACTGAGACTATGCATATTTGTGATTCTTTAAAATATGGTTAAGAGACAGTCACCTACACGGTTGTGTAAGTGATAATTTCCAATTATAAAACTCTATTTTTTATATAGAAGGGAAAATGATAGGCTTCATTGATGTGAATTAAAAGAACATCGAAAAAGAAGAAAAAAAAGAATGAGAGTGAGAGTGAGTTGAGAAGTCTTTCTCATTCTACAATTGATAGTTTTTGCAACACGTTTTTTTAAAGTTGAAGTTTGTAATCTAAATGGCTACTTCAACTATCCAACCATTGACAAAACTAATAGTCATACAACAACCAAGACGCAAGACATTTCAAAGCAATGCAGAGCTATATTTTTGTTGGATCTTACCAATGTTTTTGTTAAGTGTTTCCATGACCTGATTAACAGCAGGTGGAGCCTTCAATCTCTGTTTCAAGATCCTCCTTTGTCTTTGGATACGAACAACATGTTGGCATTTAACAAACCTGGTCAGATCCTTTTTTAGTAGTAAAGCACCGCCAATTCCAAGTTGTTTAATTTGGTTGCTTCTCGAACACAGAGTTGACAACCTTTTCCTAAATTGTAATTTATTCTAAAAGAAAACACGTTACGTTTTTTAGTGTTTGTTTTAGGATTAGATTGTCATCTAGGGTATCAATTTGTACTTAATACTAAAACTTGGTCGAATAACTTGTAGTTTTTTTGTAATATAGTTTGAAGCAATGGTCATTAGTTTGAAACTTTTAAACTTCTTCAAATTCCTATTTCAATTACTTGATTTGTTTATTAATTTGACCTGTGATTTTTTCTTCGAGCACAATGCTTGAGAGTTTCTATATATATTTAGTGTTCGATCTATTTTCTTATCATATACAGTGTTTGGTGGTTAGTTTTTAAGATTAGGTCTTTGAGATTAGTTTATTGTTCTTAATTGAAGTTGTGGGTTATGGGATTTGTTATTATAACCCAACAAGTTTCATTTTCTAAAAGTTTAAGACTAGAAGTGGGTTCCGAATTCTCTTGCTGCTCACCGAAAGAGCTCGTACAATTGTCTAAACTGTTAATCTTTCATGCCAACAACTTAGCAGGTTGGATCTTCCAAGTTAATAGACAGTGTACAGATTCTAATTATATGATCAAAAATTTTATTCACAAAATAGCTAGAGAACTGCACAATGAGCTAACAAATCCAAGCAGTCACAGAATATAGTGGACGCTCATGCCAACAAATCATCAAACTTGACCTCTCAGCAATGATCTTATAACCATCCTTACCAAAAGCATCAACCATTTGCTTGCCATCCTCATCAGAATTATACCATAAACGAACGGGCTTAAACCCTGCTTTTGTTAGCCTAATCATCCACCTACCATACCTCTCATGTCTCTCAAACCTTTCCAACCCTTCACAAGCTACAATATTTTCGATCTCTCTCCCAAACATTTCTTCCAAAACAATCCGTTCCTCCCTATCCGTAGCCCCTAAAGCAGCATCAATTGAATCGAAAACCGCGCTATAATAATGCAATCCTTCCACAAATCTTTCTGCTAATCTATTTGAATTGTGATTTGCTTCTTGCTCAACTAAAAACACGATCTTGGGTGACACTGAGCGAGCCATTGCTAAGAAATCTGTCATTTGTGTGCAATCCTTAATGCCGTTGCTCTTATTACTAACTCCAAAATGTGCTTCAACCTGATCATCTTCCGCTAGCAAAATATGAAGATTTAACACTGATATAAAAGCCAATGCTTCGCCTGATCTGACCTTAAGCATGTCTTTGGTGAGATCTCTCAAGCTCACAGTTAAAGGATTAAACTGGAAGGGCATGTCCAAAGTTTCGGCCTCTTTTAGTAGCCTGCGTCCCAAGTTTTCAAGGGCAATTTTGTTGCTACTTACACAAGTAACCCTCAAACGTGGCGTTCCAAGTGACAAATGAGCAAGACTACGCAGTAAAGGAACCCACAACTTCAAGTCGCCGGAACCCAAATCGACGATGTGAATCGCGGGTTCACTGGCCATAGCATGGCACAGAGTTCGAGCTATGATGGTGTAGGCAAATCCCAAGTAAGGGAAGGTTCGTACAAAGAGGGACCGCGCTTTCTCAAACTCTAGTATGGGCTTGTGTGCTTGGTTTAAAGCTTTGTATATGCCAGGCCGACACTTGACTATGCGAATAGCAAGAGCTGAGGAGAATCTGGTAGCCAGGCGTTGCATGGAGTCTCCAGTGACAGAAGAAAGCTGGGTGATCTCTCTGAGGGAGGCGTCGGCACGGTGGAGGTTGCCAGATGATGCATGGTTTGCACATTCTAGGAGTAGTTTGATTAGACGAATACCACGTTCTTCTGCTTTGAGTGATTGAGCACAAGCGGAGGAGTGTGATAGGGTAAGGGACAAGGTTACGTCTGGTTTTGATGGTGAACCCATTAAGGTTGCAAAGAGAGAGGGTTTTGTTATTGTTTTGGCCAAAGTTAGAGAAGGTCTTGTGTCAGGGTTATAGGGGAATCGGGGATGAAAGAGCAGGTAAGAATAACACCAAGGAGCTTGCTCTTGGAAGTATGCTTTCAAGTCCAAATCAGTTTGAATCCTTGCCAAAGAATTTATAGTTTATTTCTTGCTAGGATGCAATTAACAACATTTGAAAAATGTTTTTAAAATCTATTCAATGTTAAGATTGATTTAATTTAAAATAGTTTTCATGTTTCATTACTCACTTTTTATAATTATTTTTCGCATATGTATATACTTTGATATCAAAATTCTAATATTTGTTAAAATTTAATTCTTTTTCACATTTATTCTTAAATAAACATAAGTTAAATAAATTCTATACTAAATATTTAAAAATGATTAAGAGATTAATACAAAAAAAATAATGTTTGAAATGGTGTGAATGGAATATAATTCTTAATTTGTCGTTCAAAAGTGATCATGATTAAGCTAATTAACCAAGTCAAATGTTCTTACATAGAATACTATACAAGACTTGTGTGACGGCATGAACATGTTGTTGCCTTTCTTTTGGCCTTATCGTTAGGATGAGCACTTATCTCCCGTATCTTAATGGATTTGATTTATGAAGATATCCCAATTTGTACGTAAATTCAGATAGCTGGCCGTATTCACCATGTCCTCTCTGTGCCTCTAAACATCACTCTTCAAAGTTTTGGCTCATCCTAACTGACCCTACCATAGGAACAAGTGCTCCATATCTCTATTGTTGCTTTGGGTTAATTGTTTCAAGTGAGCCAAAGAATCAGAAAAGATTATATCTTCATCATCAACCTCAACATTCTAACGATACCAAAATGTTGTTTATATTTTTTTTCTTAAATTACAGTGTGCAGAAAAGATGGGAAAAAAGAAGAAGAAGAAGACAGCTATATAAGATAAAGATAACATGCTTAATGGCAAAGTCTAAATTCGTAGAATCCCTTGCAAACCAACTTAGGAAATAATGCTTCAATAGTGATGACAATCTATTCATAAAATGTGGAGTGCTCCATGCTAAATCCCTAAGCTCCCATGGCTCACGTCCATCTTCAGGCGAAGGCATTTGGAAAACAGGAAAACTTATTTATTAAAATAGAAGTTGGAAAGATAAGCTAACTCGTGCAACCATTTGATTCCTAACATAAAAGTTCAAGGAATATTTTAAGAGAAAGAATACAAAACAATGTATCAGAAGTCTATTCTATATATATATATATGTGTGTGTGTTGCTTTTCCCAGTGGCACAGCAAAAAAATAAGAGGTCCATCTTCATATACGTCCATTAGGTAATGGGAGTGGAATCCACCTCACTTGTCATTACCATAAGCTTCTTCTCCTTAGAAGGTACAATGACAAGAGGAATGTAAGAAAAGCCAAACTCAGTAATTCCAATGGCAAAATCTGAGGAAGTTTTGCTGGTCAAATAAAATGGAAATGGAACTTAGTGAGTAAACTTCGACGTCTATGCAACCAATGCGGCGTCGGTTAGTGAGATGTCACCAACAGTGAGGTATTAACTAGAAGTTAGCGTCTTGAGCTTAGTTCATTGCGTAGTACGGTCTAACGATGCCCTGGGTCCGGAATTTGGAGTCCATGTCACAGTAACTTATGTGACCGAGACCAGTAACTTATGTTACGTAGGTCAAACTTTCATGTATTTACTAAAAGTTCAATACTCGTGAACTAGTGTCGTCCTCGGCTCAATGATTATCGTCTCTAAAAATTCCTAATTATGGGTATTACCAAATTGTTTACTCAGAATTCGAATGTTATAACCCTCACATTTATCAAGAGAGTAATCATTGTATCAACTGACTCGTCAACTTTACCGATCAATTTACCTTAGAGGTTACTACGTTCGAGACTACACTTATAGGTGTCTCTCTATCCTTCTAAAAAATATATGGAGGATCTGTCTCCTTAACATTGGTCTGTAATTTGTCTTGTATTTTCTTTCCCTTTATTAAAAAAAATCAATAATGACACACAAAGGCATCTTAAATTTAATATAAAAAGCTTAAACATGTTAATTTAAATGTTATATTTTGGGGAAGCTTCCAACAAATTGCGAACAGCTAAAATGGCATTTCCCTTGGATTTGTAAGCCTGACATGAGTACGTAAATGAGAGAATCTTATACGCATATTGGCAACAACGAAGGAAACAAATTGCCTAAAAACAAATGGTTCCTTGCGATTTGTACCATTCAAAACCAGATGGCCTCGTAATCAACACACAAAATGCCGCCCGCCACCGACTCTTCCTTTTGTCAATTGCACTTTGCATTTTAAGAGGGATATGTCATTATCTGTAAATTTATTTATAATATTCAATTATTATCAATAATAACAAGTAATAATAACAACCAAACAATTCTTTTGTTTTAGTTAAAAATTAAAATAAAACAAGAAATTTCCAAGTTTGTAAGGGATTTCATTTTATATTTTTTGAGTTTGTTATTATTTGTTGGAGGGAGGAATGCAAAAGTATTTAAATATCCATTACAAGAAGCTCAAGTCAAATATCACTATCAGGATCAGGGCTTAAGCCTCCGTATGAGCATTGAGTAGCAGGCGCAGCATTTAAGAGTCCACTAGTCAATCCTAATTGATACATGAGCACAGGAGCCAGATATCGGATACAACACTCGTAACGTTTACACTACAGTAAAATCTCGATAAATAAATATTCGATAAATTAATAACTTCGAGTAAATAATAATTTTCTCTAGTTTTGATTTGGATCAATGGGATAAAATAATAACTTCGCTTAAATGCATAAAATAATAATTTTAAAAAATTCAAGGCCTATTGAAAATATAAAATAATAATTCATTAAATAAGTATAAAATTACATATATAATTCATAAAATAAAACACTTCCTAAATAATTTTTATTTCAAACTTTATGCTTTCCTAAAATATGAATCTATAGTCAATTGATTCTTCTATTCATGCAAATTGAATCCAATTTCATCTTTAACTTTTTGGATGGCATAAATTACATTCGGCACATTCTTCTCATTTTGAAGTAAGTAATTTTTCAAAGTCTCTACAGCAAGAAAAGCTTCTTTTGGAGAAATATGTGGTATAACGTTACTATCATCTGGATCTTGATTGTCATCATCTTCCATACCTATTACTCCTTGAATAATTTCTTCATCCGTACGTGATTCTATTAAAGCTTCATTTTCACTAGGATAATTCAGAATCTGCTCTACATTCATGGCATTTCTATAATATAAATTAGAAATAACTTCCTCTAATCTTTGAATGCCTTCAACATCACTAGTTTCTTCTTCTAGAAGCATACCTTCCTCATATTGAATTTTACAATGTCGAAAACAATTTGCAATAGTTGTGGCCTTCACATCAATATTCCAAGCAGCATTAATAAAATAGATAGCATCTAGTACATTAATTTTTTCAGGATTTATTGCTCCCATCTCATAGCCTTCCAAGATGCTAGAATAAAAACGACGTCGATAATAAATCGTAAGTGATCGAATAATTCCAGCATCACATGGTTGAATTTTTTATGTTGTATTTGGAGGCAAAAAGAACAATTCAACATTTCTCAAGCCTTCAATAACCTTGGAATGGGATGGGCAATTGTCTACTATAAGCAGCACTTTTCTACCTGTCATTCTATCATCAACCAACGAACAAATTCTTAAAAGAGTAATCCAATCATCCATGCTTTCTTGTTGGCTCAATAATGACAATTAAGATTGTCAATATTCATATTTTTAAAGCATCTAGGATTAGCATACTTACCAATAATCCAAAGAGGTATTTTATCTGAACTATCTCTATTGCAACAAACAGCAACAGTAAGTCTTTCCTTGTCCTTTTTTTGTCCCTCTAATTGCTTTGTAGCTAATGAATGATCTGCTTGTAAACGATAAAATAAGCCTGTTTCGTCCATATTATAAATATCTCTCCAATGAAATTTGTTCAATTTAGCTCGAATTTCAGGTACAGCTTCTTCAATATTCTTCATGACAACTGAACCGCTTTCACCAAACCTTCTATAAGACTTAATCTCATGTCTCGCCTTGAACCGTTCTAGCCAACCACTTGAGAAGTTAAATTATGGATTTGCTTCACCATACATCTTCTGTAGAAACTCTCTTTGCTTTAGTTTGAATCATTTCTCCAGTCATGTTCACTTTCTCTTGATATTGGAGAAATCACTTATACAATACCTTTTCTAATTCAGGATATTTTGCTGATTTGTGCCTTTTAACATTGTTATTTGTTATCTCTTTTGACAAATACTCTGCTGACCTTTTAAGAGTATTTGATATTGTTGATTGATTAATAGAGATCAAATTTTGTTGAATCCATCTTGCAAATCTTTTGACTCAAGAGGGATGCTGACTTTTGTACTCACATAATGCTTTTCTCATCTCATCAGTTAGCGTAGACTTTTTTACGCCTTTCAAATGAGTAGTCATGGAAAGAAAGAAAGAGCAGAAGAGAGATTCACGTCCAAAGAAGAGAAAAAACGTGAATACCCTCTAAACTAATCCTAAAAGATCCTATTTATATTGGAGGAGGTTTCGTAGGAAAGGATTTCTTTTCCAAGTAGAAGTAGGTCTTTCTTTCCTTGTAGAATTAGGATCTTTACAAAGAGATGATTTCTTTTCTAAGTAGAAGTAGGTCTTTCTTTCCTTGTAGAATTAGGATCTTTACAAGAAGATGATTTCTTTTCCAAGTAGAAGTAGGTTTTTTTTTCCTTGTAGAATTAGGATCTTTACAAGAAGATGATTTCTTTTCCAAATAGAAATAGGTCTTTCTTTCCTTGTAGAATTAGGATCTTTACAAGGAGATGATTCCTTTTCCAAGTAGAAATAAGTTTTAGGATCTTTACAAGGAGATGATTCCTTTTCCAAGTAGAAATAAGTCTTTCTTTCCTTGTAGAATTAAAATTTTTACAAGGATATAATTTCTTTTCCAAGTAGAAGTAGGTTTTTTCTTTCCTTGTCAAATTAGGATCTTTACAAACGTAATATTCTAATACTTCATATTCTAATATACCTACATGCACTCTATTTTGAATCAGGCTAATTTAAGATTAATAAACTTATTTTGACAAGATTAATAAACTTAGATACAATGCATCATCATTAATTAATTGTTTATTTATTTTCTTTTCTTAGTTATCGAAAAACTAATTATTTAATTTAACAAATATAATGTACAAAATAAAATTATTCTATAATTAATAAATATTAATTTATCGATAAATTAATAAAATATTCATTTATCGATAAATTAATAACCCCGTATAAGATAATAATTTTTTAGGTCCCAAAAATATTCATTTATAGAGGTTTTACTGCACTTAGGATAGGATTTATTTTTTTTCTTCTTTTTTTATGTAAGGGGAAAAAACAATCAATTACAAGACAAGCCGCAGGAAACACGATCCCGACAAATCGGCGAAAAGGAGTACACGGCACCCGACGGGTGGACGATCAAAGAAAGTAAGACCTAACGCAAAATTCTCAGCGTAACTCACTAACCAATCTGCACAGTGATTGCTCTCCCGGTAGATGTGGCGATGTACCACCGTCCAATTGCGCATGAACAATTCATGAATTCCTTGAATCAGGATATTATGGATCGTGGACCGGCTGACCGAGGAAGAGATGAGCTGTAAAGCCACGGCCGAATCTGCTTCTAACTTAATTTGTCGAAAACCGAGATTCCAAGCAAGTGTGAGCCCTGTATACATCCCCTAAAGTTTCGTCACTACCGGAGAGCACCAGCCGAGATTGTGAACGAAACCGCCAAGCCAGTCGCCTGAACTATTTCAGAGGAGTCCACCGGCTGCTGCCGAGAAGGAAGAGCGTTGACACGCGTCATCTGTGTTCAACTTGACCCACCCGAGAGGATGTTGACACCAGCTTATGAGTTGCTCGTGGCGGGGGTGGTGGCCAGGAACCATGTGACGCTGCCAAACGGTGGACTTGTGGACCTGATAGGTCACTCAAAAAACAGTTGATCATGCCCGATCGAACACTCGTCTGTGGGAGTGTAGATTAGAACCAAGCCATTGATGAAGAGGCAAAGTGAAGAACTCCGAAGTAACAATGTGAAGAGGGAAGGCACTCCACACTTGGCGGGCTTTGAAGCAATCACGCACCGCATGCTGTGAGGATTCTTTTTCATTACAGGCACCGGGAATTGTTTAATATCGGCTCTGGTTAGTTGCTTTCTCTGTTCTCCACTATCTAGTCCTTAGCTTAAGCCTTTATTCCATGGTTGCAATGACTTTACCACATTTTCCTTTTGAAAATTTTATAGATTCTTTTAGTTTTCAACCAAAAAAAAAAAAGATCCGTCTTTCTTTTAATGTAGCATTATTGGACACGTAAAACATTACGAGATGGAAACTGCTTAGCATGCAACATTAATCAACCCCATTTTCTTTCCCAATGAAAATCGGCCTTTTCATTTTTTTTAGGTAAATAACAAATAAGATCAACATCATTCATGCGACACACTAACGTGCTTAGCTTTTGTCAATACTATTGCACATACAAAAGCAAAAGTTAAGCAATTTTACTTGCTCAATCAGATGATTAATGCTGCAACACACCGTCTGAGCATCCATAGATTATCTGAGAATTTACCATATAGAAATGACATGTTAGAGCAATCACAATCACTTATTAAGTCATCATACATAACACAAGTATTTAAGAAGATCAAAACTTCTCATTTTGTTCATGAACATACAATGTAGCATTACGGCACATAATTCACATATATACATTACCAACAACATCTAAAAGTTTGCTACTCTTTGCAAGATATTCTACATGAAGGGGAATGTTAAAGCAAAATATCTTATCTAGACTCTTTAATGTCAATTGATCGACCTTTGAGTCATTTTTGCTTCAAAACACAAGTAATAGATTTCTACTATCTCATACCCATTATAGATATTGAGCTCATTGATAACTGAGCCTATGACTCTTTATTCACATTTTTAGCTTGAAACTCTTTTTTTACTTGGATCACTCTGTTACAACTTCTTTATCTGTTCATGAATTTCAATATAATAAGATGCCACAATTCACTTATGGTGAATTTAATATTTCACATTTGATATACTCAAGTCATATATCACATTCTTCGGATCTAAATCTGGCATTCAACATTCAGTTGAGAAAACATATTTTCACATTTAGATACATTTACAAAACACTTCTGATACATTTCCAAATATCAATCTCGATTACTTTAAATGCATTCAATCATACATTTATCCATCCCTTTCTAACATTTCATACTGATACAACTTCCCAATTGTCATTTAATCATACCTAATTCATGACATATCTCTTGCATCACATTTGTATTCGTAAGAACACCTTTATTTCTTTAACAACTCATACTTTCCAAATTCATATGCATTGATATCAAACAATCCATTCCTGACTGGGACGTACAAATCCAACATGTACCCTGGGAGGAGAACCAGTGCATGGATCTTCTGGCAGCTCTAGCAGCTATGGACAGCCCAGGCATTCATGTTTTCCAAGAGCCTCCATTGACAGTTGAGGAGATCATTCACCGTGACTCGCATGGAGCAATGTCCCGTCGAACACTACATTAGTTAGCTTTCCTTTGGTTTTTGTGTTCCCTTGTAAAAAAAAAAAAAACAATCCATTCCTTAATTCTAACATCAATTATCACCTTAAATTTATTAAACCCTTAATCAATCAATAAAACAACCATCTAAGTTCATTTCAAACCTTAATCAAATCCGAATACACTAAAGTACAGTAACTTATCCTTAGTTGGGTCAACAATCACACAAAACAAAGTTTTTCACTTCCCAAGCATTTCCCACCGTGGGTACCTTTCTACGATCGTGGAAAGACAAAACAAAAACTTTTCTTCTCCATGGCATTTCCCACGATCGTGAGAAGGAGCTCATTCTGCTTTCACGATTGTGGAATAGGTGAACAGACGGTTCACCATTCCTTTCCTTCAATCTTTTTCCAAATTTTAACATCATCATACTAATCCATCAATTTTACCTTAAAAATACTTCAAATCCTTATCAATTCATCCCTAAATCCAATTCAAAATCATTCAATTGATAACTTATAAATCATAGTCTTTTATGCATCATAATCAAAACAGAACTATCATTCACCTTCATACATATAATCCTAACTTGTCAATTTCAGGAACCCTCCAGATACACCCATTTTCTACATAGTTACATCGTCATTTACACTTCAAATTTCAACCTAAACCACCTATATAATCCACTATTTTCAAGCATAAAAAACAAAATACATTCCTCCATCAAATTCCAACACAACTTCAACATCAACCCTACATATCACTCATCTCAATTTAATCATCATGAATGTTTCTATTTTAACATGCCATAGAGATCAAAAATCACTTACTTGATTAGCCCTAATTCCACTTCAATCTTCAAGTTAACTTAATCTTCCAACAAGAAAGGATATTCCAAGAAAGATGGAAATAGAAAAGGGTTTCAATCTCAAAATGAAGGCTGCAGAAATTTTGGAGTAGAAAAGTGTAAAAATTTGGGAAAAACTCAAGTGTAAGGGTTATAGATGTGGGCCGGTGGCAAGAAGAAGAAGAAAGCATATAGCCAAAACAAGACAAAACAATGAGAGTAAAATCGTGGGTGTAAGCGTATGGTGAGAATGAGGATACTTGGCATGTCACTTGTCATGCTAAGATCCATACCATATGTCTCATCCTTCAACTACCATTTGTCACTCCATAATTAGTCCACTTGTATTATAATTACTAGACCATTTGTTACCCAATTAAGCCACCATTTGTCACTCATTGAATCAAGTCATGTGTCACACTATTACTAATGTCATGTATTAATATTTCATAGGTCTAGTCAACATAAATTTTCAGGTATCAATTTATCTTTCTATTCAACATTTTTCCTATACTAGATACTCATATTACTTCATCAATCACTGAAATGCAACATTAATTTCCAATTTACTAATTTAATCCATCAAACCAAAATTTAAGACATAAATAATACACAATCACACAATTACATCATAAACATTTAAAATCTTTCATACCCTAGAATAAATCAATTGAGTGCATTGCAATGTGTACTAAATTATAATTCATGTATGTATGTGAATATAATGCATGTAAATGAAATGCACTTCATGTATTCTCATATAATATGTCTCATATGACTTCATATAGCAGTTAAATTCCTAAATGTAGAAATGGGCTATTACAAATGTAGTGCACCAAAGTACTGTGAGGCCGTTACTAGAAGCATAGTATAATACAAAATAAAAGCTCTTGTGTCCTTTGCGTATAGGATGATGCTTTTTGGATCTTACAGGTAGTTGGTGAATATTGAATATGGACAATCTTAACCTTTCTGCACATTTTGAAGGCTCAAAAGGCATTCAATGACAATTGCAATCGTGGGGGATTTTTTCTGGAAATTTGCTGTAAATGCTACCAGTACAGGTGCTATATGACATTAGTCAAAATTAGTGCTTTAAAAAGTATGCAAACATATTCATCGAAATAATATATTATATATAAAACTTAAAAGTAAGCTTCTGTGTCTTAGTAAAATCCATATGTTCAATAATCCAACTGTCAAATTCTTAATGTTAAAACAATAATCACAGAGCATAGCATTTCATCCCTGCAATTTATTCACATCAAATACCAGAGAAAATGGAATCACACTTCTAACCAAGAGGAACAAGAGGGTTTTTACCTGGTTACTTTTTGTAGTGAGTTGATGAGAAAAGCAAATTCATTTGGAGGCTTGCAACTCGTCCTGGTGCAGCCTCTATAACAAGTCCTACAGATGACTGAACACATAGAACATAATCTTTATCGTTGAGAAGTTTTCAACTGACAGTATCAAGTCGAGCATAAACTTGTTGGAGACAATGTAATATATACATAAGGACCTTGAGCAGCAGGTAACAACTAAATTCAACTGAAAGATACCAACAATCAGTAGCACATAAATGCAACTTGTTTCCCTTATTTTGCAGTTGCAAGGATTTTCTAGCTTCTTACAACATTTTAAAAGCAATCATTACAAAACAAAGCCTCTTTTCAACCCAACCTCACTGCCAAACTTACATATAAATGTTCAGACAACAAAGCTTCACATAATCAACTATATTAGTTGTTCCATACATGTCGTATATGCTTCTTTCTCATGTTCATGTAATATTTAAAGTCAAATAAGGAAGTTTAACCAAAGATATCGATAGCTAATTAAAATTCAAATCTATATCTAAATATCAAGATTCTAGCGAATTTAAAATGATATGAAATGCATCTTTACTCTTCAAGATACCACAGCTGAAACTTAGGTATGATCAAAAACATCCTAAAAGCGTAACAAATTTATGTAGTTCAACATTGTGCAATCAATGAATCACAGATGTATTTAATGCGTAGCTCTTTGATTTTGTGACCTTAATGCTGAGAAGGAAAGATGGAGGAATCGGGGGAAATCCTTGGCATGAGGGGAAGGTAAGATATCTCTTCAGGCCTTGTTGAGAACTTTCTGTTAGAACCGGGACAACTCAGAAATAAATATAGTAAATATATATATATATATATACGTATGTGTTGTTAGTTGCGGGTGGGCTGACAACCTTATGATTGGTTGTCAGCTAACCGAATCTGTTATTCCTAACAGATTCTTAGTATAAATAAGCCATAGACATGAGGGGAAGAAAAAAATTATTGAGTATATTGTGAGTGTGAGCCATAGGCTGGAGGTTCTGGATCCTCGAAATCCAGATTATTTTGTATTCGTTTACAGAAAAATCAATAGCAACTTACATATTTTCCATACCTATTTTTTCGGATCCTATCACTGGTATCAGAGCACCGATCATCACCATGGCTAGTAAGAAGGGGGAAAACAGAATGGATAGCATCGAGAAGGATATGGAGAACTTACGGGAGGAAGTTCAGAAGCACTTGGAACTCTGGAGGGAAGAAAGAAGGTTAGAGAAGGAAGCAATGCAACAGAGTTGGGAGCAATCCCAGCTCGAGATGAAAGAGTTGCGCGAGTTACTGAAGCAACTTGTGACTTACAGGGAGGTTGAGAAGAGCAGGGAGAATGCGGGAAACAGGAGCAATGAAGTGAACCCAGGTGGGGACAAGAAAAAGGGCTGATGGAACCGGACGGAAGTCGTGGGCCAACGTCTGTGGTCGAACCAAGGGGGGAGTTCCGGCGACGTTCTCCAGACCAGGGGGGTCGGGCAGAGTATCCACCGGAGTGTGGGTGGAATGCCTCGACCCACCCAGAGCCAGTCCAAGGGTGGGCGCGCCGGGAAAGGAGTCGACGTGGGCCATCGGAGGGAGGAGAACTGGAATGTGAGCCACCGGGAGCAGGATGGAGGGACGGGTCCGACGATCATCCTCCTGGGTTCGCACGACCAGGGGAACTTCGGCGTGACTGTCGCACGAGGAGGGTGGAGATGCCGCTGTTTGATGGAGAAGATCCCGATGGGTGGATTTATCGGGTAGAACATTTCTTCTCAGTGGGACGCTTCAACGAGAGGGAGAAAATGGAGCTGGTATCGTTGAGCATGGAGAAGAAGGCCTTGTCGTGGTTTAGGTGGGTGGAGGGTCGACGGCCGATCAGATCATGGGAAGAATGTAAGGGGCTGCTGGTGGAAAAATTCCGACCCATACAGGAGGGAAGCTTGTGCCAACGCCTGTTGGCCATTAAACAGACGGCCACCGTGGGTGACTATATTTGCAAATTTGAGGAGCTAGCTGCTCCATTACCAGACTTGCCCGATGAGGTGTTGGAGAGTTCGTTCTTGAATGGGCTGTCGAAGGGGATCAGAGTGGAGCTTTTAATTGCTAATCCTGGAAATTTGGGTCGGATGATGTCGTTAGCACAACAGATTGAGGAAAAGAATAAAATACTGGGCCAAAACAAAGTCATTGGGGGTAATAAGATACTCGGCTATGATGGGTACCAATCGTGGGATACAGCTGGTGATCATAAGAACATGGGGGTTACACCTGGAAAGGCCACTGCCACCGACAAAGGGGATGGAAACTATAAACGCCTCACTTTTAGTGAACTGCAAGATAAGAGGAGACGGGGACTTTGTTTCAAATGTGACGAGAAATTTAGCCCAGGCCACCAATGCAAAAAGGTAGAGCTCCAAGTGCTGGCAGTCATGGATGACGAAACAGAACAGAAGAAGGAGTTGGAAGAGGAGGAGACCCGCATATGAAGACATAAAAGCTAGATTTTACAACTTTCACCTTGAGGACAAGGTGAAGCTGAAGGGGGGAGTATTGTTAGAACCAGGACAACTCAGAAATAAATATAGTAAATATATATATATATATACGTATGTGTTGTTAGTTGCGGGTGGGCTGACAACCTTATGATTGGTTGTCAGCTAACCGAATCTGTTATTCCTAACAGATTCTTAGTATAAATAAGCCATAGACATGAGGGGAAGAAAAAAATTATTGAGTATATTGTGAGTGTGAGCCATAGGCTGGAGGTTCTGGATCCTCGAAATCCAGATTATTTTGTATTCGTTTATAGAAAAATCAATAGCAACTTACATATTTTCCATACCTATTTTTTCGGATCCTATCACTTTCCTACCACCTCATGCGAAAAACTTCCACTGATACTGTCCCCTTTCATTATCTAACATGACAAAGAAGATAAGAGAAACATCAGTTCCTGTTGAGCACGTGAGTTGGGTGCTTTCCTATTAAATAAGAACAGGAAATGCCTTACTAAGTTATTTTTTACCTTTGAAGGAAAGTTTGTTTTCACCATAAATGCACTGGGGTTAGGTAAAGATTATAGGGAAAAGAGTTTAATTTCCTAGGCTTATATGGAAAATCCGTGACTTTATCACCATGGACACTACTGCCAATCAATGGTTGGTCATAAACATTCAGAAAGGAAAATACACCATATAAGTAAAAGTGAATTTGATAGAACTACTTTTCGAAGATTAACTGCAATTTAGATGTCTAAGAACATAGAAAAACATAAGAGTGTGTAACTTGCAAATTTGAGTATGCTGTCCAAGTTGATGATGTCGATCGCATGCTAAACACATAGGAAAAAACACTCTTGGAGTTTGTCTTATAAGATTAATTAAATTTTGAACACCAACACAATTATCAAGTCAGGTAGCTATATTAAAATAAAGTACGCATCAATCATTCAGACACCAAATATGCATATGCAGAATTTGGGATATTGCAATAAAAGCAAAGGCTAAACTGAAATATAGGTAGATAACTACACACATGCAGCTTATCAGGAGCAAATTTCATATACATGCTTATAGCTCAGTTCAAAACTTGTGTTCGGTATCAGATTCATAACATCACTGACTATAGTAGCAAAACTATTTGGCAACTTTCGAGCTGCAGGAGACTAGATTCATGTCATTACTTCTACACCATCACAAGAGAAATTGTTTGATCTATGACATGGATTAAGCCGTGCAGAGTGAAATTTGCCAATGCAATCAATAAATACAAAGAAGGATCCCATGGAACAATGAAACTGCCAGCTGATCCTGGAATATTTATTCTCACACTAAGGAGCAGAATAGTAGTCTTGCAATGTTATCAGTGATGGTGCAAACTTAAAATGAAAGTACAATGAATAAATGCATAGGACTGAATCATGGCCAAGAATGTTACCGAACACAAGGAAACAAATTTTTAGGAGACCTAAACCAAAAACAGTGAAATCAAAAATGCAAATTTAACAACTGAGGTACAGTAATGTAAAAGATCTATCTAATTTCCACAATAAGAACTGTAAATAACGATCGAGATTAATAATCTGGAAAGCACGTTGCAACTGTTCAATTAATGACTGAGGATCAGCATACAGGCCTAGGCACTTCTGTCAGGTTTATTTACAACTTTCAAGTGGAGCCTTGCCGTTAAGGATACACGGAGGCAATACTTACTTGAGATGTCACATCTCTTTGTAGTTTCCCTACTAATTTCCACGAGTAAGAGAAGGATTCAAGCCACTTAGTATGGACATTTCCAAACAATTATCATTTTTAAAAATTTTCATAGTCAAGAATAACAATCTTAGACAAATTCATAATGATTTTGTTATTATCTTCCACATGCAAGGCTCCTTATCTGGAACAAAGGATACAGATGATCGTTTTGCTGTAAAAATCAACTGCAGTCCTTCTTAGACTTCAAGAACCCTTTTCTCCTACCATCACTTTATCTTGAAATCGAACTGAACTTTTAATAAGAACCAAAATCTTAGAAGCTTGTGAATTGGTTTAATGAATGTGTCAAGGAAAAAATCAGAAAATAAAATTGGGGAAACTTTTTGAATTCTTCAAACTATGTCCTTTTTATCCTTGTCAACTGTGACATCATGGCCTTTTGCTGTCTCAGATAATAGTAAGTTTGCAACCTTCTCTGTCTGCTAACTTAACCAAACAAAAATAAATAAACAAGACTTCCAATTCTGTATTATTAAACTTCACCAGTGAATCCACTTATCTGCATGCCAAGTCATTGGATCGCACCATTTTAGCATCTGAAATTAAACAGGCCAAAAACCAGTTGAACGCATACTATAACCCATATCACATATAAAAAATATCAAAGAAAGAAAGACCTGTACACTCACAATAAGAGAAAAGAAAGCCCCTAGCATTGAACCACAACTAAAATTTTAGAAAGTTTTTAACAAAACGAAATCAAAGCCAATCAAACCAAGAAAATAAATTGACCATCAAGTTAAGACCAATATGGAATCAAACCACCTACTTGACCCGTTATTAGAGCCGCAAACAGGAAGACGCTTGCCTCGATACATAAGACAACGAGCCCGTCAAAAAAATAAAAAAAGGTACGACCTTCCCTTTCAAAACGATGAAAGTGGCGAAGTACAGTGCCAGTGGAAGTGGTCATGAGGCATGCGGACGGAAGTTTATGTTCGTCTGAGAAAACCTCGATGAGACCGCCATGGTTATGACAGTCTGAGTGCTGTGGGCTTAAAAGGCTTAAGTCAAGTTAACCATCGGCCCTCATTAGGCCTGGGCTCCATTGCTGAGAAACGTTCGTAGTCACCAAGAACATTCTATCTTCAATGGCGTGACGCGTGTGCCTACCCTCATCATGTTATCTAGTGAATTGACAGTGTCATGCTCCAAAAGCAAGCCTTAGCTATTCTGTGGATCAAAATCATCTTCATTCGCATAAAGCATTGCATGCGTTATGGTTTCACAGATGTCTTTTCTTTTCGGCTTTGGACTACAAAACTCCCTTGTCAAAAGAATTTTTCTGAACAAGCGAATAGTTTTTCTAGTCAAGCATGAGTAGAATCCAATTCTTTTCTTCACAGAATTAATTAGAGGTCAAATGGCATCCTTTGATAAAGAATACAATTACATGCAACATGTTCTCAAACTAGTTTTGAGTTCTATAATCTAAGGAACTGTATGAAGTTGACAAGTGTAACCATCTTTCAGAGTGGTATCTCACTATCTTGTATGATATAATGGAAGAAGAGTTGGATTAATGATGGCGTCAACCTTCTGGACGTTCTCCATGAATATATCTTAAAGATCACACATGGATGGTCCCTAATGTATCAACGGAGTTAGGTATTATTATTATTATTATTGCCAACATCTGAGAGAAGGAAGGAATATGGGGAACTCTTTGCAAGAATATATGTTATAGTTGGAACTTAACTACAACTCTAAAAAGGAGACAAAGACACATTAAAATATCACCTTCATTTTCTTAAGATATGTACGATCTAGTTGAACACATCATCTTCAACTCTTTCTTTCTGTCATCTTAAAGTAAATATTTATTATTTATGTTAACCATCAGGACCAGTACCTGTCTTGAGTACAAGCATTTGGAATTTGGATTCGCGTTGTGGGTATAAACAATCCAGCTATTCCGAAATTGCTACTCAGTCACACGTGTTGCCAAGGTGACTCACTGAATCGCTATTTTTTAAACAACCCATTACTCTAAATGGCAATGCCATCCTAATCCTTGAAGAAGGTTCATCGCGACCATAAAATAAGAATGATTTAGCAACTTGGCACTCAACTCAACTCAACTCTCTGTTTAAAGCATGGATTTAAGGATCTTTTGTGTTCACAGGTGGCTTTTGGTCATTGGAGGACAGGCCCCTTTCAAGGGAACAACAACGACCCACTGGCTATTAAACATTAGATTTACCTTGGCAAAATCTTTCTTAAATCTTGAACATTATATTACCCATAATCTGTCTTGTTACGTCATGGATAGGATACAATAGGAGCATTATTGGTCTCAAGTCTCATTCTGTAAGGCACGTTGGCATATATGCAAACTAAACCAATTAAGCTATTATACCGTACGTAAGGCGTAAGGCATAATAAAAAGCGACATAGAGTTAGAACATCCGTCCAAATGAAGCGATCGTGTTCTGTGCTTACCTATTCTATTTGTTATGACAAGGTCTGTATGCATATGAAAACACCAAAACGTTGAGATAGAACAAACAGAGCGATCACACGCCGTTCGGTCGCTAAGACTCGCACTGGCTCTTGATGGCTAGTTCTGCAAACACTTGGTCCGCGATAATTGGCTAAGAAAAACTGAGCTGGTACGCACCACGGACGAACACTTTGACTAAAAGACTACCATGCTAAGACTTGTTTAAGAGGGACGACTACTCATTAGTTTGTATATAATATTAGCGCCGATGAGATTACCATCAAAGGAGAGGAATGATGTGATGGATTCACTAGAGTCGTGAGATGGTATCCACCATGTGTGTATATGTATATATAAATAGACTGTGTCATCTAGTTTGGAGGCAAAGGAAATAAGGTAGAGAAAGTAGAGAAACTATCAATTACGAGATGATCACCTGGGCTTGGCCAGCTCCTGAGAAAGGTTGGAGAAAGGGTCCTTGGACTCCTGAAGAGGACAAGTTGCTTAGTGAATATGTGAAGTTGAATGGAGAAGGAAGATGGAGTTCTGTGGCGAGGTGTTCAGGTAATTGCTCTACTTTGAGTTATACAACAATCTAGCTAGAGAGACAGCGTTTTTAATCTCATAAACAAGAGTGATTCAGTTGTGTTGTTGCGAAAAGAATTAGAGTTTTGAGGCAACTGTTTTAAGATTTTGGGATATTATTAGAATCGTATGTATTTTTAATCTTTTCATTAAAAGCTAATCAAGCTCTAACGTTGATACTAGCAGGCGTGAATAGAAGTGGGAAGAGTTGTAGGCTAAGGTGGGTGAATTACCTTAGGCCTGGACTGAAGAGAGGTCAAATTACACCTCAAGAAGAAGGCATCATTATTGAGCTGCATGCACTCTGGGGTAACAAGTAATAGTCCTTCTTTCTTTCTCACCTAGCTTTTACCTTCAATATTTATAGAAGGCCTTCATCTCCGAATTGCTTTGTATATTCATGCACGGTATTAGGGTAGAAAATTGGAAAATGTTGGAGACATAAAGTAATAATAGTGCCTTCAACATGCACCAGGTGGTCGACTATCGCTAGATACTTGCCTGGGAGAACAGATAATGAGATCAAGAACTACTGGAGAACCCATTTCAAGAATAAAGACAAGTCCTCAAAGACACATGAGAAGCGAAAAAGCTCAGAATTGAAACAAAAACGAAATAATCAGCAACAAGAAGATGACAACCGACCAGAAGATGGGAAAAGGGTAGGCAGCAGTGCAAATAATGAGAAGCTGCAGGAAGAGCACGGGAAGCAAGAACTGCACTTCATTTGCCCCATTTTGGGGGATCAAACCCTGCCTGTCATGTTTCAAGATGCTGCCCCTTGGACAGAATTAGTGGCAGAGGATGGGCTTTGGGGTGGCCTGTGGAATATAGAAAATGGCCAGGAGGGTCGTGCAGATTATAATAACACCAACTGTAACAAGATGGCCGTGCAAAATCAAGCATCAGCCTTGGCTTTTGGGGGTGATCCAAGCACTTGTTTCTACACTGGAGGGTACATTTCTTGAGAGTTTGATAGCGTTACATCCGTACACTGGAGGGTACGTACGGATGTTATCAATTGGTTACATATTTCCACAATCATCAACAGAAAGCTAGGGTTCAATTTATTGGCTTTTTTTTTCCCCTCCAGATCTACATCTTTATGTTATGAGTCGCCACCGTCGTCTGATGATGGTAACTCTGCTTATTGAATTATTGTTGGATTCCAATAGAGTCCTTCTGGTCACAAAAAGCTTCCATTCACTACAACAAAGTAGCTTTTTTACTACTTTTTTTTGGCTACAATTTAGAAATCATAGATAAAAGTCAACCTTTGAGAAAGATTTTCAAAGGATCACCTTTTGGTAACAATTTTGAAAAACATAGCTAAACACTATAACAAAGTTACCTTTTGGCAACGATAGTTAAAGGTTACATTTTTTCAAAATCATAGCCTATTATATTAAAAACACTAAAGTGCGAGTTTTCTATTCTCTTTCGTTCTTCTTTTCTTTGCTACAAAATATATTCATAGCCAATTTGGATTCATACCAAAATGCCTTTAGCTACGAAAGAAATTTTATATCTAAAAGTCAGAGATCATATAATTGTAGTTAAAAATAGTTGAGTACGAAAATATATTTATAGCCAAATAATTTCATTCTTCTTTTGGTTACTGAGTATATTTTCGTACACAATTGATTTTAGCTACGAATTAAATTTCATAGCTAAAAGTCTTAGATCATATAATTATTTCAATTAAAACGTTTGATTATGAAAATATATTCGTAGCTAAATGTTTTCATTCTTTTCTTTTAGCTACGAATGTATTTTGAAGTCAAATAGATTTATTTATGAAATAAATTTCATAGTTAAAGGTCACAGATTATATAATTCCATTTAAAAACATTTGGCTATGAAAATTATTCATAGCCAAATGTTTTCATTATTGTTCTATCAGCTACGAATATGTTTTCGTAGCCAAATGGATTTAGCTACGAAAAGGAATTTGCAGCTAAAAGTCGCATAACCTATAATGTCTTTAGCTATGGAATGATTAGCTAAAAGTGGCCACAAATATATCTTTTGTTTTCATCTTTTGGCTACGAAAATAGAATCCAAAGTTTCAACTACTAAAACGATGTCATTTTGTTCACTAAAAATAACATTTTTTGTTATATTGAAATCATAATTACGAATTAGTGTTTAATTTTATCTTCATCTTCCTCCTTGCGTTCCAGCAGCTGCACCAATGGAAGGACATTAAAGATTTTTAAGAATGTCCCATTTGTGTACATAAAGGTGGCAAGTGGATGATGGACAAGAAAAAAAGATACTCTAAAAAATCTTAAAATATTTCCCTATTAAACCATGAATACAAAGACTTTTTATGTCAACAAAAATAGTCATATATATGATGAGGCATTAAAAAAATGCATTGATAATAACATTATATGTCATCCAGCTGACTCAAAAGTATGGTAAGACTTTGATGGAAAGTTTTCATAGTTTGCAAAAGTTTGTCACAATTTTCAACTTGGGCCTCTGATGGATTTAATCTATTTGATAATATGAGTACTTCTTACATCATGCGGTCGGTAATTCTTCTGTCATACAATTTACCCCTATTTGAGTATATGAAGGAGCCTTTTCTGTTACTTTATCTAGTTATTTTAGGACCTGTTGCTCATGGTAAAGATATCAATGTATATATGCAACCATTAATTGATGATTTAAAACATCTCTGAGAGGTTGGATTAGAAACTTATAATGTTGTTGAAGGTGAAAAATTTAGAATGCATGTGGCTGTTTTATAGACTATAAATGATTTTTTAGATTATGACTATTTGTTTGGATGGAGTACTAAATGGTATATCACTTATCCTATGTGAAACCATCAAATTTATTCTATGAGGCTACAAAGTAAAATATGTTATATGGGACATCGTCGTTACTTAGAACATGGACATAGATGATGATGAAGCAAATTGTTTAATAGCAAAATAAAACATAATGAAATTCCTTTACACTTTTCTAGTGATAATGCAGTTGATAAAATATCACATTTGCAAGAGTTTACACCTGACAAGCACCTAAGTAATAGAAAGCGAAAGAGAAGTTTTCTTGATCTTAATTTGAACGAAAAACATATTTTTCAATTTACCATATTTAAAGTCTTTACTATTGAGGCATAATCTTGAAGTCATGTATATTGAAAAAAATATTTATTAAAATATTTTAGGCGCCTTGATGAGAATTGAGGGAAAATCAAAAGACACAACTAAGGCTGTATTAGACTTGGAAGACACGAATATAAGAAAAGATTTACATTTGAAAAGAAAAGATGATTGATCATATAAGATTTCACATGTACGTTACACTACGTCAAAAAAGGAGAAATAAACTTTTTGTCAATTTCTTAAATCAGTTAAGTTTCCTAATGGGTACGTATCTAATATTGTAACATCATGATACTTGAATTAAGATTAAAATAGTGTTTATTAGACATTAATGAAAAATTAGGAAGCATAATTCACGCTTATGCATAATGTGACATACATGCACACGATATTATTGATTTTGCACATTACAATTATTTGTACATGCATTCATTGACATTTTTCAGATATAATTGATTTATAAATATGATTAAAATGTGAATTGTGAGTTATTTACGTTAAAAATTTATTTGGAGACCATTAGCATTATTTTGAAATTTTTAGTGAATTTGAGATACATTTGGACTAGGACAAATGTCAAGTGGTAGGATAAATTGATACATGAAAATTTTGAATGATTTAGCCTATAATTGAGTGACATTTGACATAGTTAAATTGGTGACAAATTGATCAATCATTGCGTGACAAATGGGTTAGTAAGTAAATAACAATGGGACCAATTAATGTGTGACATGTGGACCAACAATTAGGAGATATATGGGCTGATTAAATGATGACATTTGGTAGCTTATGGAAAGGATAAGTGGCTTACATGCATAAGGACACATGTTGAATTAATATGGTGACATCTAGCACCTTAGGTGTAAAGTTTCTGAATGTTGCTTCAACCAAGCTCATTCTTTTCCCTTCTCATCTCTCACCGTCGATTCCTTGCTCTAACTTTTACTTTGATTTTGTTGTACTATCACGTTGAACTCCTTGCCATATGTTGCATGAAGAAGCTCTCTCATGTGATTTTCTAGGCTGATGTATGATGTACTTTGGGTGTTAAAAACACATTACATCTATCTTGATTTTAGAAGTGCATTAGTTGCTTGGAAGGTGTCGTAATAGTTGGATATTTGGAGTTGTTCTTTGAAATTAAAAACGTAAGGGATTTCTACACTTGATAGCATGTATTCATATAAGTTTTATGATACCTAATTTGGCCAGAAATATGTGTTATGATGTTGAACATTACGTGCTGGAAAAATAATTCTGGTTTGGCATATGTTGTTTCGGTTTTAATGTATGAAAGATAAGGATTATAGGCTGTTTATTGAGTGACTTTGGAATTGTTTCTGGATAGAATATTGTTGTGTAATTGAGGCATTAATAAGGTATAATTGAGGTGGAATTCGTGAATTTTGGTGAAGGGGGTGTTGTAAGATGTGAGTTAATTATAGTAGTTTCAGTGAATAGGTTTCACTATACAGACATTGGTATTTTGGCCATAACTTGATCTGTAGAGTTCCAAATGAGATTATTTTTTATTCAAAATAAACTAGAAACACTTGGCTACAAATTTTAAGAAGAAATTGAATTTGAATTCTATCCTTAACAATCTTGAAATTTAGCTTGAAAGTAAGTCTTGGCTTCAGCTATAGAACTATCAGGGACAGAAATCATATCCTATGGTTATTGAATAAATTGTATTGATGTAGGCTGAATTAGACTCAGTTGTCTTTACAAAAGTTATATATCATTTTCTTAGCTTTAAATTGGTATAAATTTTGTAATTTTTGGATATTGGAATTGAGAGATATGAGGTGTACAACTTGAATTCATGATCATGCATTAGCCAAAATTTCATATGTACACAATTTGTGGTATTTTGAGCATAACCCATAGCATAATGAACCAAATTGAATGATCTTAGTATCATTAGAAACTTAAAACATTTTAGAACAACTTTCTATAAGAAAATGTTATCTAATTTTGTCATTTACCCTATCAGATTAATTATGCAAAATTGATCCGTAAGTATGTTGTCAGAAAAATCTGAAATGGTCAATTAAGTTATAAAATTGATTTCACATTCATTTATTATGGTCCAAATAATAAATATACATGGTATTAATGAGGGCTTTGATATCTGAATGAATTGTTGATAAGGATCACATTAAGATACCTCGGAATTATCATTGAACATGCATTATGCATATTTTATATAAGTAAATGTGCATAAAGGAATACATATACATTTGTGCAAAAGTATGATATTTGTACATGTGTTTTGTATGATATAGAGGAGCTTTTTAGACGCCAGTCAGACATTGTTGGACCATCCAAGCAATAACATATTGGAGTGTACCGTGAGTTAACCTAGATGAATTTCCTAGGATTGATTTGATTTAGTTTGTTAAGCTTCCAATTATTGAACTGTTGCGAGTTGTTTCTAAATTCCAGACTTAAAGTTCGAGGAGTAAATATTTGGGATTATATTAGAAGTGCTATGATTTGTTTGATAATAATGTATGAAATGTGGATTCTCAACAAAAGTTGAATGTTGGATTTAAGTTCGAAGATTATGAAATTTTGATTGTATTATGCTATGCAAATTCTCAACGAAAGTTAAATGTCGGACTTAAGTCCGATGATTATGAAATTCTGACTGTGCTTTATAAATGATTGTGACATATGTAAATTATGAATTGATACATTTCATAAAATGCATGCTCAAATAAAGGCGTTATGATTGGAGTAGTCAGTATTAAGCGCTTGCACGTAGAGCTTTACTCCGCGGTATATAATGCAGTATGTAGAGTTATGCTCTGTGATATATGTTTCTGGCTGAGCCCAATGGGCCAGTATTTGTATATGTGATATGTGATAGGTACTCAGTCACAACAATAATAACGAATGTGGAGTTTCATATGCATCTGTATTTGTTTATATATGTTCTAGTTCGCAAATATTAAATGATGTGTCATGATAGTGTGAGTTTATGGAATATACATGTTCTGCATGATTAGTTGCGAAATATGTGATTTGTGTTTATGATTCTCGCGAAATCATCAATGATAGTTCACTCATTGAGTTCGCAAAACTTATAAAAAATTACAATGTGGCTTTTCAAGTTCAAAAGAGTTATCCAATTAGACCAATCGGAGTTCAGCCATTACAAATAAGCATGAGTTAGGGATCAGTTTACACCTAAATATGTCTTTAGTAATTTTATTTTCGAATTATGTTCCCAAAAAATTTGTATTTAGTGTATATGATTGAATTGGTAACAAAATGACATTATGATTGTAAGTTTTCTTTTGTATCTGAAATGGGCCCAAATGGCTATTGTAACTCTTGTGAATGGAAATGTTTTTACATAAAGTGGGCTTGATTTGATTAATGATTTCCGCATATATGTACATTGTTTAAAGAAATAAAGTTTTGTAATGAATTTTGACTGAATGATCGTTTTATCATGTCACCTTTGCGAAGTACGTACTCGGATATCACTCAAGATATCGGGTACGTGTCCTACGAGAGTGGGGTGCTACAAATATAGCCTGTTGTGTCAAGGCTAATGAGGGAAAAGTTTTAAGGTTGAAAAGTCATGATTGTCATATAGTTTATGCATCGATTACTTTATGTTAGAATATATGGTTGTTTGTTGAAAGAAGTGTTCATAAATTTGGCATAATTGGGGGAGTTTTTAAGCAATTATGTTGTAAGACAATAAAATTAGAAGAGCTTAAAAAATAGAAAAAGACATAGTTTTGATTCTATGTAAGTTTGAACTAGTTTTTTGCCTATCATTTTTTGATGTTGTGGTGCATTTTTGATTCACTTACTAACAAAACTTTATGAAAAGTAATTTATATTAACTTCTACATTTTTTTCTTAGTTATTAGTTAGTAATAATTGCTAATGTTTTATATTTTGTTTAGGTTTTTAGGCTCTATCAAGCATTATGTGCATAATAGAGCTCAACAAACTTAATAAGAAGTGAATGTTACATCTAGACCTGATGTTAGGAAAAGAAGAAGGCAAGTGTCAAATTATTTGCACCACAAATAATGTCTGGAACTCAGCCTTCAATTTGTAGTGCTATGCAATCAAGAGAAGCGACACACAATATAGATATGACATTAGCTAGATGATGGTATGATTTGGGTGTAGCATTCAATGGTTTTCAATCTTATTATTATCAACCTATGGTGGATGTTATAGCCTCTTACAGTTCATAATACAAAGCTCCTATTATTGATGTGTTGGGACCCGATCCGGGAACCGGATCCCAACCGAATAAACTTAACACTTTCACTCTATGCTCTGATACCATAAATGTTGGATCCCGTATTCAGAACCCAACTACTTATACATAAGCAGAACGGAAACCGAAGCAAGCGGAAACGAAGGGCAGCGGAAATTTCGGATCGAAAACAAAATGCGGAAGCGAACATGATTCAGTGTTTTGTGAAATTGGGGATCTGTAGAGATCCGATTGAAGCGATTCTTGAGGCGAAATAAAGATAAGACAAGGGGCTACAAATCATATGAAGACATGAAATGTCAATTTTGCCCTTAGGACTTTTAATTTTTGAATTTAAGTTCGGATTAGGGTGAAATTTTTGGATTGGGAACACCTGTGAGTAATTTGAGCATAACTTTTGATCTGGGAATCGCAATGAGGAGATTCTTGTTTTGAATTAAACTAGAGACATAAGGCTATAATTTTTATGAAGACATCGAGTTTCAATTCTAGAATTAAGAATGTGAAATTTTGGACGGAAATAATCGTACATAAGAAATGTGTTAGAATATGGATATTCCCGAACTCTTTTGCGCATAACTTTTGATGTAGTGCTCGGAATTGAGCGCGGTCAGTGGCGTTGGATTCGTATGAGTGAGAGGAACATTTCTCAAGAAGGAAGTTTTGACAAATTCCTTCAAATAAATAGTGCGAATCAAACCGCAAGTAAGCGTAACTTTAAGTTTTAAATGAAGGACAATTTGGTCATTTGACCATCAATTAATGAAAAACTTGATGAGTTGTCGTTTTTGGCTATTAAAAGCCACGAAAGTGGCTGGAAATTTCCAGAGAAAAGGAGAAGAGAAATAAGAAGAAAGAAGAAGAATGGAGAAGAGTTCGTATGGAGAAAGAAGAGGGAGAAGTTTAGTTTTAATTTTTCTACTCAATTCTTCAAGCTTTTGGGATTTTTCCAAGAAGGAAAAGAGTGGAGAATGAAGAGAGCTTCTTCATGAGCCAAGAAAATTCGAATTTGGAGGATAAATCAGGTAAGAGAAGATTTTCAATTTGAAGTTTTTGTTGAATTTTTAATTGAGAAGTATGGAAAAGGACTTGGGTTTGTGGTTTATGAAGTAATTTTGAAATATATGCTTTAGACTGGGTTTAATTTTGGATGGAAAATTGATTAAGGTTTAGGCTAAATTTTATGATTGAGAATTTTGAGATATTTTGGTGTAGAATTATAGGAAATATGATGAATTGATGATATATGAAATCAATTTTGAAGAACTTGTATTTTGTGGTATTGAATTGGGATAAATTGGTTTAGGCCAATTTTAAGATTTGGGGATTTTTGAAATTGAGGATTTAGATGTCTTGGAATTAATGTGAATTGATGAATTGTGAGATTAATTTTAAAAATTAAGTTATTTATGAGATTGAATTTGGGTGTCTTGGTTTAGGCTAATTTTGAAAATTGGGGATTTTCAAAATTGGAGATTGAAATAGCTTGAATGTAAATGGAATTGGTGAATTCCTAAGTTGATTGTGAAAATTAAGTATTTTCTGATGTGAAAATTGGATGATTATGGTTTAGGTTTTGGTATTTTGGAAGAGAGAGAAAAGCAAGGATCAATTGGAGCTTGAAATCAAGTTTCCGGCAATAATTCGGTGTGGGTAGCATATTTATATTTTGATTTGTAAGCTATATGTGAATTTTTAAAAAATTAAAGAAAGCAATTTTGAAAAATAAAGAAAGCAAAATGTGAAAATTTTGACAAATTATTGTTTTGTAAAGGTTTGAAATTCGATTTCAATGTTTTCGAAAGATTATTATAAGTTTGAATTCATTGCTTTAAATGATTCGATAAACCGATAGAAATTTTTGAAAATGCATTTGTTGTGTATGCATTATTCAATTGTTGAAATTATTGTTTGATTGAATGTTTTGATTGTTGAATTTAGTGAATGATAGACTGAATAAATTGAGTGGTATGCATTTTTGGGGAAAATTTTGAAGAAAAGTACGAAATTGAAAAGTGCCTTCGGGCAATCCGACTTTTCATTTTCGATTATGTGTTATGTGGGTTTGGTAGGTCCCTTGGTGAGTCAGCGCTGTCTCTATGTGTATAGCCTTCTCCAGTCGCCCGCTAGTAACGGAGTCTCCGTTCGGACTCCTTCACGGCTACACTGGACCGCAATGCGGAAAGTGTAATACGTTTCATTCACGATCGCACAGACCGCTATATGGGATCGTATGCGATCGCTCTGCTTGGACCTAGCAGCACCATTCGATGTGTAATATGTTTTGATTTGTTTATGTGTTCTGCATTCATATTTATGAAAAATTCAAGAAGTATTCAAGGAGTTTTGAAAATGAGAAAAGTGAGATTATTATGAAAAGTTTGAAAAATATGAAAAAATGGGTTTGAGGAAATTGTTTGAAAATTATAAAGTTTGAAAAAAATTAGCCTTTTGGCAAAAAGATTATTAAAAATGATTTCGGCTTATTTATCAGTTTATAAATGTGTTATCCACGAGCTTTCGAGCTCACCCCCCTTTCATCCCCATCTCCAGGTTTCGAGCAGGAGATCGGATGAAAGAATGTAAAGACGTATGTCAAGACGTCAGTTTCGACATTTGAATACGTTGGTTTTTGAGAAATTTGGATCTTGTGTATGAATATGTTTATTACTTGAGATAAGTTTGGGAAAAATGTATTTGTGTATAAAGTTGAGTATTGTGAATGAATGAGAAATTTGTATATGAAATTATGAATAGTTTGGGAATCTATATGTATGATTGATTTAGGAATGAGATTGAACTATGAGAATAGTAGATTGAATGACAAGTATGAGATTGTTTTAGAATTAGGTTTGTGTCATCTGCGATATCCGGACGGAGGGTCCGGTGGATTCGATATTTGTGTGATTGATTGGCATCTGAAGTGTATTTTCTTTACCCTTGCAGTTTGGGTTAGGAAAAAGCGTACCGTTATCTTCACGAAATTTCGATAAAATTGGAAAAAAATAGAATTTGAGATTTGTATGGATGAATAAGAATTTGTATGATTGTTGAGTTTCGGGTTTAAGAATGAATTTTCCTATGGGAAATTATATGGATGTGATTGATGTAAGAAATGAGAATAAGAAAGAAAAAAAAATTATATCAGATTTTGGAACGTCTTAGAATTCCCAACGCGATTCTGTTTCCTGTTCTTTGCTTAGTCACGGATGTCGGAAAGTGTTTCAGTTTACATTGATTTGTTTGCTTACTTTGTTTTCTATCCGAATTCGATTTGCATTCGATTCGATCCCGCTTTCGCTTATTCGTTCCGCTTTGTGATTCGTATTCGATTATTTCGCTTCGCTATAATCCGCTTGCGTTGTATTTCGATTCCGATTTGCATTTGCTTCCGCTTCGCTACTTTCGGATTTGTTCGCTTCCGCATTTCGCAATTTCGATCCGAAATTTCTGTCTCCTTTCGCTTCCGTTTCCATTGATTCCGTCATTCGTTCTTTTGGTTAAGTTTTTCCGGTTGGGATCCGGTTCCCGGATCGGGTCCCAACATGATGACTACAGGTAAACTTTTGAGTAATTTTGTTTATGAAATTAAAAGTTATTTGGAAGAGAGAAGAATGACTTGGGCTACCTATAGGTGTTCAATCATGTGTAATGGTTGGACAAATAGGAGACATGAGCTTCTTTTTTTTGGTTTATTCTACAAAGTATTCAATATTTTTGAAGTATATTGATGCATCTAGCCTTGTTAGGAATACTGATTCCTTATTTGAAATATTCGATGAAGTTGGGAAAAAGTAAGACTAGAAAATATTGTTCAGTTCATAATTGATAATGATTTTGCTTATAAAGCGGTGAGAAGAAGATTACAAAACAAGTATATTTTTTTTGGAATTCCTTATGTTGCACATTGTGTTGACTTAATGCTAGAAAGTATAGGGGATGATAGGTATTTTCCTAATATTGATGAGGTTATGCAAAAAGCAAAAAAGTTTATCAAGTTTATCTATAATCATGCATGAGTCTTAAATTTAGGAAGAAAGCATTTTACTAATAGTAGAAATTTGTGTCGCTCGACCGTTACAAGATTTGCAACAAATTTCTTATCACTTCATTGTTTTATTAGGATAAAGAAAGATTTGAGACAAATTTTTATAAGTGACAAGTGAGTTGCATCTCACCATAATGGGTCTAATGATGGATTGGAGGTTTCCAAAATTATACCTGAAGGTACTGAATTTTAGTTTCAATGTCAATTTGTTATCCAAATTTGTGAACCTTTAGTGGGGGATGCTTTCTTTGGTTGATAGTGATGAAAAGGCAACAATGAGTTATTTTTATGATGTCATGGAGAGGGTGAAGGAAGCAATTAAGGTCAATATAAAAAAATAATTCTTCTTTGAACACACCTTATCTTGCAGTCATCAATGAGATATAGGAAAGGCAAATTTACTCTCCGTTGTTCGCAGCTGAGCTATTTTTAATCCTAGTGTCTATTTCAAACCAGGTTTTTACAAAGAAAGCTGATGTTAATAGGAGAATGCTATTAACTATTACAACAGTTGTTGCTCATGAGATGATATAATCCTAGTGTCTATTTCATGAGATGCTTATAAGGAGTTTTATAAGGATTTTAGGATGTTAATTTCTATTTTACAAAGAGATCACTTTTATTACTTGCCAAAATTAATTATTACTTTACTTTGTTTATAACATTATTTTTGTTGTCTTACAACTTGCAGTTTCTTGGTATAGTCAATTCGGAAGTGGTGTTCCAAAATTGTAAAGGTTTACAATTCAAATTATAAGTTAATGTGTTAGTGCAACAGGTTCTCAAAAGAATTGGAGCATATTTGAATTCGTCCATTCTAAGAAAATGAATAGATTATAGCAAAAAAGATTGAATAACTTAATCTTCGTTCATTACAATTCAAAGCTTTGGGAAAAATATGTTATTATCATTATTAAGTTAGATATAATTTCTTATAATTTTTTAATAATTTAATTTTATTGTTTACTAATAATCTTAATAGAACAAGTAGTTTAGTGTATCCAATTTGCATTGATAATACCAATCTTTTGGTGAATTGGGTTTATGAGGAACCAGGTTTGATAGATGAGAGTAACTTGGAAGATAATCTTGGATGAAAAAGCATTGACATGTCATTTGATATAATGAATTTGAATGATGGTAATGATGAGACTCCTCTAAATTATGATAATTCTGTACCAAATGAGAATTAGAGTCAATGCAGTTATAACGGATATCTTATAGATAATTGAATGAAGTTCCAAGTTTTGTTTCTCCTTTTCTTTCAATTTTACTTATATTCGATATATATGTTAAATTCTATATATGTAATGTAATTGTAAATGTTTTGTTTAAAGTTTTACTTCAAATTGGTTATTTCTTCATCATGAATTCTTCTGTAAATTGTAATAGTTAGAGAGTTAAGGATATTTATTATTATTTTATTTGATGTAATTATTATTTATTATATGATGAAATTGCAATACTTTAAATACTTTGTATTGTTTTAATTTTATATTTTTATGATAATTAAATAATATTTTGTTCATATTAGTTGTAGTTATTTTTATATGTGAAGTATTTAAACATTAACTCTATCAAAATAAATAAATTGTTATTATTTTAAATTTTATTATTATGATTTTGGAGACATAAATGTAAAATTATAAAGTATACAAAATAATATACTAATAAACTATTTTGTAATTTTAAAAATTTCAGGACTATTTCATAAATTTAAAAATCTTTTTTAAGAGACTAAAACAATACCCAATATTAATTAGTATTGATACAAGATTATACCGTAACCAAATTCGATCTTTGGTAGTACAAATATGGAATTTATAACATTGGTAAAAACATATGTAAATGTGCAAGAGATTAGGAATGTAAAATTATAAAGTATATAATATAATATACTAATAAACTATTTTGTATTTTTAAAATTTCGAGATTATTTCATAAATTTAAAAATTACTTAAAACAATATCCAATATTAATCAGTCTTGATATAGTAGTATACTAGAACCAAATTCGGTACTAGTATTACCAATATAGAATTTATAACATTGACAAAAACATACGTAAATATGCAAGAGATTAAGAATGTAAAATTATAAAGTATACAATGTAATATAACGGCTATTCTTTAAAAAATGACATTTTTTTAACTTTTTCTTAAAACTAACGAGCCAATTTTGCCATCTTTACATGTCATTTTTAAAAACATAGACGGGCTACAAGCCCAGCCCCTGACCTGCCTATGGTCCGGTCGGCCAGTTCAAACCAGGCCGAAATCAGCTAGGCCAGATTTTCCCATCCCTACCATTGCTGCCCAATAAACCAAACTTAAACCGACTTATGTTAGAACATTGTGAAGTCAAAAGATTCAGATGGCCCATGCAGGTCTCGAACCTGCGACCTTCGCGTTATTAGCACGACGCTCTAACCAACTGAGCTAATAGGCCGTTTGTTGTGCTTCCATTTATTATATTTATATAGTAATAAACGTATTTCAAGTGTTTTAAAGGCCACTCCCTGCATCTCTCAATATCAAACCAAAGCAAGAAATGGATAACATAACGTTGAGCGAAGTAGCAGGACTTGGGGTGGGAACTCTTCTCCTCTGTGCCACCATTGCCGCCCCCAAAATTGATTCTTTTATCTCTGCTTCTCAGAGAAGGTAAATGATTTTACACCCCCTTACATTTCTTTTCTTCGTTATTCTACTTTTCTGCAACTTTTTCTTCCTTTTGTTGGGCTATTTGTCATTAGCCCATATGTTTTACCCATTTGAGTTAGCATCCTTTTCCAGTTGCTGCAAAATGGCCACTCGTGATTCTTGTTTTGTCAATAACACTGGTATTCTTCCTGTGGTCTTTTCAGCTATGAACTTGATTGAGTTTTTACTAATAGTGACCATTAGTTCTGACAAAGGGTCAATAACAATGTTTTTAGGCTTCAGAAAATTGGATCTCTGTTCTCTTTTTGGTGTCCAAGTGAATGCTTGAGAATGAGAAGTTGTGATTCATCCGCAATCACGCACTTGGTCTCTTGTTTTTGGATTTTTGAACCTTTCTTTCAAGTTCCAAGAAAGATGGTGGCACACATAGTTTGTTGTCTAATAATCTTCCTCCCATAAAATGGAAAAACTCTAGAGTGAGAATTAATGCATTCTTAGAAAGAAAATTTTTCTCGAGTGGTAATATAACTTACCACTTTGTAACTAACCAGGGGACTTACTAAAGTTTGGTCTTTTAGCATATTCTTCTAGCTAGCATTGTATGGACCATATCATTGAATCACGTAAATCATTAAGTTAGATAACTGAGCTTATAAATATCTTGTCTGTTTAGAACAGGAAAATACAACTGGCCAATTCATGATGAAACCGATAATCACACGATCTTGGCCACTGGGAATATTGAATTGGTGTTTTTCGTTCATTTTCTTAGATTTTGACCAATTACATACATACCTCAACGAGGATCATTGTTGAGCATAATGTATTTATCTTTGCTCAAAACAGGTTTTCACTATCTTAATGTGTAAACTACTAAACTACAATAACTTGCATCTTAGTTAGTTGAACCATGTATTAGTTTTTCTGGTTTAGGGGGAAGTGAGTTGTGGTATGCTTTATTAAGTCCTTTGTCTTTTACGATTTTCGTGTTGTACAAAGGTTTGGTTTTCATAACTTTGATTTGTATTTCTTTCAAACATGACATGCATGGACGCTATTCCATGTTGCTGACATAAGTTATATGCTTGTTTTGCATAAGTTTTCTATTCCATTTAATACAGATGTGGTTAACTTCGATGAAAAAAAAAATTGAATAACAGAACTTGCTGAAGCATCAACTTAGAATTTAAACTATGCCACTAGGCATCAATTCATTTCATCCTTCTCCTATGTTCCAAACTGCAATATGTTTCTCACAGCTATGAAATTAGAACTACTATTGAGGATGGGTTTTCATTGTCAAACAGATGCAATTATTTATCTATCTTCATCATTCTCGGCAAAAGAAGGTGATATAAATTACCTTTTGAATTCAAAAAGAAAAGGAAAGAGAAAAGTATTCTGATTAGCAGAGTGAAGAAAACTGAAAAAAATGGAGTTATGCATTGGATAACAGAGTTAAGACAAGACAAGGTGCTCAAACTTAAAATTTCTAATGAGGCTGCTCAGTGTTTTTTTTCTTTTCGTTTCATTCGTTAACAAATACGGTGATCCTTGAGGTTGGAGGGCGGAGATTTCATTATCAAATTGTTAATGGAATGTATAGTCTCATACTATAATTAGCCCATGTCATTGCCATCCTTTTCCCCAGAGAATGTGACATCTATGTTGAAGCGTTGACAAGATTCTCTAATGGACATCTAGGATATTGGCACATTAATGACATTTGTTGCTAATGCACATATTTTAGCAGTTGCACCTATTTAAAAGTAATTCATATGTTTACATACTGTCTGTCAACTCCTTATGCAGCTCGCTTGGGATGTGCAAGAAATGTGGTGATTTGAGGCTGATAGCATGCTCAAAATGTAGGGGAACTGGATTAGTAAAAGCAGGTGGGCTATTAAGTTTCAACTTTTTGGATGACATGTATCAGTCACTCGGCGGTGAATCAAAGGTGAAACGAATAAAATGTACTGAATGTCAAGCTACAGGTCGCTTCTGCTGCCCCAATTGCTCAAAAGTACCACCAGTTCCATCGTAGATAGATCGTTTTTAAAAAAAAAAGTTTTCACGGTTATATAGCACATTCAAGCAGTCCTATATTGCCATTAGCTTTACTATATTTCTGGGAAGTGGGAACAATGAAAGTTGTAAATTCTGTAGTGGATAGAGGAGTTCTGTTTTACCATGAATCTAGTTAACGCTTTTATCTGGCTTATACTCGAGTGTCCCAAATGCTTGAATAATATAGAAGTTATACCCAGCGGAAGCATTAAGAGCTTCAACTCCTTTTTATTGTGTGCGTGTGTGTGTGTAAAGTTGACTATGTTCGGCCAGTGGCAGCTATACAACATATTGCTTCCTTGACTCTTCAAAGTGAGTTCTTGAAAGAAACTTGGGTCCCTTCTTTCTGCATAGAAGACGTTCAACTGAATCTGCCACCAAGCATGTCTACAGGAATCAAAGGGCTAATTAGTTGTAAAGGTGCTACTTTTGAAGTCGTTGCCATTAGATGATCATCCTCTGAGGGTATCTAGTCGTATAGATTGAAGGGCAAAACACAAACAATTGCCCTATAATTTTAAATCATTCTTAAAAAATTACATATAGTTTAATATTCTAATTAAAAAGGCCTCATATTTGGTTAAATGAGCACACATGTTCCTTTTCTTAATTTGTTTGTTGTTGTTAGTTTTGTAAGCAAATATTTTTAGCTCTAGAAATACTATTTGCATACCCATATCTGAAAAATCTTTTATGCTTTCATACATAAGAGTAAGAAAATTTAATTAACGTTAGGATTCTTTTCTATATCATATCTATTGTTAGATGATTATTAGTAGTTTTATTTTTAACTAATTATATATTGTTAAAAATGGTTAATATTAATTAAATTTATTATGATTTTGTAGAAGGGTGTTACGAGAAAGTTGATAAAATTTAAAATAATATAATTACAACTTATCAATATATATATATATTAAATATGAATATGTGAATACTTAATTTTTTAAATATTTGATAATATAAAATTTATTTTGCATTCATAACATATAGAATTATTTTAAATTTAACAACATTCAAGTGTCTCAACTTCTTTATCAATTCTTCAAGTTAATTGATAATAAAATAAATGTACTTTATTAAAATTATTGTAATACTTGCATTAATAAAATAATAATTACACGTCACATAATGAACTCTATTGATATAAATAAAATATAAATTAAAATTTAAGATGTATTACAAAACATGGAGTGTACTTCTAATAATTCGATCAAGTTTGAAGCAGTTCAATCCAAACCGTTGGTGTTTGGATAATATAATCCCAATATTGGTCTCATCTTTTAAGTCTCACATTGCCCCTTTTCTTTAGTATCCATAAAAGTTACGGATAATGATTAAAAGCAAAAATCAACTGATGAATTTGTTTTCAGGTGGGATGGGAGAGTGGCCTACTTGTGTTTAGCTCGTGATGGAAAAGTCCTCATCACTTATTGTGGTTAGCTGGAAATGACATTATTCGGACTAAATATCTAGTGGGAACAAAAGTGACAAGCCGACATATATTTTAATTATATAGATCCGTCGCCATTTTTTACTAAGATCACTAATTGCTACGAGCATCGAACACCTTAACGTGCCTCATTCACTCGCGGATTATCCTCATATTGCTACAAATTAAGGCGATTTTAATAAACTGATAGTATATAAATATGTAAAATTTAAAGATAGATATAATTAAAGATCTCAAGATTATCACAAGGGAATAGCAAAAAGTTACGCCAAGTTGCCATTGTAATCCACTAATCCCTTTATCTTTCATATTTCTTTCTTTAATATATAAATTACGAGATCAGATTCTTTGATCTAAATATTCTGTACTTAGCTTGTATCAAAAGATCTGAGTCATCCATTTAATTAAAATGAATGACTCAGATTTTCTGACATACACTAGGTACCTGGGCAAGAGAATATGAGAGCATAAATTACTACATCTAGCAGCGCCTCCTTTGTTTATCAACAAAGTTCATACCGGACGCCCATCAATATTGGAAAAGAAAAAAAGAAGAAGGAAAAAGCATAATCCAAGGGCAAACAAGTAATTAAAGAGTAGATAAACAAGGCATCCAATTATTATAGAGTATCTTTAAGCTGAGCACGCGTCCGACTACGACAGAGATTAACGCAGCCATCCATATCAGCTCAGTTTTCGTGCTACAGCTGTCCAATCTCTCCACGTGTCCAGTTAAGGGCGGTTCACTGTTTAGATTCACCGCCGGAAGCGAGTGTACGGTTACTGCAAAAATTGTCTGCGTCACCTGGGGAACCTTGTTCGTGACAGCCAATAACGAACAGACACGTCATGTTATGCCGTTCTTGTCTCACATTGGCAGATGACACAGTGTTTGGAAATTGAAGCTAATGGAAAGACGGTCTTTGGAAAGCTAAAACACCGCTTTATACGACAGACAAGGGAAAGAAACTTCTAATGACAGGCGAGAAGATTGAGTGCAAATATTAGTACAGAACAATCTTAAAATACTCCTGTTTTTGTATTAATTTATTAGTTCATTGTCGGTAATTATTAGTCTAGCTTTTCATATTTCTAGTAAAAATATATCAACTGGAAATGTTTAAAAGTACTTTTGGTCAACTAGATGTACTTAAAAAGTTGGATATTTGTGACGGATTGTTAGCAGTAATGCATGTTTTGTTTCAATTGTTTTAGCCTTTTAGGTATTATGTATCGACTTATGTGCACATAGAGTTATCTAAATCATATTAATACAATATGATTCAAGATGTGATCTTTGAGGCCTTCATCGTCCGTTCTTTTACACGCTTCCTTTTATCTTATGATGTACCTATATCTAAAGGTAGCTTAACAAAAGAACTTCTTCTCCACACGTTTGAGAGATTGGGTTTTATAAAATTAAAAAAAAAAACAGATTTAACCTTTGTATGTTTTGATATCGATGTTTGTTACGGGACTTTGGAAGGACAGCTCTAGTGGACCACGAGTGCACATGCATATCTAAGTATATTCTTTACCTAACAAATCAAGCAAATTTCATTTAACTTCACTTTTCCCAAACTACCTAAGGTTAGTGCCATTTAGAGTCCCAAACCCATAGGTAAACCTTTAGCAGTTTCTTGGTGGATTGAATACAATCTAGTCATGTATAGCCTAAAATATAATTGTCAAACTCAAATTGGTCAATCATTTTGGACAAATTGCGACAAATTGCAATTATGCTACACTAAATAAGTAAGATTCAACATAATGATGCGTAGGAGCAATAGGATAATCATGAATGTAAAATGAAACAAAGAAAGAGAAAAATAATGACCAACTTCGATATACGAATATTATATATTGATTATTGTTATTTATATTAAGGGGGGGAGGAATGGTTTAATTGTCACTTACCCGATTTTGTAATGTAGGGTCCATGCAGTACCAATGATACATGGAATTGTTGGTGAAAAGCATCTCTCTCCAGCTAGGCACACACTTCGAAAAGGAAAACCAACTTAATTAATGTTGTTTGATTTAATAGCTCCAGATTCCTATTGGCCTTCGAACTCTAAGCCAAGAGAAGGTGAATATTACGGTTCTAGGGAACATTGTTTGATGAAATATATATAAACTCGTCTAGCTGCTCTCTCATCGAGCTTAGGATAATCTAATGATGTGTACTCAGAATATCTACTTTATGAGATTAAATTTTCACTAATGTTAACTTTTTTAATTCTTATTTTTATATTCAGAGATCTTTTCTCATGTATTATATCAAAATGGAAGCACAATAAATAGGTAGAAAATAATCACAAAATAAAATATAAAAGTACGTAATGGTGATATATATGCGATTGGGAAATTAAAAAAGAAGGAATAAAACATTATTTACAAGGCAAATCATTTTAAAATTTTAAGTGGTTTAGGTTAAAATCATTTGCGTAACCTAAGGTTTGAGCCAATATGAAAACGTGACTCTCCAAGTTCGATAGAATAAAGACAATCTTCATCCACCATGATCTTGGAAAAATGTATCATACGTCTTTTGTTTTATAATCACATGGTCGTACCTCACCAAAAACAAATTTAGTAAGATGAAAACTTTGACAAGGAAAGGTCTTCCTATGCTTGTTGGAATATATACGCAACGGCAATAGAATGAATTAAAAAAAATCTACATAATCAACTTTAACAAAATTTAATTTGAAATATAAAACAAAAAATTAACAAAATTATACTAACATGTTTCAATTTCCTGTTGTAATTTTCGGTTCACGTTGAATCCGTTAATCCACAAGCCGTTCAATCGTCCGGTCTTTAATGATATTCATAGATCTATTAAAAAAAAACTCAAATCTAATTTGAGTGGAGAAATATAAGAAATGCTAGCTCCAAATTTTCTAATTTTCCTTTTATATAAAAAAAACATATTTTCATGTCCTTGGATTTTATCAAAGATTACAACTAAAGTGAAACTTTAGTCATAATTACTAATTAGTCCTTATAAGATCCAATATCACATATTAATCTTTAAATTTTCTAAACTTCTCAATTAAGTCTAACATAATTCAATTTTACTTTCTCCTTTATAAACCTTTTGTGTGTGACCCATTACATTCCTAATATGTTGACCATGATTATAAATTATAATTCCAATTCATAATTAGAATTAGATAAATTAAAATCCTTTTAATTTATCTTTAATTCCTAATTAAATAATTTATTATCACAAATCATGATTGATGTCTAGCAATATGTCATAACCACCTAAATATTATGAATGTTAAAGTGGGTTGACTTAACTTTGTCTATGTATGACTATGATGTATAAATTAATCATTTAGTCATCTAATGTTTCGATTGGAATTATAGTATAAAATTCTGTCTACTTTAAATAATCTAATCATATTCATTCTTTTCAATTAGTAAATGACTTATAATTGATATTTGAAAACAACTTTTCCATATTTCAATTTACTCTGGCAGAGATTTTCAAAATCATTACTAATAAAAAAAACAGAATATTCTCCCTAATTATTTTAGGACAACAAATTCTTTATTTATTTACTTAACTATCTCCATATAGTTCATATTATATCCAATAACTACCGAATTGAACTGCTCTAAAAGTAAAACACAAGTAGCATAAAAAACATAGTAATTTCTATATGAGATAACTTTGGTAATCTAAAGTCTAAGGATCAGTTATACAACTATCACAATGAGATAATCTACATACACACAAGTAATGTTCTATTCGGGGTTCTTATAATCGAGTCAGTTCATTGAACTTATTTTCTAATAGGTACTCACATGTTTGTTTAAGCGTTTCTGCACTTTAATCTATGAGATTAATTACTTTCTTCATTAGAAAAAAAACAAACATGTGTTAGTCTAACCATTTCATCAATATTTTGTCTTGATGAAATTATGAAATAATTGTTATGCATGATAATTTTTAATTGCATAACAATTATTTCAGAGATTTTATCTTTATGATTAATAATTAAATAATTAACAAATGCACAAAGATAAAGAGTGCTTTTTTATTGAATAAAAATAATGTCATAAAATTAAATTTACAACCAAACAATTGGCTGCAAGGGTATAAACTAACAATCCTATCATCCGTTGGGCTACTAACTAAAATTTCGAGGAAACCATTGTTTTTTTAGGTTACAACAAATCTATCAATCAAGAGCCACAATAGTGCTCATTGAAACATCATAACTATGTTTTTACATCACATTTGGTTGTAACTACTATAAAATCTCCACAACAAGAAATAATTCAAAAACTAAATCGATTCGAACAGTTTGATCTTAAAAACTTTAAACTGTTTAATTTTTTTCTTGGTTTACAAATTTTTGGTTTGATTTATTTTAATAATTTTTGTTGTTAAAAACCGACCAAGACTTTATTAATTAATTAGTCAATTTTGTACATTAATAAGTTCTTATAAACTAAAAGAAATAAATAAATTTAATTTAATAATATCCTTTTGAGTTAAACTTTAAATTCTTCCATAAGCGAGAATAATCTATTTTAATTATATTTCAAATTCTTTAATTTTACTCAATCTTTAGTCTATTTTATGATGGTTTAATTTCAGTTAAATCTTTTAAATCTTAACCTCTTGTCTTATTAGATTAACTTTTAGTTCAATTTTTAAAACATTAGTTACAAGTTACAATATCTAATTAAGATTAAAATATAATATTTTATATTAGCAATATTAAGTTTCGTAATTTGTCAAAATGCATGAAAGAGATTGAAGTTAAAGAATTCCTAGAGCAAAACACAGTTAATCTTATATATATTTGTCTAAGTGAGATGGATCAGACTTTTTTTTTCCTCAGTTGTGAAAAAATTAGAAAAGGTTTGACAAGGAGGGAGAGTGATCATTGCACCACAGAAATGGAATATATTGTTCATGCTTGTCTTGCTGATTTCTGGTAAGCGCATAGTTCTTCCACTCATTTTGGAATATACGTAGTTTCAAGATGCTTTTTTCCTTTGCCAAAATGTTTTTTTTAATGTCTTTCCTTTTACATAAAAAAATAAAATGTATAGAAATTTCTCACAACCAACATATATGAAAAATAATTTCATTCCAACATATTGAATATATAATAATTAGTTCTCAAATATTACATCATTTCATAAAACCAAAAATATGAATGAATTATTTTTCTTTCTCTTAAATCAAACCATAATCAATTTAATAATTTATCACTAATATTTCTTTGAAGTCTAAAGGGTGCTTTGTTAGTTGGTATAGGAAGATATGAAACAGATAGTTAGTAATATATTATGATTAGATTGATAATATTTTATATCCCCTTTAGAACAATATTCCATACTCTTACTTCCATCCTTTAATATTCATTATAATTCAAGTGTTGTATTTTAAAAAGATGCACATAATTGAATTATACGCATTTCATGAAAAATACGAGCAATTACATTTAAAAGCATTTCAAAAGAAGCAAGCATTAATAGACCAAAATTATAGTTGAAAGACTTGATTTAACTTTTAGATGAAGTTAAATCAAGAACATAGGAGAAGGAAATGAAAATGTGATAAGCTGAAAATGTTGCACAATTTAGACAATCTAAATAAAGTCTACCTAAAATGCATTTAAGAGTTCTAATAATATGCAGATGAGTTGGTAAGGAGATTTTTTGACTTAAGTGAGATCACGAGTTTGAATCCCTTCATGTATATAGCCGTTTAAAACTTGAGGTCAGAGTTTTGCTTCCTTCAAAGGACATACCCGATTCGAGTGAAGATTAGTCTGAGTATGGATGACTTAAATGTATCTTCGTATAGTTGAAATCCTCCTAAGACACCTCGTGGACAAAAGGAAAAAATTAAGATGGACAAAACAGGAATCTAGGAGTCATTGATTACGCCAATAAGAAGGTGACACGTGCCTATCCGTTTTAAGGTAAGTGACGACATTCTGCTATTTCTGAAGACAACTAGAAAGTATTACCCAAACAAAATCCATCTATTAAAAGTTTTGCACGCAAATTGGTAATGACCACTCGCCAGAGGACGCGCGTTATTATGTCTATCCAAACATTATCCCGCACGTGGACAATGCAACGCCGTGTGAGGCACCAACTTGGCGTGCTCGTAGAGTTGACGATGCCAAGAATAAAGAACAGTAAAATCGATAAATTAGAGAAGGTTTACATGAAACAAGAAAGAACAACCCAACCCTAAACTTTATTTTCTCCATCTCTACTGGTCTCTTCAGATTGAAAGCAACAAAGAAGAGAACTTTGAGGGTTGAAGGATCAGAGAGGTTAGAGAAGCGAAGTAGTAGGAAAATTAAACCCCCAACTTACATATTCCTAGCTTTCCCTCTCTAAAAACTTACGTCGCCTCTCTTTTAAGTTTCACCTTCTCCATATATACAATTTCTCTCTATTGAAGTTTCTCTAGTTTTTCATATTTTTGGTGAGCTTTGAGCCTGACCCCTTAAAGCAAGATCAACCCTTTGCCCAAGAGGAGAAAAGAAGTGCACAAACTAAAGGTTAAGGAAAAAAAAGAAGTTATTTGCTTAAGAGATTGGTTATAGTAGCCTATATAAATATAGATAAAAGTTTATATCGAAATAAAAAGAGGTGAGGTTAGGGTATAGATTTGTTTCCTTTTTAATAATTTAGTTGTTTTTTAGGTTTTAAGAATATGGGAAGAGGTAGAGTTGAGCTGAAGAGGATAGAGAACAAAATAAACAGGCAGGTGACATTTGCAAAGAGGAGAAATGGGTTGTTGAAAAAAGCTTACGAGCTGTCTGTGCTCTGCGATGCTGAGGTTGCTCTCATCATCTTCTCCAATCGTGGGAAGCTCTATGAGTTCTGCAGCACATCTAAGTATGATCCTTTTCATCTCTCTCTCTCTCCTCATATCTATGTATGGCAACATATATATTTATCCTGAACTTAAACCTTTTGCAAAATTTTGTGAGATCTGTTTGTTGCCTCTTGTTTTTTTAATTAGTTCATGGATTTCAGCTTTTTTTAATTGTCAGTACTTGTGTTCTTTAAACATTTCTAAGCTGCTTTTTTGTTTCTGGACAAATTTTAAAATAATATCTTCGTGCCCTATTGGGTGATGATTAACGTTTTCAAGCTTAATGGGATGATAAGACTTTACTGATCAGTTTCATCAATTTGTGAATTTGCTCGTTCCTGATACGCACTTTGATAGTTCCTCATAGTTTAATTTGTTACTTGCTCTTAATCTTTTTTACATGTTAATTTCATGTAGTTGAGTTCCAAGAGTTTTAGGTTTTAGTTAGTTCTGATATTAATAATATGCTTACTTTCTCTGTTAGATCTGAACCCAAATGAAAAAACTTTTAGTTTGTTCTCAAGGACGCCTTAAGATTCTTCTTTTCAGTTCAACCATAGGTTATTCTGTTTGACGATAGATGCATCAACCGATTCTCCGGCAATTCAGCACCGATCATGCTCCAAACACAGAAGCCTCATCTCAACTCAAACACTTATATCTTTTGTCGATCTTCTCATTCGTATTGTTGGAAAAGAAAAAAAAAAGAGAGAATGAAAAGCAAAGAAATAAAAAAGAGTGAAGTACTTGTTTGTGACTCATTATGTTTGAGTTTTCAGCTTTTAAAGCATAAAAGTTTAGCATTTCCTCGGAAATTTGTTTTAACCTGTGTGTAAAATATGGGTTTTTAAAGTGAGAGAAAGAGAGAGTTACAGACATGCGAAACCCTGAGAACATGTTTATATCCCATCTGCTGAACTGTGCTAGGTGCAGAAAGTTCTTACATGCAGCAGCTCTGACTATTTAATTGTTTTCTTTGTTATAAATTTATGATAATGACACTTTAATTAATAACCCAAAAATTGATATTCTAAGCTACAATCTACCTTCTGGAATTTACTGTCTTTTATCATAATAATAATTGAGAGGAAATTCTTTTGCTTCTTCGTCTCTTGTTTACTGTTTGGTTTATATTGTTAGGGTTACCCAACAAGCTAGGTTATTATAATTTACTTGAATACAAATAGCTAAAATCAAACACCTCCCTCTTTCCTAGTCATTGACAACTTTTTAGATTAAACAAAAATATAAAATTTGTGCAAAATAAAAGAAATATTATGTACCATTTTTATCTTGCTCATTTCTACGTTGTTATTTCCCAATATCATAATAAATATACATTCTTTTGGTTCTTGTAAGTTTGAAGATTATTAAAAGTCAAAAGTTAATGTACTCAGGGCACAAGTCTTCCCACTTTGCAGTGGTCTAAAGAGACTTATAATGTACACAATTTTCTTTTTGTATTTTTACAAAGAGGCTGTTTCTATTATTTGAATCTGTGATTTTTTAATCACAAATGAGCAATTGTACTGATTGCTCCAAAGCTCACCCTTAATTTTGAAGATTATTAATGGTATGTAAACAACCTAGACTATTGGTGATCAAATTATTAGAATTTAAATTCTAGATCATCAGCTAATCTCAGAAATAGGTCCTCAAAGAACTTTTTTCGGTCACTAACTTAGGTATGATATTCCCCCAGGAGTGAAGAGTTCAATAGTTGTTTACTTTCCTTGGTTAAAATGGCTTATAAATGAAAGTTTGTAGATAAATACTAATACTTGTATTATCAATTTGTTTATCCAATACAACAAATTTTAGTAACTAATCTTCAACATTAAAATGAAATATGCTCTATAAAAAAATTTTAATTGATGCTATTGCTTTTTATGTCCTTAATTCAGCATGCTCAAGACTTTGGAAAGGTATCAGAAGTGCAGCTACGGTGCCGTGGAAGTCAATAAACCTGCCAAAGAGCTCGAAGTACGTTAGTTCGGTTACTATATGTCGTCTCCCATATACTGGATTCTTGTACTCGTTTTTTTTTTTTTGTACACCTTGGAGATCCAATGAAAGTTCTAAGTAGTGAAATTATCCTCATCATAAACTAGAAAGATTCCATTGAAATGAAATATTTCTAGAGTATTTATTAAGTAACCGTTTCATCACAATAGCTTAAGCTGTTGTGTGAGACCAACTCAATTGGTTTTATATATTCTCTAACACACCTCCTCAAGTGAAAGCCATTTGAAACTGAAACTTTGCGTAAACTCTTTTTTTACTCAAGGCTTAATTTAATTAGAATAAGTGGGTAGTAGGATTCGAGCTCATGACCATTTGATCATATAGGCTCTGATACCATACTAAGTAACCGTTTCATCACAATAACTTAAACTGTTGTGTGAGGCCAACTCAATTGGTTTTATATATTTTCTAACACTATTATATACGTCGATCTTTGTACCCTTATAAGAAAGTAAAGAAACGTGTTTATCCATGTTTTTATATATTCTAAATATTTAAAGTTCTCAACTCTTTGCTCGATCGTTGGGTTTGTTGAAAATCAGAAATTAGTGGTGAGTTTTGTTTTAATACTGATAGTGGTTTTTGTTGTTGTAACAGAGCAGCTATAGGGAGTACCTAAAACTGAAAACCAGGTATGAAGCCCTGCAGCGAACTCAAAGGTACGTAAGAAATCTGAATAACTAGCTTTTTAGCCTGGTGGCTTGCATGTGATAGTTTATATACCTCTACAGTTCTTGGCTTTACTATGAATCTGTGGATGCATTGTCTCTATCGTATATGATGATCATAATCCACGAACGTTTTAAATTTGTCGGTACGTAGGAACCTCCTTGGGGAGGAGTTGGGACCTCTGAACACCAAGGAGCTTGAACAGCTTGAGCGCCAATTAGAAGGCTCATTGAAGCAAGTTCGGTCCACCAAGGTAACAAGTATTTTCTTAATTTTTTGAAAATAAGAAAACGACTCATGTTAATTTTATTTTATGTGATCTACTTCAGAAAGTATATGTAAGCCAATATGACATAATTTTCCTTCATCTTGAAACACACCAGGACCAGGTTGATTGGAATACGTAGTTCTATTTTCACATTACTTCATTAACGGTGTTATATTGAATTATATTATTTGATATAATGGGTGAATTTAGCATGTCTCTCCTGGACCAATGATTTCAAAGTCTAGATAATCAATAGAGCGAAGGCAGCCAATGCATGCAGAGGGGATGAGAAATGGAGATTGGTGCAAAGACCAACAAACTAATGTTGTTGTATATGTACAGCTTTTAGTTGCCTTATAGATATGAACTTGGTCCATATGGTCCACAATTGAGTTATATATTTTCTTGGTTCTTCTGAATTTGTTGTTTTTGTAAATAACAATTCCCATGCTAATGTGTTTTGACAACGTTAATTTACAATGCTTGGCAGACCCAGTTTATGCTTGACCAACTTTCTGATCTTCAAAATAAGGTACGTCTACAACCATTATATGACTCTTTTTTATGTTGCTTCAGGTACTAAATAGCTTTTGTTGAGTACAGGAACAATTGTTGCTGGAAGCTAATAGAGCTTTGACAATTAAGGTAATCCATTAAGCTTAATGCTGAAATGCAGTCCATATCTGCGAGTCTAGGATTGTGTCAGGTTTCTGCACATGTTCCAAGCTTTCAGCATAGAAGCTATTGACGCGATCTTTTATTTTTCTTCAAGTTTCCATCGTCAAATAGTATGAAATTTCAGAAAATTTAACAGTATCTCCCGACTTTTGATAAATTAGATAAGCATCATCCTTTGGGCCTCATGGTGTTCCACGCTCGATTTTCGTTCCTACTGTTTCTGTAATGTAAAGTAGAAACAAGTTCATTCTAATTTTCTTTCCTGCCAGCTGGATGAAATCAGTGCAAGGAGTAACTTTCAACCATCATGGGATGGTAACGAGCAAAACATGTCATATGGTCACCAGCAAGTTCAGTCTCAAGGGTTATTCCAACCTTTAGAATGCAATCCCACTTTGCAGATAGGGTAAAGTTCAAACTTCCAAGTCCCTGAAATCTTTGAATCGTCGTTTGATTGATTCATTTGTCTTCTTGCTTGTTCCTAATTAACACAGGTACAACACCTCATGTTCAGACCAGATGACCAGCACAACTCATGCACAGCAAGTTAACGGTTTCATTCCTGGATGGATGCTTTGAGTATAAAGTTTTTGTGCTCTGCCTAAATTTGCCTTCTTGCTCATAAAAACACCCCTACTATATTATAGCTTCTTGGTGCTGGCAATATGTAAATGACACTATAAGAAAATATGTCGTGGTATGAACATAAAATGCTTCTCTCTCCTGAACCTCAGGGGGCTCTTCTGCCCTTAGTTGGACGGGAAGGCATGTAATTTCATAAAGTGTTTTGCATAAACTCGGACTGTTGCTTAAGCTTCTGCTTCACTTTTATCTAACATTATCATACTTGCTTGGAATTTTACCTGAAGTATATTATTTCTTTAATCTCTACCGTCATGTTGCAGTTCAAGTTTCAGCATGTCATCACACCTATGTGGTCGTTTATGCCCTCCCCCTTGTAATTTTTCATATCACTTTGATTAAACCAAAATTAAAAAGAAAAGCCAGTGTTTTTAGCAGTAAAAAAGGGGGAAATAGAACTGAAATTTTCAGAAAATATGGACCAACGTAATCCTAGGAAGGACGTCGGCCTTGTTGGTGCGAATTTGAGAATCGCCATTTTCAACAATGAAAAGAAATTGTCGCCGCCTTAATACCAAAATGAGGTTTGGGCAAGTTTCGGAATTTTGAGTGCATCATTTCTTTCAATATTTTGGGTAAGCAGAAACTCGCATCAACTCAAAGTCAGCCATCTCCTGGATTTTGAGGTACCCTTGCTAATTAATAGCGGTTGGGGTAAGTAGGGGACAGCTTGGGACCATCACACACCCATTATCTTCCACTTAAGAAAAGTTTCTATTTTTTTTCTTGTTCCCCCAAACTAGAAAACTTAGCAACAGCCCCAAAAGTCAATTGGACTGCGCTTTGTTAGTAATCTGTAATGAATGGAGACAAAGTCGCTGTAAGTACAGCGCGAGGAGAGCCGAGGAAAAACTGGTCGTCAGTTCGGTCTTACAAGCCTGAAAGTGAAAGCTCTTAAGGCCCCAACTCTCAGATTAGGCTCATCTGTTGAGGCCTTTTATTTCTTGTGATCGAAATAAATCCCTTATTATTGTATGTTTGTTTGAATAATAAATTTGGGAAGGAAGCATTTTGTTGAGCTCAACTATAAACTTCCTTCACTTTATTTCTCTCCAAGTTTTATACGAAGCAAACTTTTCCTATCACTTACCTTTCTCTCTTCTCTTGGTCACGATATTATGAAATTCTCTACGTACTTGAAAAGAAGATTCAAATTACCGGTGGCCGGGTAGTGAGGGAAGCAATGAGAGATTGTTCTAAACAAATAGCCAAACGTTTAATTTTTTACTATCAACGCATCCAACAAAATTTTAGTCATTATTTTGATATTTGTTTAGCATTCTAATCACGAAGCTGATATCAAGTGTCGTGCATGCTTGCAAATACATCAGATTGCTAACAATAGAAGCATATATAATAGATTTCATTTGTTTATGTTTCACATCATTCGTTAGATATTGTGTGAGACTAAATTTATCCTTTTTTATTTCAAATAAATTCTTGCTGAATATTTGTTCATATTAAATCTCTTAAGAATTCTTTTGACATATTCTTTTCAAGACAATCCTACTAGTCTTTGGGATTTATCTTAGAATATTGAAATTCTTATCACATATGACGCCTCTCTTATATCTTTTATATCAAAGTTCTCATAGAGAAAATATTTGGTCTTATACAATATGTCCAAATCATTAGTAGTAAGTAAAATTATTATCAATATATAGAACTAGAAATATAAACTTACTTCTAGTGATCTTTCAAGAGATATAATGATCAACAATATTTTCTTAAAAATCAAAGGATATTATGATATCATTAAGATTAATTTACCATTATTGGAAAGCTTGTTTAAGTGTATATGTCGATTTCTTAAGTTTACACCCTATGTGTCCTTTTCGTTCTACAAGAAAACCTTTTAGCTTAATCCATATAAACTTCTTCATCAAAATCACCATTTAGAAAAGGCAATTTTTATATTGACTTGATGTGATTCTAAATCAAATTGAGTCAGCAGTGCCATAATTATTCTTAACGAGTCTATTTTTGAGACAGGTAAACAATTCTCTTTATAATTAATACCATCCTTTTGAGTATAACCTTTAACAACAAGTTTAGCTTTACATTGTTTAATATTACCATTCGAGTCACGCTTGATTTTAAAGATCCATTTGCATCCAACTAGTTTAAAACTTTCTGGTAAACAACAAAGTCTTAGACATTGTGTTATTCCATTTAATTTAAGTCATTTTTTATAGCATCAATCCATTTATCAAACTTGTCACTTTCTATGGTTTGTGAAAACAAAACACGATCCTTATTAGTGCCATAATCAAATTCTAACTCTTACAAATAAACCATATAGTCATATGAAATAACTAATCTCCTTATTTTTACAGTTTTATTCAAAGTTATTCCATGTGGTTCATTTATGTCAATTTCTTGTAAGTTAGTTTCTTTATGAGGTGTTTCATCCAAATGTGTCCAGGATCCTTTCATTCTTCCAATATCAAGATTGTATTTGGTATAGATGTGGATACTAGAACATTTATAGGTAATGGAATATACCCTTATTTGACTAATTTTACCATTTTTTTCCAACAATTCTTGGATTATGGTTTAGATAATAAAACTTGTATCCTTTAGATTTCTCTGGGTAACTAATAAAGTAATCACTAACAATGTTCTTCATTTAAATGCTCCTACGGAAACCGCAGATGCAGGCTAAAGTAAATGGTTCCGGTTTGAATTAGGACGATGTAGGCCGATTTCGTCGATCTCGGCCGATTTCGGTTTGTGACTACCGATACCGCAATACCGGTACATTTCGGGACCAATCCGTAAACTTAAAATATTTGAGGGACTAAATTGAAAATAAAATTTTTTACCTAATTTTATCTACCCCGTCCCCGAGCCCCGAATTTTCCAGATCTAGATCTAGTTTCTCTTCTCTCCTTCGGTCTCTCCTTCCTCCTCCTCACATCGCCGCTGCCGTCCTCCCTCCTCTCATTGCAGTGTCTTGCTCGCCTCCCTCAGTCGCCCGGCTCCTCCTCGCTCGGGCTTCAGGTTCTTCTTTGGTCTCCTCTCTCTCTCCCACGCCGCGCCTCCTCTCTTCTCCGGTGTCTCGCCTCGCCGCTCGCCTCTCGTCTCGCCGTCTCCTCCTCACCGCCTCCTCCTCGCCGCCTCTCCTCCTCGCCTCCTCATTGTCATGCGTCAACCTCACCAAGACCCGATTGTGTTTGGCTTTTGGGTGTATGTTTTTATTTTGTTTTCATGTTTCATGGAATTTTGAAGTTGATTGTGCCTGTGATTGTGTTGTTGAGTTGTTGAATGATGGAAAATCGTAAAGGTTGCTTCGGGTTTCGGCTGGAATGAGGAAAAAAATTTGAATTTGTTTGAATGTTGAACAGTTGAAGGCTCAAGGAGTTGAGTTGATTTCATTGTTGAAGACTTGAAGGAAGGTTTGATTGAAGTTGAAGTTGAACTTGAAGTGTTGAACCGATGATATTGAAATTGAAAATAAATTGTGGCTTTTGTGATTTTGTCATTTTGCCTTGTGGAAGTTGAACTTGAACCGATTGTGTTAAATTGAAATTGATTGGTGATTGATTATTATTGGTCTGATTGGAAATTAAGTTTGGAATGGTGAATTTGGTGATTGTGATTTAGTATTTTAGTAGATTTATGAAATTAAAATTGAATTGTTGAATTATTGTGAATGAGATTGAATTTGACTATTTGAGTTTGTGCAATTGAAATTGAGTTTGATAATTAAAATCAAAACAACATTTAAATCAAATTGTAAAATTGACAATCAATTGATCAAATGTGAAATTAATAATTAAATGTAAAATTGTTAAATTGATAATTAAAATTGACAATCATTAATTGACACATTTTAATATTTGTTAAATGGTCATTAATTTTTAATATTTGGGTATTGAATATTGATAAATAATTAGTTAAGTATAAAATTATGGAATTAGAAATTAATAATAATTTGATTGTAGTTAATAATGATAGTATTTGTTTATTTGAGTATTAGTTTTAGCTAGGTAAATAATTAATTGTTCCTAAAAAGTTAAAAGATGTTGACTTTAATGGAATGGCAATATATATGTGGGGAATTATAAAATTTTAAATTGGTAATGTTTTGAAATTGTGATTTGTGAATATGATGTATACTTGTAGATTCCAATTTATACTTATAATGTCGATTAAGAATTATAAAAGCATCATATATATTTAAGAATGAAATATAAAATGGTGTATATAATATTATGGTGTGTTAGAAATAGAATTATGAATGTTTTGTGTTAATTAGGATCGGAAATTGTTGGATATTGAATGGAATTATGATTGTTTTGTAATTGTTAGGATTGAGAATTGTTGTAAATGGAATGAATGAAAATTGAATTGTGATTGTTTTGTAATTGTTAGGATTGAGAATTGTTAGAAATGGAATGAATAGAAATTGAATTGTGATTGTTTTGTAATTGTTAGGATTGGGAATTGTTGGAAATGTAATGAATGGAAATTGAATTGTGATTGTTTTGTAATTGTTAGGATTGGAAATTGTTGGGAATTGGATTGAATTGGATTGGATTGGATTGCATTGAATTGGATTGCATTGAATTGGATTGAATTGGATTGAATTGGATTGAATTGGATTGAATTGGATTTGATTGAATTGGATTGAATTAGAATTGAATTGGAATTGGAATTGAATTGAATTGAATTGGAATTAGAATTGATTGAATTGGAATTGGATTGAATTAAATTGGATCGAATTGAGTTGGATTGAATTGAATTGGATTGCATTGGATTGAATTGGATTGGATTGGATTGAATTGAATTGAATTCGATTGGATTGGATTGGATTGGATTGAATTGAATTGTAATGAATTGGATTGGATTGGATTGGATTGAATTGAATTAAATTGGATTGAATTGGATTAGATTGAATTGGATTGGATTGGATTGGATTGGAATGGAATTGAATTGAATTGAATTGAATTGGATTGGATTGGAATTGAATTGAATTGGAATGTAATGAATGGAATTAGATTGGATTGAATTGAATTTAATTGGATTGAATTGGATTGGATTGGAATTGAATTGAATTGAATGTAATGAATGGAATTGGATTGGATTGAATTGGATTGGATTGGAATTGGAATTGATTGAATTGTATTGGATTGAATTGGACTGGATTGAATTGAATTGAATTGGATTGAATTGAATTGGATTGGATTGGATTGGATTGAATTGAATTGAATTGGATTGGATTGGAATTGAATTGAATTGGAATGGAATGAATGGAATTGAATTAGATTGGATTGGATTGGATTGGATTGGATTGAATTGAATTAGAATTGAATTGGAATTGAAATTGGATTGGATTGGATTGGATTAGATTGGATTGGATTGAATTGAATTGAATTAGATTGGATTGGAATTGAATTGAATTGGAATGGAATTAATGGAATTGAATTGGATTGGATTGGATTGGATTGAATTGGATTGAATTATAATTGAATTTGAATTGAATTGGATTGAATTGAAATGGAATTGGAATTGATTGAATTATATTGGATTGAATTGGATTGGATTGAATTGAATTGGATTGGATTTGATTGAATTGAATTTGATTGGATTGAATTGAATTGGATTGAATTGAATTGAATTGAATCGTTATATATGTTGAATGTTTTGAATTGTTAGCTTTGTGCATATTGTCATTGTGTACTGAAATTATGTGTTATTTATTTTTCTGTACAGATAAATGGAAGGAAGTTCAAATACTCACGATCAACCTAGTTCAGGAAGATACAGTGATCCAGCTTGGGCTCATGCTGGTGTGGTTCCTGGTCAAAAGAATCATACCATTTGCTTGTTTTGTAACAAGCATTTGAAAGGTGGAGGAATCACCCGATTGAAAAGACATTTAGCTGGGGTTAAAGGAGATGTGGAAGCGTGTAAAAAAGTAAGTCATGATGTGAAGTGGCAGATGAAGACATTGCTTGATGAACATCAATTTGAGAAAGATTGAAGGGAAAGATTGAATCTTGAAATTGGTAGTGGAAGTTCATTTCCCGATTTTCGTGGTGATTATGGAGATGTTCAATGTGGAAGTGGTAGTGGTAGTGGTAGTGGTACTGGTAGTGTTCCATCTCAGTTTCAGGATCCTGTACAATCTGAAGTGAGGAAGAGAAGAAGGCAGCTGCCTGGTTTCTTTGCACCACGAATAACTCCTGGAGCCCAACCTTCAATTCGTAGTGCAATGTAGACAAGAGATGCGGCTCACAATGTGGATATGGCAGTAGCTAGATGGTGGTATGATACAGGTTCGTCATTTAATGCTTCTCAATCATATTATTATCAACCTATGATAGATGCCATAGCCTCTTATGGTCCAGGATACAAAGGGCCATCGGTTGATGACTTAAGAGGTAAACTTTTGAGTTGTGCTGTGTCTGAAATGAGAGCTTATTTGGCTTAAAGAAGAGTGAATTGGAGTATTAATGGATGCTCAATTATGTGTGATGGTTGGACCAATAGGAGACAAGAGCCTATCATAAATTTTTTGGTTTATTGTTTTAATGGCTCTATGTTTTTAAAATTGATTGATGCATCTGGCCTGATTAGAAATGCTGATACTTTGTTTGGGATATTTGATCAAGTTGTGAATGAAGTAGGGGTGGAAAACATTGTTCAGTTTATTACTGATAATGATTCCGCTTATAAAACGGCAGGACAAAGGTTGCAGAGAACCTATAATTCATTTTTTTGGACTCCTTGTGTTGCACATTGCATTGACTTAATACTGGAGGATATAGGAAATCCTAGGTATTTTCCTGTTTTTGATGAGACCATGCAGAAGGCAAAGAAGGTGACAAATTTTATTTATAATCGTGCATGGGTTTTAAATTTGATGAGAAGGGAATTTACCAATGGTAGGAATTTGTGTCGTCCTGCTGTGACAAGATTTGCAATAAATTTCTTATCACTTCAGTATTTTCTTTTGTTGAGGAAGGAGTTAAGGCAAATGTTTACAAGTGATAAGTGAGTAACCTCCCAGCATGCTAGGTCTAATGCTGGAATGGAGGTTTGTAGTATCATACTGGAAGATAGGAAATTTTGGTCGGCATGTCAATTCGTTATCCGGGTTTGTGAGCCTTTGGTGAGGGTGCTTCGGTTGGCTGATAGTGAAGAAAAGCCAACAATGGGTTATATTTTTGATGCTATAGAGAGCAACTAAGCAATCAAGGCGAATCAAACATAAGCCTTCTTTATACGAGCCATATATCTCAATCATTAATGAGAGAAGGAGAAGACAACTTTCTTCTCCATTGTTTGTAGCTGGGGCATTTTTGAATCCCAGTGTGTATTTTAGACTAGATGTTGAAAAGCAAGCTGAAGTTAGTAGAGGGATGCTTATGACAATTACAACAATTGTTCCTCATGACTCAATGCAAATTGCTTTAACCACACAAATGAAGGCTTATAAGTACTCTTATGGAGATTTTGGAATGTCGGTCGCTATTCAACAAAGAGGACTTCTTTCTCCAGGTATTACTTATTTCCTATTTCTTATTTGTTGAAATTTATTTATCACTTTTTTTGTTTATAACACTACTTTTGTTTTCTTATAACTTGCAGTTGCTTGATGGGATTTTTTCGGATGTAGTGTTCCAGATTTGAGAAAGTTTGCAATTCAAATTTTAAGTCAATGTGTGAGTGCAACTGGGTGTGAACGAAATTGGAGCACATTTGAATTTATCCATTCCAAGAAAAGGAATAGATTGGAGCATAAGATGTTGAATGACTTGGTTTTTGTTTGTTACAATTTAAAGCTTCGGGAAAGATATGTTATTTTCATTATTAATTTTTATATAATTTCTTATAATTTTCTAATAATTAAATGTAATTGTTTACTAGGACTCTTAGTAGCACAAGTTGTTCAAATGATCCAATTGCGATTGATAATATTGATATTTTGACGGATTGAGTTTCTGAAGAACCCAATTTGGTTGATGTGAGTGATTTGAATGTGGAAGATGATCTTGGATGGGAAATCATTGACATGTCATTTGGTGCATTAAATTTGAATGATGACGATGAAGCTCCTCTCAATGATGAGGATTTTGTACCAAATGATCGATTAGGTCAGTCTTGATTCAATGGTATCTGCCCATTGATGATTGAACTTCGTGTTTTATTTTTCCTCTTCTTTTAATTTTACTTGTATTTGATCATTGATGTTTATGTTAAATTATATGTATGTAATGTAAATGTAATATTTTGTTTCAGTTCAACTTCTACTTGATTGCTTATTCGTCATCAACCTTTTGTATTATTTTTTATCGGATGTTTTGAATCTTTTGATGTAAATATGTAATATTATTTATTATAATGATGAAATTGTATGATTGTAATATTTTAAATGCTTTGTATTATTCTTAGTTTTATAATTGTATGATGATGATTGTCTTTATTTATATTAATTGTGGTTATTATTTATATGTAAAATATTTAAAATTATTGTTATTTCAAATTATATGTCATTATTATTTATTATTAAGATTTTTAAAGTATGGTTGATATAAACGATAAACTAGTAAAGTATACTGATAGTTGTATAATATATCAATATGGACTATTTTGCAATTTTAAAAAGTTTAGGACTATTTTATAAATTTAAAAATATCCTGAAAGCAGTCTAGTATCGAATCGATACCGATAGCTGCTCGAGCCAATCTGCACCGAGTCCGATGCACGTATTCATAACATTAATCACTAACTGTTCGAGAATCTAATTTCCTTTCATGTAGATTATAAATTCATTCTTCTACTCGATAACTTTAAACATACAGGTGCCTTATGCTAGGTTTCTTTCCAATTTATAACTCAAAAGGAGTTTTAGGGATTGCCTTACTAGGAATCCTATTTAACAAATACATAGCAATTTTAGGGTAATGAGGATTTAGTTATCATACTACTAATCATATCCATTAATTTCTTATTACACGTTTCTACCAAACCATTTTGTTGAAGTGTACTTGGCATAGTATACTATACACAACTGCCATGTTTGTTAAGAAACTTCGCAAATGGACTTGAACATTGTCTTGATTCATTATACTTTCCATAATATTTACAACCTCTATCAGATCTTATAATTTTTACTTTTTTATCTGCTTGCTTTTTTGTAGCACCCCACTCTCGCAAGACCCAAACTCTACATCGATGGGTGATATTCGGGTCCGTGCCTCGCAAGAGTGGCGTGCTCGATCACGTAGCCAGTCAAAAACTCAGTATAATAGTTAGAAGGGTGGTGTATTGAAAGGTGAGTTCATACAAATGAGATGTGTTGCACACATCTTAGGTTTAATTGTGAAAGAGGGGCTATTAGAATTGGGTGATTCAATCATTAGGATTCGCAATGCAGTGAAATATGTTCGGTCTTCTCCTGCTAGAATGACAAAGTTCAAGTCTTGTATAGAAAAAGAGAAAATAGACAGCAAGAGTATTGTTTGTCTGGATGTTGAAACAAGATGGAATTCTACTTATTTAATGTTAGAGTCAGCTTTAAAATTTCAAAAAGCATTTGATTTATTGGAGAGTCAAGATTTCTAAGTATGTTGAAGACCTTTCTGAAAAGAAGAATAGCAGAGGTGAGAATAAAAATAATGAGTACATGAAAGAAATTTTTGGCATTGGGATGGTTATTTCAAAGAGATGTGGACTTGGTGATTTTAGTGCAAGAAACATGGCTTTGAGGAAGAAGAAGAAGCATGATAAGTATTGGAGAGATGTTAATATCAACTGCATGTTGTTTATTGCTGTCGTTCTCGATCCACATTGCAAATTGAAGTATTTGAACTTTGTGATTGGTAAAGCATATGATGATGTCAAATCTGAGCAATTATGTGAAAAAGTAAAAATTACTTTAGATTTGATGTTTGATTTCTACCGATCCTCCATGTCTTTTCCTGTTGCACAATCAAGCGTCCAATCTCAAGCTTCAAGTGATATGGAAGTTGATAACGTTAAGGATGTTGCAGCATTTTTGGATAATATTTTTGAAGAGCAGGAGGCTAGTCAAGCAAGTGGGGAAACCAAAAGTGAGCTAGATAAATATTTAGCTGAAGATTGTGAACCTAAAGATAAGACTTTCAATATCTTGAGTTGGTGGAAATTAAATTATGCTAAGTATCCAGTGCTTGCTTCAATGGCTCGAGATGTCTTAGCTATGCCTGTATCTATTGTTGCATCTGAGTCGGCTTTTAGTACAGGAGGTCGAGTGCATGATTCATTTCGTAGCTCTCTTACTCCAAAGATGATGGAGGCTCTTGTTTGTGGACAGGATTGGATGAGAAAATCACAAGGTTCTATTTACGTGGAAGAGATACTTGAAGAACTTGAGCAAATTGAATCAGGTAATATAATTTACTTTATCTTGTTTTAATATACAAATAAATAAAAAATTCTTTTTTCAATTAAAAAAGAAATAACTAGTCTAACTCTTTTTATTCTTTATTTTCTATAGATGTGGCTTCATGTATAACAGTGGATCATCCTACCATCCTATTCGAAGAATAATTGTTTAATAATTTATCTCTTTTTTCTAGTGTGGATCTTTTATAAGACGTTGTTTGACTTATTTTTACTTTGCTTGGGTTTAACATAGTGAATTAATCTTTGATAGATTTTATATGCATACTTTTATGAATAATTTGTATATGTTTTTACCAAATATTTTTATAATTTTTTGTCATAAATATTGATATGAATAGGTTCTGGTTACCCTGATAACCGAACCTGAAAATAGGTTAACCGATCCTATAGGTTTTTTAGGTTCAGATTCAGGTTCATGAAATTATCGAACCTGACATTCAGGTTCAGGTTTAGGTTAGTTATGAACGGGTCAGGTTACCCTATCATGAACACCCCTACTTAACATTCTAGATCCTATCATCGACTGGTATTCCAATTTTATACAATAATAAAACTAAAAATAAATAGGAAATGCAATATAAATGGATGATGGGAGGCAAGGATGTCTGGAAACCCCTAATCTTGAAAGTACGTCGAGTTAGTCTTTTCTCCTCTTCTCTCTTCCTTCTTCTCTTCCTCTATCTCTTGATGATTCCTCTCTAGGGTTTCTCAAGGTAGTTGATGCAAAAGCTCCTCTGCCTCTTTTTGTTGATATTTAAATATCCAATTGTATTTTGGATAACTCCAGGATTTTTCAGGGCCCTAAAGGTCCAAAAATTCCTCAAAACTTGACGTTCTTGAGTGTTTACACATCTGCCCTATGCAGGCCACGATCGTGAGCCACATCAGAGCCTTCTATCATGATCATGGCATGCAGGCCACGGTCGTGGGCCACATCCGACCCTTTTTTCCCGATCATGATATGTAGGTCACGGTCGTGGGCCGTTCCTTACACTTCTGTCACGATCGTGGCATGCAGGCCATGATTGTGGTGAATGCCACGATCGTGGGCTAACTTTGGTGTTTTTTTTATGATTGTCGACCATTCCTTGCACTTCTATCATGATCGTGGCATGCATGCCACAATTGTGGGCTAACTCTGGTGCTTTTGTCACGATCGTGACCTGACATGCCATTATTGTGGGCTGTTGTTTCGACCCGAAATTGTCTAAACTCTTTCATTCTTTAATGTTGTCCCCAAATTAAGATACCTCAAAAACATAATATTTAAGCTCAAAGACTTGTACTAACCCATAAAACACTTAAGACCTACATAATTAGCAAACTAACACAATTCTAACATAAACACATACTAAATGATTGAATTAATAGTTAAACACATATCAAATTAAGCCTTAAAATACAATGCAATTTACACTTATCAATATATCCACACTTAAACATTTGCTTGTCCTCAAGCAAACAAAGCAACAAACACACAAATCATAAAGCACACAATGTAGTAATAAGACAATGGCTACAACTTTATGAAATAAATTTAACTTTAAACATAGTCATTTAAGTTATTCCAAATCATTAACACCCAAAATCTACGTCTAGGAGCTCTGGACTAAATGTACATATTAATCAAAACTTAACTATCAAGTTAATTCACCCCTCTTAATTGTACACACACATGAATATTTATCAGTCCTCAAACTTTGTAACTAATCCTAAGTACATTTTCATGAAAAGTCATTTAGAAGTTCAGTGGGTTTTTTATTAAAAAACACTTTTTAATTACTTTTTGTTGACATGGACCTAGTCTTTTCACATAGAGGCAAATATTGGTGATGAATGTCAATCCAGTTACTTGACTACGTCATGTTTTTATTAAGTTGTTTGGTTGGAACGTCATTATAGCCTTTTCAAGGGGATGCACATATTTATGATATGTGTCGATCTGATTATTCGGCTATATCACGTTCTCAACTGGCTATTAACTCTATTCATAACCCGAAGGCCAGTGGAATAGTTATTCATTTAAAATTAGCAAACCTATTTTCTAATTAATGCCTACCTTGTTACTTTAACTACTTGTTTTCATTAAAAAAAAGCTACCTAAGTTACTTAGTTGAGAGACCTAAAATTATGAATGAATGTTGCAATTTATAGGGCGATAACCTAACACTAAATCCTATTTAACTTGCATATTTTAGCCAAAGAACCCAGATTACTAATTTCGCGAGCTAATCACTTTTCACAACCTAATAGATTATGTTCAAAATGAAATCAATTTCATTCTATCTACGCCATCGACACATTCACATAATTTATAATATGTAACCTAACAAAATATCATATAATATGCAAAATTCACACTCAAAACAAAACACACAACCCTTCCCACACTTGAACAACATATTGTCCTCAATGTGAGAAGGAGACAAACAAACACACATGGAAAGAAAAAACATAAAATAAAGTAAAATAAAACAAAACCAAAAACAAAAATAAAGACTAAATTTAAAAGAAAAGAGTTAGAAACAAAGTCTCATGTTGATGGAGGCGGGGAAGGTGTCGGAGGTGGCAATGGGACACCTAAGATTGTTATCTTGTCTTGGAATTACTTAAAGAGAGTGAGAGAATTAGTGATCCTAGATTAATTCAAATTACTAAAGTATTATCTAAAATTCAAAACAACTCTAACTAAACCTAACAATTTCAATTGAACTACCAAACGTGCTAATTTATGGTCATTAGCTTGACTTTACATCCATAGAGGCGTCTTAATTGTTTGAATAGAAGCAAATCACTTAATTGTCCTTGGGAATCGTTCCTCTGAGGTATAGTTTGCAACGATGGCTATTGACCTCAAAAGTTTCCTTGTTAGCATTTTCCAGTTTGAGGGCTCCATGTTCAAAAACTTGAATGACCGTAAAAAGTCCACTCCAACAAGATTTTAACTTCCTTAGAAACAGCCTCAACCTTGAATTATATAGCAAACTTATGTCTCCTACTTTAAATTCATTTTGTTTAAGATGAGAATCCTGCCATTTCTTTACCTTTTCCTTGTAAAGTTTGGCGTTTTTGCACGCATTATAGCAAAACTCTTCAAGTTCGTATAGTTTCAGAAGTTGCTTTTTATCTACTTGTTTCAAGTCAAAATTTAATGTTTTTATCGTACAGTACGCCCGATGTTCTAGTTCGATCAACAAATGACAAGCTTTTCTGTATACAATCCTATAAGGAGTTATTCTAATAGGTGTTTTGAAAACAGTCCTATAAGCTTATATCGTCTAGCCTTATTACCCAATCCGTCCTAGAGCTGTTCACCGTCGTTTCCAAAATTTGTTTCAGATCTCAGTTGACAACTTCAACTTGGCCACTAGTTTATGGATGGTAAGGTGCAACAACACGGTGGTGAATACCATATCTTTTTAAAAGGGCATCAAAAGATCCGTTGCAGAAATATGTACCTCCAACACTTATTATCGTATGTGGCACTCCAAATTGATTGAATAGCAATTTGATGAACTTTTGCACCGCCTTTCCATCATTGGTTGGAGATGCCACTGCTTCAGCCCAATGCGAGATATAATCCACCCCTACTTAAATATACATGATTCCCATTAAAGATGGGAAAGGACCTATAAAGTTGATGCCCCATATATCGAAGACTTCCACTTTTAAAATGTTGGATAAAGGATTCTCATCTCTTTGGAGATGTTATCTATTCTCTGGCATCGATCACATTGTGCCACGAAAGTCTAAGGAACCTTAAACAATTATGGCCAATTAAAATCACCCTCGAGTATCCGAGCTACCATTTTGTTAGCTCTATAATGTCCAGCATATTGACCTTTATGACATTTCTTTAAGATGTCCAACATTTCTTCCTCCGGAACACATCGCCGCAGTAACCCACCAAAGCATGTTCTATATAAAATTGACTCATCCCATAAATATCGATTACAATCATGCAAGAATCTCTTTCTTTGTTAGTAAGATAAATTAGAAGGAAGTTTACTACTGACAATATAATTCGTGATATCAGCAAACCATGGTGTAGCTAAACTTTAAAGTGGCATTAGGATTTCATTAGCGAAATTTTCATTGATATCTTCACTTGTCTTGCATTCCCTTCCTTTCGGTCTGGACAAGTGATCTGCAATCACATTTTCTTCCCTCTCACTTATAAATCAAATTCCTATAAAAGTAATACCCATCGAATGAGCCTCAGTTTTTTGAAATGTATTTTAGCGTCGCGTGATCAGTAAATACAATTACCTTTGATCCTAAAAGGTATGGTCGAAATTTATCACATGCGAACACTACTGCAAGTAATTCCTTTTCTATGGTAGTGTAATTAAGTTGAGGTCCTGCAAGGGTCATGCTGGTATTGTAACTTGCATGCAACCTTTTATCTTTCCTTTTCCCCAATACATCTATAGCTTGGTCGCTTGCATCGCATATAACCACAAATGGAAGTATCTAGTCCGGTGGTGATAGAATTGGTGTTGATGTTAATGCCTCATTTATTTTATTGAAGGCAGATATACATTTGTCATCAAATCGGAAAGGCACGTCCTTGACTAACAGGTTTGTCAAAGGTCTTGCAATTTGCGAGAAGTCTTTGATAAATCGACGGTAAAATCCTACATGAACTAAGAATCCTCACACACCTTTTACATTGCTTGATGGTGGAAGTTTCTTTATAACTTCTGTTTTTTCTCTGTCGACTTCAAATCCTTGGTGTGAGATTTTAAGCCCTAGCACTATCCCCTCTTGCACCATAAAATGACAATTTTCTCAATTCAACACCAAGTGTGACTGTTCACTTCTTTAAAGAACTCTGTCCAAATTGGTTAAACACATTTCAAAAGAGTCTCCAAAAATTGAAAAATCATCCATGAACACCTCCATTATATCTTAAATCATATCAGTGAAGATAAACATCATGCATATTTGAAATGTAGTCAGGGCATTGCATAGTACGAAAGACATCTGTCTGTATGCGAAGGTACCATAAGGGCAAGTGAATGTGGTCTTTTCTTGATCATCAGGGTAGAGAAGATTTGATTATATCCTAAATATCCATCTAAGAAGCAATAAAACGAATGACCAGCCACCCTTTCTATCATCTGGTCTATGAATGGGAGAGGAAAATGATCTTTCTTAGTCACTAAGTTGAGTTTGTAATAATGTATGCACACTCTCCATCTTGTGAACGTTCTTGTTGAAATCATTTCTCCACTCTCACTTTCTATTACCATCATTCCACCTTTTTTAGGTACACATTATACTGGACTGAACTATTCACCATCGGAGATGGGATAAATTATTCCTATATCTAAGAGTTTTATTATTTCCTTCTTGACAACCTCCTTCATGTTTGGATTCAACCTTTGTTGATGCTCTCTCACCATTCTACATCCTTTTTAAAGGTTTTTTCGGTGCATGCAAACATTTGGGCTTATTCCTCGAATATCAGAAATCTGTCATCTGATGACTTTCATTTGCTTTCTCACAATTACCACCACCTTACTTTCTTGCTTCTCATTCAATTGATTGGAGATGATTATTGGTAACGTTTGACCTTCACCTAGAAAGGTATATCTGATATGTGTAGGTAAAGGTTTAAGCTCTAATGTGGGTAGTTTTTCTGTGGATGGTGGTATTATTTCTTCAATTCATACTAATTTATCTTGATGCGTTTGAACATTCGACTCCCACATCTAGTCTTCTCCTTTAGACTTAAAATTTTTATATCCATTATTTGTCTCTATTGCCACTAACTGTACTTCTACGATGCAACTCTCAACTTGTTCTTGCAAATTTTGATCCATAATTTCAACCTTTATGTATGCGTTGCTTGTTATTGGGCTTTTTAAAGCCTTATTCATATTGAATTCGATCTGATCTTCTCCTATTCGAAGTTTTAATTTTCCTTTGTGAACATCAATAATAACTTTCCCTGTATTCATAAATAGTCAACCAAGGATCAATGAACAGTTCTTATCTTCTTTAAAATCGAGAACCATAAAATTTACAGGAATAATGAACTTGTCCACTTGCATCAAAACGTCTTCCACTATTCCAAACGATCTTTTAACAGATTGATCAGCTAATTGAATTAACGTTGATGTTGGCTTGACCTCACCCAGCCCTAACTTCTTGAATATTGATAAAGGCATAAGATTATACTTGCTCCTAAGTCGCACAAGCGCTTTATGAATTCAAATTCATCAACCACACAAGATATTGTGACACTCCCTGGATCCTTCAATTTAGATAGCATCTGGCTGGTGACTATGAAACTGGAGGTGTTAGTTAAAAATATCGTCTAATTATCTTCCCAAGTACGCTTCTTTGATAATATGTCCTTTAATTTTTTTTTATGTATTTAGGCATATGTTCCAAAGCCTCTACAAATAAGAGATTTATCTGCAATGTCGTTAATTTCTCAACGAATTTTGCAAATTGCGCATCTAGCTTCTTCTTTTGTAATCGTTGAGGAAAAGAAATTGTGGGTGGATATGGTGGAGGAGCGACATAAGGAGGGTATTCGCTCATATTCACTTCTTTCCTTTTTTTGATCTTTTTCAACAGGAGGGAAGGGCTCCTCAATTATCTTTATGGGTGGTTCAAGTTTGTTCCCATTTCGAAGTATAATTTCCTTTAGTTGCTCCGTCAGTTTTGTTCCATAAGTGTTAGGAAGAATTCCCATATTTTGCATAGAGAAAGTGTTTGACAATTGATTTACTTAGACATTTATATTGTGGATTAGAGATGCATGGTTCTTTATTACTTGTTTGAATCTACCTTCCAGACTCTTTTATGCATCGTCTAGGGTTTCAAGCTTGTCTAAAATTTTGTCCAACTTAGATTTTATTGAGTTTGGTTTATCTTGTTAAAAAATTAGTGGTCCTTGAGGTCTGAATTGTCCTCCAACATTGTTCATCCAAGAGAAGTTACGGTGATTCTTTCACCTAAGGTTATATGGGTTGGAGTAGGGGTTGTTTCCCCCTCCTCGTCCATATTGAGCTCCCATATAATTAACTTTCTCTTGATTGTTATCCTTCATCAAGAAGCAATCGACTGTATCATGGTCCATCTATCCACAAAGTTCCCACTTTAGTTGCACGACGGTTTTGACCGAAGCTAAGGACGAAGTCTTCATGTTGTTGAGTTGTCGAGTTAAGTTATCAATTTTAGCCTGCATCTCCATCATTTGATCAACAACTATAACTCCTTTTTGTTCTCGGAAGGTAGTGGATAGTCTACTTCAGTCGTTCGTCCATAGGCAGCTATTACTCGCCATCTCTTCTATCAGCTTTCTGCTTCATCTACCATCTTTCTCATCAGTGATCCTCCAAAAAATGCATCAATAGTGCCTCTCATATGTGGGGTTACTCCATTATAGAATGTTTCCAACAAGAACTTCATAGGTAAGTTATGGTGTGGGCATTTTCGTTGCAAGTCCTTGTATCATTCTCACACTTCATAAATTGATTCCCCATCACTTTGCTGGAAGTTGGTAATCTCCTTGATAATCTTCATGGTCTTGGTAAGGGGAAAATACTAGTCAAAAAAGGCATGAACTAATTGACCCCATGTGGTGACATTCGTTGGGTTGAGAGAGTGATACCAGGCCTTTTCTCTATCTCTGAAGATAAAAGGGAAGAGCCTAATTCTTACCACATCCTTCGACATCTGACAGTACTGAAAGGTATCGCAGATTAATTTACTATATGTGCATTGGAATCGTCATTTGTTAGTCCATAAAATTGCACATTCTATTGAAGCATGTTTAAGAGGGCTGATTTAATTTCAAAAGAGGCTGCTTGTACGGATGGCCTAGCTAGTCCTTGGTTGCCTGCATTGAACCCTGGTATTATGAAATCCATAAGGGTTCTATGTTGACGTCCTTGGTTCACTCTGCGATCCAAATCTTGCTGAAATTTCTTGGCCATTATTGCTTGTGCAATTTCTTCTTCTTCTTCTAATCAAGTGATATCTAGCTCTAAGGTTTCGGCTGCATGACTCAAACTTCTCGTAACTCTTGTGTTTATGTAAGAACACAATTTCAGAAATAGAAAGAAAAAATAGAAACTAAAAACTAACTAAAATGCCTTAGACTAAAGAACTAAACTAATTGCCTCCTCGGCAACAACGCCAAAAACTTGATCAATTGTTTGTTTTATGTAAGTTTTAATAAATGACCCTCAATAATCTGTAAGTGCACGATTTATTAGCATAGTACCAAAGGTGTTTATCCCACAAGGAGGGATAATCTAATCCTAAAATCTAAGGCCATAACAAATAACGTAAATTCAAGATACAACTAAACTAAATGAGAATTCAATTCAATCAATCAAATTAAGAATCGAACAAAAAAATACTAATTATTAAACAGTTGTAACATACCCAAGAATCAACCTAAGGAAATTATCAATTTAGAGAAAGGGAATCTTACCTATCCTTAATGCTAACCTAACTGATTATGAATTACCGGATTGTTGGTTCTAGACGATCCTAAGGTTAATTACTCTCTCTTGATTTATAACTATTAACCCTAAATCATAAACCCTAATTAAATTATAGAAGTTGCAGTCTCTCAATTTGCAACATATCCAAATTAGTTATGAAGTTCTCTAATAAATTATCGAAAACCTATGCAAGATCTCTCTCCATACAAATTACCAATTTGATTCAATTATTGTTTCTATTAAATCACCTAATGTTCATTAGTCCAATTTAATTGTTTTTCATTCGATTCATTCTCTTAGTTTATTATCGAATTATGCAATTACATAATCAAATTACAACAAATCCAATAAACACATAAACAATCAGATTTTCATTAATTCAAGAATAAAATTCCGAATGTGAGTTTAGATTATCTTCAATATTTTAGATCATATCATCAACTGTTATTCCAATTCTATACAAGAATAAAACAAAAAATAGATAGAAAATACAATCTAAATGGATGATGGAAGGCATCGACATTGGGAAACCTCCTGATCCGGGAAGTACGTTGAGTTAGCTTCTTCTCCTTTTATCTCTTCCTTCTTCTCTTCCTCTATCTCTCGATGATTCCTCTCTAGGTTTCTTAAGGTGGTTGATGGAAAAGCTCCTCTACCTCTTTTTTTTTTGTTCTTTAAATATCCTCTTATATTTTGGGTAATCCTAGGATTTTTTTCTGGGTTAGAAAAGTTCAAAAATCTCTCAAAATTTAACATTCTTGAGTATTTGCATGTTTGCTTGACACAGGCCAGGATCGTGGGTCACATCTGCGCCTTCTATCACGATCGTGGGCTAACTCTGGTGCTTCTATCATGATCATGGCCTAATATGCCACTATCGTGGCCGTTGTTTATGCCCAAATGTCTCCAAAACTCGTCCATTTTTTGATATTGACCCCGAAACACTGATAAATACATCAAGATACCTTAAAAACATAATATTTATGCTCAAATACTTGTACTAACCTATATACTTAAAACCTAAATAATTAACAAACTAACACAACTCTAACTTAAACACATACTAAATGATTGAATTAACAGTTAAATACATATCAAACTAAGCCCAAAAACACGATGCAATTTACACTTATCAGTATTTTTTGTGAATGTTTCAAAAAATGATATAACATTAAGTAATCATTGGTTATTTATGAGATAAATTTATAATTAATCTATCATTACTAATAAATAAAATAAAAATATGAAAGTAAATTGTAAATAGGAAATTTGGTAAAAATAAATAAGGGTCAATTTTTGTCCATATTGCCAAAGGACGTATCACATATTTCACTAGCATGGATTAACAAATAAAAGAAAACTTTATAACTAACTGACGAGAAATTTTCCAACTTTCATCTGAATGGATGGATATAGTAGCAACAAGTATAGTTTATAGCAATTATGGGCACACAATAGCGATATTATTGCAATTACTCGAAACATGTCCTCCTAAAATAGATAATAAGGTTTCACATAATGAGTTCAAGAATCTATTTTTTTCTTAGGAGCCTTTCATTGTTTATTAACACCACATAATTATTTTCAACACACCCTTCTTTTTTGGCTTTGCAATTTAGGAATCTATTCATCTTTTGTAAGATACAAGGTTTGTCCATAGGTAAAATATAAGACGAAATGACATCCACTCGAAAGCGGGTTCATGTATACTTCAAAACTAAAGTTTTCTAATTGAATTTAAGTGTAAATAACTATGCTAATTGTATATTTAAGTAATGATTGATTGATCAACTCTTTTAATTCAACATAAAACTTACAGAATCATATTTTAGTATTAGCATTCAATAAGTTTATCACAAGGTTTGTGCTTGCAAAAGTTGTAGCACAATGTTAGTACTTGTAAAAGTTGGCTTAGGAGGTAATTCATATATACGGATCAGCTCTTATATAGTACCTATTTGTTGTATAGTATTAGCATTCAATAAGTTTATCACAAGGTTTGTGCTTGCGAAAGTTGTAGCACAATGTTAGTAATCGTAAAAGTTGGCTTAGGAGGTAATTCATATATACAGATCAGCTCTTATATACTACTTGTTTGTTGTCAATTATTAGTTGTATCTTAACATTTATTAATATGATTCCACATGTTCTTTATTATAAACAAGTTGGCAACTTACTACTTATTTAAAGTATGCATCAAAAGCACAATAGCATGTTGCTTCTTGCTCCTATATAGCTTTGCTTTAATTTCAACTTTTAAATGTCAAAGTAGTTTAATGACACCTCTAGGTTTCAAAATAAGGATATGAAGAGACAATATGCCATACTTAATTCAATAATATGTCCACAAATAAAGGTTAATTATACTAAGGCATGTCACCTAGCTAAAAATAATAATTGCGAAACTTATGTCCTTTGTTTTGTCAATGAAGACATGTTTTGCATTTCCGAATTGAAAACTGTTGTTTTGAATATCTATTAGACATTCCTAAACAAAGGTGAGCATTAATGTTTTTGGGATTTTTAGTCTAGATTTCCTTCAAATGCGTGAATTTTCTTTCTCCATGTATAAATATAATTAAAGTTACGAGTTTGTGCTCCTGTATTTACTTATGTGCTACACTATTGAATCCTTCTCACTTTTATCCTATTTAATCTAACGTCCTTTCAAGATGTTGAAAGGGTAAATTAAAAAAAAAAGATTATATAAGAGATCTGAATGTTCAATGTGTTATTAAAACATACTTCGTTACATGAAAAGTTTATTAATCATTTATACAAGCCAACCATCAATCCCTTGTTTTATTCTTTGTACTCGAAATGGTCCCCATAGGAAAAGATTTGTACGGGGTAATTAAATAACAACGTTACAATCCTAAGGACCTGGCTATGCATTATGGTCCCCGGGTGTTTTTTTGATTATTGGGAGAATAGAGAGGTACAGAGTCTATACCATAAAATATAGTTAGTACTTTGGAGGACCACAACTTAGAAAGCTGGCTGTCTAGCCCTCCACCGTGTAGTAGTAATCCCATTTACCTAAACATGGAGCGGACCACTCTGCTTGCGCTTCACGTTCCATTGAACCGCCTACTCGAGTTTGATGCGCATTTACTTTCAGCCTTCGATGCGCAACAATATATATGTGCATTTTTTGAGTTTGCCCATGTGTTAAAAGTTACAACTAACTTTGTGTATCAGTATTTTTAATGTAGTTTTTAGTTTTTTAAAAAATAAAAATAATTTTTAAATTTTTAATGTTAGTATAATTATATTGTTATTATTGATAATAATTATATATTCCATAAAACTTAAAATAATTTTTTATAAATAAATAAATAGATATTTATTTTAATATTTTATATATCATTTATTAATAAGTTATCCGTAAAATTATTACATTTTAAATAATTAATTATAAATTAATATTTGAAATAAACGAGTAGACAAATTTAGTTTAATTTATTTTTGTTATTTACCAATGATTAAAAATTCAATAGATCCGATTACATTCAATCGTAAAAACTTGAATCATCCAACTTTTCGATTCAATTTATTTTAATATTTTTTTTGTTAACGATTGATCAGTTTATTAATTAATCGGTCAAATTTTATAAATTAAAAAGTTCTTATATACTAAAATAAATAAATTAATTTTTATTTAACAATCTTATTTTTCAATTAATCTTGAAGTAACCAATAAAGTAGCTCATTTGTAACCATAAAGTCGCAGGTTTAAGTCACGAAAACAGTCTCTTTGTAAGAATACAAAGGGAAAGCTGCGTATATTATGTCCCTGTCTAGACTCCGACATGTAAGACATTTATGGATCGAATAATTTGTGCGTACCTGTATCCATGATTGTTTTGTTTTGTAAGATGTTGATTTATTCCATTTCTGCTTCCTTTCTTTTATGTGGTTCTCCAATGGTTCAAAATAATTGAGATTACCATTCAAAAGTTTTTGTTTCTAAAACTTATATACTCAATCACCAACCATCATTGTTGGAAGAGAAAGGGAAAGGGTCTTTAACTCATTTGAGATCCATTCTGTAATACCCAATAACCATTATCTTGGGTACTATTCATGAGACTCAAATCTATAAGTCGCATGAGACATTAAATAGTTTAACAATTTCCCACTTGGGCCATGTTACGACTTAGTGATCCAATAATAAAACGTTAAGTGCACACAATACATTGAATCGATCAAGTCCTCCTTAACTGAATTAAGTTAATGGGATTATTGCGGTCACAAGTTATATATAACCTGATTCCTTCCATGTATCACAGAATCAACTCAACTCAACAAACTTTCAGTGAGTACTTCATTAAATGTTATCTCACAAATAATAATTATTGTATACAACATAATATGGATAACCAGCAAGTGAGCAAAAACATATGATTGTAATTGAATTCACAAGTGTCATAACAATTCGAGAAAGACAATTATATGTATATATACATGTCAGAAGACTATGCTAACAAGGACTTATCTATAAGACCCATCAGTTCAACATGACCAATAATGTTTTAGGCGGTAAGCCTTTTGTTAACGGATCTGTTATCATGAGATTGGTACCAATATGCTCAATTGACACTTTATGTTTTTACACTTCCTCTTTCACAGACAAATACTTCAAAATCATATGTTTCACACCCTTTGAATATTTGTCATTTTTAGAGAAGAATACGGCCACGGAATTATCACAATAAATTCTTAACGGTCTGGTAATTCTGTCGACAAGACCAAGACCTAAGATAAAGTTACGCAACTACAATCCATGAACCGTGGCCTCAAAGCACGCCACAAATTCAGCCTCCATAGTGGATGTAGCAATGACGGGCTGCTTTCCACTTTTCCATGAAACTACTTCTTCAACTAATAGGAACATGTAACCAAATGTAGATTTGTGTGAGTCTACATAACCGACATAGTCTGAATTCGAGTAACCTATCATTTCAAGATAGGTTGATTTGCTATATGTGAGCATATAATCCTTGGTGCCTTGTAAGTATCTAAGGACTTTCTTTGCAATTTTTCAATGGTCCAGTCCAGGATTATTTTGATATCGTCCTAGCATTCTAACAGCAAAACTGATATCTAACCTAGTGTATGTCTGAGCATACATTAAGCTCCCAACTACTGACGCATAAGGAATAAACTTCATATCCTTACGTTCCAAATCATTTTGTGGACATTGCATTAGACTAAATTTGTCCCCTTTCTAAATTTGAACTATCCCTGTGGAGTATTTTTTCATTTGAAATCTTTCTAATACTTTCTCGATATTACCTTTCTGAGATAATCCTAACAATCCTTGTGATCTATCCCGTAATATTTCTATTCCTATCACATAAAATGCCTCACCCATATCTTTCATTTCGAAATTATTAAAAAGAAAATTATTTACATCATGTAACAAAACAACATTATTAGCAGTAAGAAGGATATCGTCAACATATAGGACTAATATAATGAACTTGCTCCTACTAACCTTCATATAGATACACCGATCAACGGTGTTTTCTACAAAACTATAAGACGTAATGATATCATTAAACTTAAGATACTATTGTCGGGAAGCTTGCTTTAATCCATATATTGACTTCTTTATTTTACACACTAATCGTTCCTTTCCTGTGATCACAAAACTTTCCTGTGATCACAAAACCTTCCAGTTGATCCATTTGGTGAAGCTTTAAATCATAATGAGCCACCAATGTCATAACAATTCTTAAAGAGTCCTTCTTTGAAACTGGAGAGAAGGTCTCTTTATAGTCAATACCATCCTTTTGAGTGTAACCTTTGGCAACAAGTCTGGCTTTATATCTTTCAATGTTGTCTTGTGAGTCACGTTTGGTCTTAAAGACCCATTTACAACCCACTTGTTTTGCACCTTCTGGAAACTTCACTAATTCCCAAACATTGTTATCATCCATTGATTTCAACTCTTCTTTCATAGTATTGAATCACTTTTCAGAATTGTTATATTCCATGATTTGATTAAACAAGCCTGGATCTTTATCAATGCTTAAGTCACATTTATGTTTAAGTGAGTAAATTTCATAGTCACTTGAAATAGTTAGTCTCCTTTTCCTTACAAACCTTCGTAATGCTACGTCTTGTGACCTTACTTGATCATCATTAGCTGGTTTGTCATTAATATGTTCAATTTGTGGAATTGGAACATTAATTTGTTGTTTCGGTATGTTGTGTATTCGTGATGTAACAAGAGGAATAACAACTGGTGGAATCACATCTGATATGGTAGTGTCTACTTGTCTTGGAGTAGTTTCTACTTGATTCTCATGAATATCCACTTTTTGTGGTTCTCCACTCCCACTGATTTGACCATTCTCAAAGAACCTAGCGTTACCAGACTCAACTATTCTCATACTATGGTTAGGATAATAAAATCTATACCCCTTTGATTTTTCAGGATAGCAGATGAAATAACCACTAACAATTCTCGCATCAAGTTTCTTTTTATGTGGATTATACAGCCTTACCTCTTCTGAATAACCACAAAAATGAAGGTGTCATAAACTAGGTTTCCTTCCTGTCCACAATTCATAAGGTGTCTTAGGAATTGCCTTATTAGGAATCCTATTTAGCAAATACGCAGCGGTCTTTAATACATGCATCCACAATGATAAAGGTATAGTACTATTACTTAACATGCTCCTAACCATTTCCATAGGAGTACGATTCTGCCTTTCAGCTACATCATTTTGATGTGGTGTACCAAGCATTGTGTATTGCGCAGATATGCCTCGACTGACAAGAAACTTTGCAAATAGACCTGAACATTGTCTACTTTCATCAAATTTTCCGTAATATTTACCACCTCTATCAGACCTCACTATCTTTACTTTTCTATCTAATTGCCTTTCTATCTCATTAATGAACACCTCTAGGATATCCACAGACTGAGACTTCTCATGTAGCAGATAAATATATCCATATCGTGAGAAGTCATCAATAAAGGTAATGAAATATTTTTCGCTGCCCCAAGAAGGAATGTCGAAAGGACACAGATGTCAGTGTGTATTAATTCAAGTAATGCTCTACTTCTTGTGGCTAGATGCTTTGATATATGTTTGGTTTACTTGCCTTTAATGTAATTCACACATATATCCCAGTCAACAAAATTCAATAGAGGTAAGATTTCATTTTTCACTAACCTCTGTATCCTTTCTTTGGATATATGACCTAATCTTTTATGCCACAAAAAAGCAGAACATCCATTATGTGTACTACGTTTGTTTCCTATAATATGGTCAACATGAAACAGAGATTCAACAAAATCAACATTAAGATTGAAACGATATAAACAATCAATTAATGTACCAGAACCATAATAGTACTTATGTTTATACAATTAAAAAAACATTTTTTTCCAATCTTAAATTGAAATCCTACATCATCCAATTTTGCAACAAAAACTAAATTCCTAACACATTCAGGAACATAAAGACACTTTTCTAGATCTAGGTAACACCTAGTGTTCAAGATCGATCTGTACGTCCCAATGCCCTCTATCGGTGCCTTCATTATGTTCCTCATATATAAGAACTTTTCAGTTCCATTTATAGTTTGGATTGAAAGGAATCCCTGTTTAACATGTGGCACATGAGTAGTTGCATCAGAATCTAACCACCAGGTATTTTTAGACACATCAATAAGATTTGATTCAAAACATACTGAGACATAGTATGTACCTTTCTTTTCGAACCAAGCCTTTCTTTTAGGACAATATTTCTGAAAGTGACAAGGCTTCTTACAGAAGTGGCATCTCTTATCTTTTTTGATTCGACCCTCATTAACTTTGTTGAGAGCTTTGTCCCTATTTTTGCCTTTCTGTCGTGGTTTATTCTTACTGCTACTAGCACCTGGATGAAATGTGAGATGAACGGACTGTTCCTTTTGTTAAGTCAAAATGACTTTACGATTAATTTTGATGAAGATTAAATAACAATGCAGATCCAAAATGAGACGAAGAAAATGAGATGATAGAAATGAGATGAAAGCGAAAAGCAAAATGAGATGGAAGAAAATGAGACGAAAGCGGAAAGCAAAATGAGACGGAAAAGAAAATTGAGACGGAAGAAAATGAGATGAAAGAATCGAAGAAGAAGACCCGTTATAGAACTCAACTAAATAACTATTTCTTTAAAGATAAAGAAACAAAAAGAAATAAGTAGTTGAAGATGAAGACTATAAATACAAGTCAGAGTCGAAGGCTGAAAAAGTTAGTGATTTTCAAGAAAGGCTAGAGATTCAAAAGCTAGAAATTTTATTCATTGTACTAAACTTAAAGCTACTATTGTCTGTAACAAAGCTCGAAACATCTTTCAGTAGAAGGAAGAAAAGTTGATAGCCTGAAAAGGCTAAGTCAGAAAAGAATACTTATTGTAAGAGACCTCAAGAGGCTCGGTGAAAAAAATACTTGTATCTTCGAGAAGTATAGTGAAATCTCATAAAGAATTCTGAGGACTAGACGTAGCTCACGGTTTGGGATGAACCAGCATAAAACTGTTGTGTCGATTCTTACTCTCAACTCTCAATTTTGAATTTCTATACTTCATAATACTATTTTTCAATCGTTTGAGAAAGCAAATATTCTTTAAAAGAAGTTTGTTTAAAAAGGGATTGTATTAAAAAAATGGATACACAATTCAACCCCCCCTTCTTGTGTGCTTTGTATATCGAATATTAAATCTATACTACCGTGTTATTCAATTCAATTGGTATCAGAGCTCGGTGTCTAAGAACCGCTGTAACCAAGTGTGGATAAAAATCCATGATAGAGTCACACATATATATAGCTGAAGGTGCCTCCGTCACTAGATCTCCTGCATTCAATAGAGAAGACTACCATTACTGGAAAGACGGGATGCGGCTCTTCATTAAATCTACTCATATCGACCTTTGGGAGATAATAGAAAATGGATTATATGCACCGGTAGATGAAGAAGGAAATGTTGTTCCACGAATCAGAAGGAAATGTTGTTCCACGAATCAGATGGTACAAAAGAAAGTCTGGAAAAATTCGATTCTAAAAGTTATTCTGGAATTTTTCTAGGCTATTCTCTATCATCGAAAGCCTATAGGGTTTACAATCTTACCTCTAGGACTGTTAAGGAAACTATTCATGTCAAGTTTGATTATAGTTCTCAACCAAGTAAGAGAGATGATATTGATAATGAAACCTATCAGTACCTTTGGTTGATAGTGGAGAAGCATCACCATCAGATACTCCCTTAGACAAAGTTAAAGATATTCCTGAGACTCTTGATTTAAAAAAAGATTAGAAATATAAGAGTTCTCATCCAGAAGAGTTGATTATAAAAGAGACCTCAGAAGGTGTGCGAACTAGGTCCAAATTTAGAAGAGAAACAAATATAACATTTATTTCTGAAATAGAGCCTAAGAAAACTGATGAAGCTCTTCAAGATGAAGCTTGGATTTTAGTTATGCAAGAGGAGCTGAACCAGTTTACTAGGAATAAAGTTTGGTCCTTTGTTCCCAGACCATCGAAAAAGTCCATCATTGGAACTAGATGGGTTTTTAAGAGTAAACTAGACGAATAAGGAAGAGTGAGTCGTAACAAAGCGAGATTAGTAGCACAAGGCTATAATCAGCAAGAAGGAATAGACTACAATGAGACTTATGCTCCTGTAGCAAGACTAGAAGCTATTAGGATTTTGCTTGCATATGTTGTCTTCATGATATAAAGCAATTTCAAATGGACATGAAGAGTGCTTTTTAAAATAGCTTTATAGATGAAGAAGTTTATGTGAAGTAACCTCCGGGTTTCGAGGATATCAAGAAACCGGATCATGTCTATAGACTTCATAAGGCTTTGTATGGCTTGAAACAAGCTCCTCGAGCTTGGTATGATCGTCTGAGTTCTTTCCTTATTGAAAATAAGTTCAGTAGAGGTCAGGTAGATAAGACTTTATTTAGAAAGTGCACAAAGAATGATTTTATCATAGTTCAAATTTATGTTGATGATATTATCTTTGGTGCAACCTCTAAAATGTTATGTACTAGTTTTGAAAATTTGATGAAAAATGAGTTTGAGATGAGCATGATGGGTAAGTTAAAATTCTTTCTTGGGGTGCAAGTTAAGCAAACCGAAAAAAAGATTTTTATTCATCAACAGAAGTATGTTAAGGAATTGTTGACTAAGTATGATATGTAAAAAGTAAAACTAATGTCAACTCCGATTGATCCTTCAAACCTTTTGTCCAAGGACGAAACTGGTAAGAAGGTTGATCAAACCCTGTATAAAGGGATTATTGGTTCCTTACTTTACCTTACAACAAGCAGACCTGACATTCTGTTTAGTGTTTGCTTGTATGCAAGATTTCAGGCAGATCCTAGAGAGTTTCATTACATTGCTGTTAAATTTTTTTTTAGATATCTATCAAGTACTACTGATCTTTTCTTAATGTATGAGAAAGGTAAAGATTTCAGGTTAATTGGCTACTGTGATGCGGATTATGTCGGAGATAGGATTGATAGAAAAAGTACGAGTGGAGGATGTCACTTCTTTGGCCACAACCTAGTTTCATGGTCAAGTAAGAGGCAAAGCTCAATTGCTCTATCAACTAGAGAAGTCGAGTATATATCAGTCGCAAGTTGCTGTTCACAGACGTTGTGGATTAAGTACCAGCTAGAGGACTACTCAGTACAAGAAGAAGAAATCCCAATCTAGTGTGACAACACAAGTGTCATCAACCTGTCGAAGAACCCTATACAACATTCGAGAGTTAAACATATCGAAGTGAGACACCATTTTCTACAAGACTACATTCAACAGACTATCGATGGGCGGACATCTTCACTAAGCCATTAAGTGAAGAAAGATTCAAAGAAATCAGATGAAACCTTAACATGGTTATGTTAAGTGATCAACCGTTTGACACATCATGACCCAGATAAAAAGGTTGAAAGAGTTAACAGTAACAGTAACAGTGAGTTACAGCTGGTAACATCTGTTATAAAAAAGTTTTGGAGGGAAAGTTTCTCTAGCCTTGAGAACACGACCTATTCTAGAATACTCTTGACATACCCTGACATCGATCTTTGAAGAACCCTCAACAAAAGCTCTTCATTACTCTGTTTGGATATCAAACCTTCCTTGCTCACACTCTCAACCTCAGAAACCGACTTCACCTCTTTGAAAAATACTTCTATGCATTCAGTTCATTGTTAACTATAGAAAAAAATGGAGCCAGCTACGTCAAGGGGAAGACTTGTTGATTTTGAGTCCTTGAAGCAGGACAAGATGGATATTGAACCAGAGATTATGGCAGCCGGGTGGAGGAATTTCTTTCAAGTTCGAGAGACAGTCTACATAAATGAAGTGTATGACTTCTGGAAAAATATAGAAGTGGTAGACGATACTCTTGTATCTACGGTGGATAGATTGTCGATTATAGTGATAGTGAAGTTAATCGAGAAGGTCACTGAGTGTCTATATGATGGAGAAAAGCTCACAAATAAAGCTAAATGGATGACGCAAGCCAGCGTGAAGGAGACTCAGATCAATCGGCAATTATATGAAAGCAATGATCCAAAGGAAAAGAAGGCTTCAAGTCTTGTTCCAAAGGCTAGGGTTCTACACTCACTTCTTTTCCATTGTATTCTACCAAGAACAAGATCAAGGCATTTGGTAACAACGCTAGATGAATAATGCTTATTTCATCTACTCAATCGTCAGCCTATAAATCTACCATTCCTTATTTTCCATTATATGGAAAAGACTAAGAAAGACCTAACCGCCCTACCAACGAGAATATTCAGAGACTTTGGAGTCCTTTTGGAGAGAGGAAACAGGATGAAGCTGAATATCAGAAGCGTCATCAAGTCTGCAACAATTGGTAGAATGGGCTTGAGGAATATGGAGAAAGAAGAAGCAGATTTTAAGACAAAAGCAAGGATTGAGGGGGAGCGTGCTGTTAAAATAAGTTTGAATGAAAAAAAATCTCCCTCAAGAAAATCAAAATCCCAATCCATTGAGAGAATGGCTGCAGAAAGGGAAAAGAAATCGTCAGATAAATCAATAAAGGGAAAGGCGATTTCTCATAAAGAAGGAAGCCAGGTGCAATATAGGGAGAACATGACCCTAAAAAGAAAAGGGGAAATACTCCTTTCGGAGAGACCGAAGCAAGCAAAAAGGTCGCCTAGAGTTCGAACCCTGCTTCAATAAGAAGAAAAGAAAGGGAAAGAGTTGATTCATGGTGGAGAATCTGAGAAGAAAACACCTCAGGCAATCAGGTCTTTAGTTGCAATTTTGAAAGAAGATCCAGCAAAATTGGCTAAAGAGATTGATATTAAGAGAAAATTGGAGTTTGAAAAAAAGAAACCTCAATATCAACAGACTTCTAGACTGATTGATGAAGATAAAAAGCAGAAAATTAGTAAGAAAAAGAGCACTCCTACTGTTGTTCATAAGAAGAAGAAGCTAGTTGAACGCAGTCCAGCACAGGTCAATACCTCTTAACCGTTAAGAAAAGAGGACTTGAGAGTCAAGATTATTGAAGAAAGCCAACCTGTTAGGAGTAGTAATTTTATAATCATAAAAAAAACCCCAAAAAGGTCAGTCAAGGCATAATTACAACCAATCTTGGTAAATAATAGTACAATGCATTTGTTGAGTGATGACGAGAAAAGTATGTATAGTTTTCTGAGAGATAATGGAACCAAACCATACCCCACACAGATGACAAGGCAGAAATACACTATTTTACTAATCACAAAGAGAACTATGATCAAGGTTGTGCCTGACAGTCAACCAAGACCTTTCATTGCTCATAATGAGGAAAAAGGGAAGAAGAAACTGTATCCTGAAGGGATAACAAGTGATCTTACAGAAGAACAGCTCGAAGCTGAAGTGAGAAACATTGATGAAGCATGCTATGCAATCCAACAAAAAGGAAACTATGTTTTCCACTACATTTCGAAAGCATCAGGAAGCAATTGTGATCAACGAACCACTGAAGACTCTTCACAAGAAGTTGGAAGACTTACAGAAGGGCAGTACAGATCCATTAGGATTGGAGACCTAAGTTACTCAATAGAGTCATTTGTGCATCTCATTATGCACATTATACCCTTGCAAACGGTGTCCTCAATTGGAGATTTTCTACGTCTATTTGGAAGACAAGTTCCACGACTAACCAGTTCTGATGATCTTGATCTCCCAGAACCAAACTTATCTGTCAAACTTCCCACCTTTACAATAATTGAACCAAGTGTCATATTGTCAGATGCATATACTATGACCGTTGGTATTGAAGAAGTACAACAAAATCATGATGAAGACATTGAAGATAAAGTTGATAATTTGTGTGCTTCTGTGGATGACTTGCATAAAGAAGTAGAGTATATTCGACAAGATATCAAGTCACTCCGCACTGAAATGAGAGAAATATTTTCTAAAATTATGAAGCATCTGCGGTCATGATCTTTTTGATCAATAACAAATAAGTGGAGAAAGGAGAAAAGGAGAAAGAAATGACAAAGATAGGGGGAGAACAAAAAGAGAAGAAAAGAACATAAGAAGAAGATTTTGGCTACAGTTTTTTATTATTTGTTACCATAAAAAAGGGAGAGATTGTTAATTCAAAATAAATTTACGATTAATTTTGATGAAGATCAAATAATAATGCAGATCCAAAATGAGAAGAAGAAAATGAGACGATAGAAATGAGACAGAAGCAGAAAGGAAAATGAGACGAAGAAAATAAGACAGAAGAAAATGAGATGAAAGCAGAAAGCAAAATGAGACAGAAAGCGAAATGAGACAGAAAGCAAAATGAGACGCAAGAAATGAGATGGAAGAAAATGAGACGCAAGAATTAAGACGGAAGAAATGAGACGCAAGAAAGGAGACAGAAGAAAATGAGACGCAAGAAAATGAGACGAAGCGAAGCTGAAAGTGAGACGAAGTGAAGCAAAATGAGATGAAAGAAAATGAGACGAAAGAATCGAAGACGAAGACCCGATATCACGTCGGATGATAAATCAATTTGAGTTAGTTACAGAACTCAACTGAATAACCGTTTCTTTAAAGATTAAGAAACAAGAAGAAGGAATCAGTTATCAAGAAGCAGTTGAAGACGAAGACTATAAATATGAGTCAGAGTCAAAGACTGAAAAAGTTAGTGATTTTCAAGAAAGGCTAGAGATTCAAAAGCTAGAAATTTTATTCATTGTACTAAACTTAGAGCTACTATTGTCTGTAACAAAGCTCGAAACATCTTTCAGTAGAAGGAAGAAAAGTTGATAGCCTGAAGAGACTAAATCAGAAAAGAATACTTGTTATAAGAGACCTGAAGAGGCTCGGTGAAAAGAATACTTGTATCTTTGAGAAGTATAGTGAAATCTTAGAAAGAATTTTGAGGACTAGACGTAGTCTACAATTTGGGATGAACCAGTATAAAACTGTTGTGTCGATTCTTACTCTCAACTCTTAACTTTGAATTTCTATACTTCATAATACTGTTTTTCAATCGTTTGAGAAAGCAAATTTTTCTTAAAAAGAAGTTTGTTTAAAAGGAGATTGTATTCAAAAACAGAAACACAATTCAACCCCCCTTCTTGTGCGTTTTGTATATCGAATGTTAAGTCTATACTAACGTGTGATTCACTTCACCTTTATTTTCTTCAATCTCTCTTCCTCCTGAACTAACATGGCCTTAATTTCTTGAAGGTTCGATTTTTCTTTAATATTGTTATAATTCCCTTGGAACTGGCCAAACTCTAAAAAAAGTGAGTTGATTATAAATTGTACCAGAAAGGACTCACTCATATCCATACCCATATATTTCAACTTTGCAGCTAGGTTTGACATATGAGTTATATGATCATGAATAGGTTGTGATCATTCAAACTTTTTAGTCGTTAACTCACTCATTAAAGTCCCTACTATAGACTTCTCAGCTATATCTGATTAGGAGTATTCCTTAAGCTTTAACATGAACTGCTTTGCATTATTCATCTTAGGCATTGACGGCTTTACATTTTCTACGATCGACATTCACATCAAATTCAAGCTCAGCCTGTTGGATTTGTTCGGATCAATCTCCATAATTCAGACCATTGAACTTGATCAAGCCATTGTCTAAGGTGAACAAACTAGTATATGCTGCATATACAACATATAGTCCACGCATTAATGCTTTGAGTAAACCTAAATGGATTCAAACTAACTAAGAAACTTTGATTATGCATTTAAATTCTCCTTTGGGTGAAATTTAAATACATAGTAGTAACCTATTCTGATGCATATATAATACTATAATGGACAATCAAGCATATTACAGTCAATATGTATGTTATCTTTGGATATACAATCATATTAACTAAATATGTTGATAAAGTCCCTTTAATGTCATTAATTATAAGCAATGGTCCACTTTCGGATGACCTCCTAGCGTTATAATTAATAATCTCAACTGTTCAGTTCAACCTTTATGTCATTTTAGCATCATATCATATTAAACAATTGAAATAAATCACAATTAAATGATTAAAATTTTCAAGCTAGGCCACTTTGGTGACTAAGAATATTTCCATGCAATAAACATTTAATTAGACAATTATCATACATGTCAAAATTTAATTTAACTAGTTTGGTCACTTTGATGACAAATAAACTATTCTAAATGCCCGTAATGTCATGTATTACATTCAACATATATTAGAAAATTTTAATTCCAACTATTATATAATATAAAATATTCAAAATACCAAATAAAATATATAATATGACATTAATTTTCAAATTATATTATGCATAACAAATATATGTTCAACATTTATGAATATAAATAAAATCAATTATGAATTAAACAATCAATTATGACCCATCACAAAATGGTTTTATATAAGGTCAAAGTTCATAATTTAATTATTTAAAAATCAAATTTTCATAATATAACTTGAATTAAAAAAAAAATCATAAAGTTAGGCCTAAAATCATTTATTAACCCAATGTAATCAACTAAAGGCCCAAAGTCCAAAGAAACATCAATATTAATTAATTAACTAAAGCATTAATTGGCCAAGCCAAAAGAATGCTGCGATTGGTAAACAGCTTATAAGCTGTTTTTCAGCTGATTGACTCATTTTTAGAGGTTTGACCATATTGAAAAGCTATTCTAGTGTTTGGTTATGAGCTGGTTGGGTTGGCTGATTCAACCCAACCAGCTCTTTTATAAAAAGCTCTAGCGAGGAGCGTTTTACACAAACAAATGTTTAAATATTTGTAATGACCATATAAGGCTTGACTATCGAGGTTAGGAGCGCTTTTACGCAAACGCCGTGACGTGCTTTTCATGGTTTTATTCTTGTCCCGACGCTTCGTTTTCTTCTTCTCCGTAGATTAAGTGCTACATGAAGCGGTTGTTATTTGGACTTGAGCAAATACTCAAAGGGTGTAATGCATAGAGATATAAAATTGATTATTTTATTAAAATTATTTAATTAATTTATAAATTATAGAATCCACCATTTGTTTGAAAAGACTCAAACACCACTCATATTCATCATCCAACAATTAATAATAATAATTAATTTGTAGAATTTGTTTTCTATATCTTAATTAATTTAAACATTTTAATTTTTTATTTATTTGAATAATTCAAAAATTATAAATCATAAACAAAAATATATTAAATTTTGATTAGATTAAAATTTTATTTAACTCTAATTTATTAATTCATTAAATAATTTATTATTCTTTATTAAGAATATCCAATAAAATACTAAAATATACAATATTTATATCCTTACATTTTTTTAATGTCATGTCCTTATAAGTCATTTTACACATAAACAGCTAATTTTACCAAACATCTTTAACAAACAGCTAATGCAATCCGCTGGTCAAACCAGCTGATATAATCAACTATCAGCTAACAGCTGATAGAATCAGCTATCAGCTATCAGCTATCAGCTGATTGCCAAACAGGGCCTTAATTGGACAAAGGAGCAAGACATTTCATGCATCAACGTCTGCTCCTTTAGGCGTATGCAGGGACGCTATCTTCCTCAACACCGATTTCATTTTTTTTAATACCAAAAACTATTTGTTTCTTACCTAAAGCATCTCTTGCTAACATGAGAGTAAGACACAGAGGATTGACGTCTGGGATTTTTAATTCTTTATTATGGTCGATTTTCTCTGTACTGTGTCTTACTCTCACTCTAACTATCACTCTAACCCATAACATATAAACATGTCTTTTACAGGCCTTGAAATAGAAAACTTAAATATTTCAGGCCAAAATCATCGAGACGTTACGGAAGTGAAGACCAAAATCAAATGGTTGTTTTATTTCTGTTCCCAATCGAAAACTATCCCTAACCTCACCTTTCAGTTGTGTAATTTGGGGTTCTTTCTACTGTGTATTTTACTTACTCTAACCCATACAAATTACATATCATCATCAAAATAAAGAAAGCAATTTACGGGATACAACATTATCATCAAAAATACAACAAATAGCCATGGTATACGGCAGAAAACAATAAGGCAACATTCATGACTCTCTGATGCCAATTGTAAGACATTTATTAATCGAATGATTTGTGCATACCTGTATCCATGATTGTTTTATTTTGTAAGATGTTGATTTATTCCCTTTTTGCTTCCTTTCTTTTATGTGGTTCTCCAATGATTCAGAATAATTGAGATTACCATTCATAAGTTTTTGTTTCTAAAACCTATATACTCAATCACCAACTATCATGTTGGTTCACCAACATAATGGAGCTCAAATAGGTCAAAGACCCTTTTTAACAATGAAAAGGGTCTTTGACTCATTTGAGCTCCATTATGTAATACTCAATAATTATTATCTTGGGTGCTATTCATGAGACTCAAATTTATAAGTCACATAGAACATTAAATAGTTTAACACCGCAAAGAAGAAAGCCTTGTGTATTGTGTACATTGACTTTTTTATAATTAAATTTTAAATTCTTTGATACATAAGAACAACCTCTTTCAATCATATTTCAAATTCTTTAATTTTATTTAATTTAAATTCTACTATGGTCTAATATTAGTTTAACCTTTTATTCAGTCCGACTTTTAAAGATTGTTATTTACAAGCTAAAATTGTTCCGTTTCTTTTTGTATTGGTTTTTCCTTAATTAATCTCACATTTACACTATTGGAGGTGGGATATAGACTAGATAATAGCCAAGGATGGGCCAGAATAAATTGGCAACAGCTCTGAGATCATCACAATTCAGAAAGCTCCGATAAGCACTACTCCTGCTATAATTTCGATGACGTTGAAATGTTACAAGATCGTAATTATGATGATCTGGAAAAAAAAAAGGTTTTGGTATTTCGGAAAAAGAAGTAGAGACGCGGACAGATCACTACAGCTCGTAAGATTAGAACTTTCAACGACTTGGTCACCAAATGAATATATTCTCGTATCTAAACCAAGATGGTATTTGATGCCTTCACTAGGCTTAGTTCATGTCGAGTTGAATTTAGTAATCTAAGTTATTATTAATATTATAAATAATATATTATTATTTAACAATAATAATAACTATTGAAATTGAAATACATCTAATGACTGACACCAACTGAAAAATACAAACTGTAAATGGCGCCGTCACAACTCAAACAGTGACTTGAAAGAAGGTGAGGAGAATGACACCTCCAAAAATCTTGGGTCCCACCTGATACTGACAGAACTATGTACGAAAATGTTTCTTCTCTCAAACATGTGGCTCTAGATGAGACAGTAAACGACTTCTCGGTCTGACCTCCAATCAAAACTCGACAACGCAAAACTCCGGAAGTGCTCTTGTCCCCTCAACGCCAATGACCATGGATCCCCCAAGTCGAATAGTCTATTCGTAAACAAAAGAAAGAAAAAAAAGCCCCCCTTTAACCTATAAACTGTTTTCTATTCCTTTCTTTACCTTTTTCCCATGTATACACACTGATCCCTTTACTAGGAAAAACACAAAAATTGATAAGTTGACCGTCATAACACCTCACCATGCCTGAGCCTGAACTATGAACCCTATATTTCCCATCATGTTTTCTTTCCCCTTGCGGACTTTTCTTACTCTCCTCTAAATGAGCCAGCAAACTTAGCCTCAGGCTTTCTTGAATCAGATCTTAAATTTCTCTATTGGATGTACAACTACACATATATAGAAAGACAAGAAAACTTTAACCGAAAACAAGAACAGAAGTGTTGGAAATGGGGAGAGGTAGGGTTCAGTTGAAGCGGATCGAGAACAAAATTTCCAGGCAAGTGACATTCTCTAAGAGGAGGACAGGTCTGCTAAAGAAAGCCAATGAGATCTCAATTCTTTGTGATGCTGAAGTTGGCTTGATTGTCTTCTCTAGCAAAGGAAAGCTCTTTGAGTACTCCAGTGATTCAAGGTTTTGCAACTTCACCTGTATTACTGACCTTCTTCTACCTTCATTTTTCTTGCATGTTTTCTGCTTTCTTGAAGAGTTAATAGGTATCTATGAACTAATTTCTTTCTCACGTGGGTTATTGACTGCTTTGAATTTACGTGCTCTTGTTTTTCTTCTTTCAATGCCCTGCAAACCATCATCAATACCTCACCCATTGCCTCAATACCTCACCCATTGCCTGCAATTTTCTGCAAGCATTCATGTCTCTTTCCAGTACCGTCTCCTCATAACTTCACTTGTACGAGGATACCCAAATCCAATTAGATTGTTGCAACTTTTTCCCGTACACAGTTGCATTCATATGCAAACATGCCTCCTTTTGATTAGCAGAATTCTTCTATTACAGTCAACGATGCTTGTTTTTGTAGATAACCATCATTAACATATAATCACAGGAGTGTTCTCTTCTTTTTATTTCGTTTTAACACAATTCCTTTTATTCATGTTCGTCAGTCTTTTATTCATATCACCGCATATATTAATCAGATAACAAGTGGAAGTTTCAACTACTTGGGATTTGCAAGTATTGAGCTTTCTGTACAAGCTCCGGAAGTAATGTTTCCCGTTACTTACATACAAAGGTGCTTTAAGAGTAGCTTATTGTCCCCTTTTTTTTTTGATCCGGTGATCGTCTTAATTGATTGATAAATCGAAACCTAGAAAAAAACTTAGTGTTCAAGGCCTAGCCAAAGGATCTTAGTGCTTTGTGCCATGGTGCTTCTAGCCTAGGATTTCGAAATCTATTGTTGTTGGTGTACCTAGGCTCTTATGGATCTTCAATGTTAAAAAAGCAATCTCAGGTTGTTATTTAAGATTTCTACAAAGATCTTCCACTAAGGACCTTCTCCATATGTAGGTTTTCGGTGTACAGTTTCCCTTAATAATTCGTAGTCCATGCCTTTTCAGAATCTATGCTTTACTTCTGAAGAAAAAAATGGTCGTGCTTACGAGTATGCTATGATGTATATGGCGTGCCAATTATCTGCATTTTGTCTGATTTCATGATTCTGTTTGGTGCTTAATTTTATTAAAGTTCTTATTCAGAAAAATATTAGATAAATTAAGTTGAAAACTAATACATAATAAAATCTGTTTTAAGAAACATTTCAGTTTAATTATATCCGTATGTAGTTGTGGCTCTGAATGCCTGAAAGTTAATTAAATTCATTAATGTCAAGAGAGATTGTTATGCAAATATGCATGATGTATAAAAATATAATAAAAGAATAGAAAAAGGAAGGGAATTGAGAGTTGAGACCATGACAAGCAAATATGTTTATAGCTAACCATTTACTGTTTATACATACAATGTTGTCCTAGACTCCTGGTTGATTAAAAGAGATGAACATGCATGCAGAAGTACCTCTAGACTATATTTGCTTTTCCAACAAACAAATAAATGGAAATGGCATAGCTTGTTTTTATCAGAAAGATCTCTCCAGCTAGAATTTTGACTTTCATTGAAGCGTAGCTTGTTTCAGCTAGTATTTGAAGCTCTGGAACAGGATTTCATGTTACTGCTTGAGCCTGTACGTAAAGGCTTCAAATGACATTCCTTTTTAAGATGACCAAACAGACACAGTAGTATTTATTTTATAAAGCACAAGATGCTACGATTTGCTTATCATAGAAAAGCTGTAATTTATAGCATGTCTTGATGATGAAGGAACTTTAAGCTCACTAGTTTGGTTTAGAAATATTCACCAAATTTAGGGCCTTAATATTGATTAAAAGAAAATATTTGAAGAGAATGGATGCATTAAGAAAAATTACAAACAAGGTTGAGTTCTAATTAGTGATCATCCATAAACAAGATAGATCTCAAAACTGACAGGACTTTACTACACCAATCACAATCATCTCATGACACTAATTTAGTCCTTCAAACTTTGACAAGGCACTTGATATCACATAGATGATTTAATTTCAGCTAGTTTTAATGATACCTTACACTAATTCCCTTAGTTGTTCTCTTTAATTAAATAATATATCCTCATTAAAATTAGTGAAAATATTTTCATTTAATAATATAACTCTTTACTATGCCTTTTATTTAAGAAAATTTTAGTTCTATTTAAAGTATAATTTTAGTATATTTATGATATCTTCAAAGTGTAAGTTTTTGGTAAATAATTTTACTCTTTTATTGTATAATAAATTCAAAGCATATAAATCTATAATACAATAATTCTATTTTGAGGATAAGAGAACTATAGTTCAAAAATAGTTAATTAAGAGCTGATCGATAATTTTTTGTTTTCACTCTACTTTTAGTATGAGATTTGACATTCACTTCTTATAAGAGATATTACAATCTTTTGTCCTTAAATATTTTATATCTTTATTAAAGTCCAGTCCACAATTTAAAATTTTCCTTTCTTTTTGATGTAAAACTATGGTTATTCATCAATTAGAAGCCTTTAAGAGCCACTCATTACTATCACTGATATCATTTGTTGTCCTTATCATCTTCGACCATTATAGGCCAACTAATTTTAATTTTAATTGATTTTTCCCTACTCAATACTATACTAATAAACGGCTATTTTAATATTGTTTGTTTAATCCAATCCAAAAAGTTATTTAAAATAGATTAATATTATGTTTACAGACTTTTTTTTTTAATATAGGATTTGACACCCGCTGTATATAAGATGCCAAAAATAGTGAAATGCTTCACCTTAGAGTTCTACCAACGTATGGATTCTTGTAAAAATGAGGTTCCATTAAACTAGGGACGTAGAAAATGAGGTTTTACTAAACTAGGCATTAATGTCTGTTTGGATGAACATTTGGAAAGTTAATAAGTACTTTTCTTTATCACAAAAGTCATTTATTTAAAAATGAGTATTTGACTGTAAAATAAAAAAATACTTCTTTAATAAATATGACTTTTTTGGCAACCAAAATACAGTTTTTTAAGAAACTCAAATTTGGAACTTTTCAAAAAAGGCGTTTTTTCAGGTAATTTTTCAGATTAATTAATGAGCCTATTTTTTAGTATCTTTTGCCCTTATATTTTACACTTAATTCCCACAATACCCACAAACTCATCTTCACTTTTATTTTGGGAGTTATATAATATTATTTGACTTTTTATATGTTTTAATATTTATTTTTATATTAGTTTTACTTATGTTACAATCCATGTAAAAGATTTGGTTAAATATGTTTTTATTTATGTTTCATATGGTTTAAAATTATATAATAATTAATATATTGTGTTTTACATATCGCTTAATATACTTTAAATAATATTTATATGCATAATAAAATATAGTTAAAATTAAAAGTACTTTTTATTTGTATGTTGCCAAACAGTCTATTGTAAGAAGTTCTTTTAAGAAAACTCTTTTTTAAATGGCAATCAACTGGTTTCTTAGAAAAACTTTTCTCAGAAGAACTTTACAGAAAAAAAAAAACTCTACTAATAAAAGTTGTATTGTTATAAACCCAACCAAATAGAGGCTTAGTCTAGTGCTTCCTTCAAAAACTATTGTTACTAAAGCACACATTTCTCAAGTATTACTAAAATGGTGAACTCGAAATAGATATAAAAAGGAATGAGAAATTCACGATATGTGTATGATAAAATTGAATAAATTAGGTAAAATTGAATGAGAAATTATAGGATACAATCAATTTAGCCTAATTTCACATAATTTGATGGGCTATACATACTAAATACTAAAATCTATAGGAATGCGCTTCAAATTTTAGATTTTTTATATAGGTAAAAGACATACTTCTTCTATAGTTTAAGAAATTTTAGAAAACTCCTTAGCCTTTAAAGTTCTTAAAAATTCTTGGTTTTCTAACTTTTAGAATAATTCCTTATGTTAGACTTTGGTTAAAAATAATGTACAACATATGCAAGATGAACATCATATATAAACTAATCAAATATTACTAATATAGTAACTCAATTTAACTTTTAAATTAACTTAACTAATTAAACTTGATTTAAATTATTAATTTAAAATAATTATAATAAATTATTAATTTAGGTTGAGTTTAATTAGCTTGATTCAATTTAAGAGATGAGATAAACCGTCATCTAAGCAATATTTGATTCGTTCACGTGTGATATTTATATTGCGTATGTTTTGTTATTAATTTTTGGCCAAAATCTAAGAGTAGTGGTTTATATTGAAAATTAAAAATCACAAAGAGTTTATTCGAGAATTTTAAAGATTAAGATTTTTTTTCTAACGTTTCTTAAACTATAAAGGATTTTCATATCTTTAACCTTTTTTATGTATAATTACCAATTGCATGATTGCAAGTGATTTTTCTTCATTTAATTACCATTTGAGCTATGTTCCATCCCTTCCTTCATATTTGCCTCCATCAAATGATGGAGAGGATGGCTTGAAGCCACTTGTCCATGAAACTTTTGTTGCATGTTTTGACTATCGTGGCATTTCTTTTTCAAATCTTAACTTCATGATTGGATAAAAAGTGGCTCCTTTTATTATAGTTGAGCACATGAGAAAAAATATATTATTGTTATGTGTTGAATATGTACAAGAAGACTTTATTTATGGAGTTGTAAGTACACTAACTAAAAATAATTAAGGAATTAATTACAATTAATTTTCTAAATATTTTACATAATATTTTGTATTATTATGAAATTATTACTCTATATTTTAGTTGACTAACACCTCTTCAAACTCCAAATAGTGATAATGAAACTAACTTGAAGTTGTTAATTAGTTCATTAAATCGAGTTGGCAACTAAACTTTGGTGAATTTGTCAATCTTTTGATCATGAGATGATAAGGAGATAAAAGAGATAGTTCCTTATTGAAGATAATGACAAATAAGTAACAACCATTCTTAATATGTTTCATTTATTCATAAAATACTTTATTATGAGTAATTTGAATAATGTTACTATTATTATAATAAATAGTAATGGCTGTTGAGTATTCAACTCTCATATCTTGTAATAGCCAACGTAGCTATAAGAGTTTAGAAGTAGTGTCAACAAAAACATGGTATTCAATTGTAATACTAAAACGAATTACAATTGTTTATTTCTTACTTCTGTATGAAATAAGAGAATCACCAAGAAAGAAACAAAAGGTAGTTGTAAAGCACTTATCAGTATGATCTCTAGTCTAATCAACATCAAAGTGCGTATGAAGCCCTAAAGAGTCGGATGATGAGAGTTAAATATACAAAGCAAGGTACCTCTAATATATCATAAAATACAAAGTACTATAGTATAATGAATGGTTTGGAAAGTTATCATAAACTGACTCAAAATGTAAATTGCTGAGCTATTTCAAGATGAGTAATTGTAAGGTATACTAAGCTTCCCATTAGTTATCAATATAAGATACGGTCATCTAGAGGTTCTCCATCTATTAATGTGAGATGAACATCACTCTTAGATGATATAAAAACAATTATATTGTTACTTATATTTACATGAGACAAGAGATCAATAGTATACTTTGTTTGAAAGAGATAATAGCCTAAATCATCATAAGGACTTTTAATCTAAGGAAATAGGCTAGATGTCCTAGATCTTTCATCTTGAAGTGTTGGTTGAGGTATTGTTTTAATTTTGCAACACCACCAAGGTCATTAGCAGTAATGATTATATCATCTATATAGTAATAAGAGCACACAACCTCTATCTATGTGTCAAAATAAGGCATTAGCATGTGGATTAGAAATAAAGCCAAACTATTGAACAATAGAGCGAAATTTGATAAACAATGCTCGAGGGGCTTGTTTGACACTATAGAGAGCCTTTTTAAAATGACAAACAATATTTTGGTGTTAGATTTAATATAAATCTACAATAAGAACTCAAACTAACCATGTCAGATTATTAAGGATAAACTTGATTGCGAAAGCATATATGAATCCACAAAATAAAATTGATTGAGTTGTTGTGACTCTTTTCGAATTTTGGCCTTACAAGAGATACATGTAGGTTGTTTGTCTTTTCCAACGATAGGATATTAGAAAAGGAACCTTTATGTTCTCTTCAAGACCATAACTACTTAATTATATGTATAGTGCTTATTCCCAATTTACCTATTATAAGTTAGGAATACAACACTAGGGTTTCTCCATATATAATAACCTATACTTAATCAGACGATTTAGGTTGACTAATTTTAGAAAACCTTAATATATCACTTTTAATCTTAGGTCAAATCTTATAATAGCCAATGACATAGAATTATATATATATATATAAGTCCATCAAAATTCCAACAATCTCCCACTTGGATTTCATATACATAATACCTTACGATTTTACGCCATAATAGATCCGACGAGCTCAAAATTGCTATTATTATAAAATCATCTTTAAACTATTTGGTCTATCAATTATATTAACATGGGATTAAAGAAATCTTTGTTATAGTTATCTTGATTAAACTCATTAATGGTTTCATAAATCAATATAATTAATGACATGGATTAAATATGCATGTGTAATATGAAATTGCAAGTCATGTGATCTTAATGTTTATTTCTAACTAGTCCTACTTTATTCCTTAATAAAATTAAATCGAACGAAATCAGTGTTTAAACTCACAAAATATGTTATATTGTAGTGTTAAATCATAAAAATGTATAAGACATGTCTATAACCGTAAGTATCTATAAATAGAAACCATGCTTAAGGGACTTATTTGAGGAGATAGAGACCCTTTTTAAAGTGACAAACAATATTTAGAGGATGATCATAACCTGAAGGTGGTCACATAAACACTTTTCTTAAAAAGGTTACCATTGAAAAAGGCATTTTAGGCATCTATTTGAAACAATTGCCATTTCTTAATTCTTTCATATTCCTCCACAAAAATTTCTTTCTCTAAGTAATCATTCTAAAAAAATTTATTTGACATTTGTATGGTGTACTGGCTAGTTTTTCTATGAGCAAAAGTTAACAATATTCATATGGTATCCAATCAAGTAACTAGGGTAAAGGTTTCATAAATTTCATTCCAAACATATAAACATATCTTTTGACAACTAGTCTTGCTTTGTACTTATTCATAGAACCATTAAGATTAAATTTGGTTATCTAACCCACTTGATACCAATTGCCCTTCTATATCTAGGGGTATCCACCAACTCTCAAGGAGCTTTTCTTAATCATGTTAAGCTTATCTTTCATTACAATTATCCACTTATGGTTTGCTATATCCTCTTCATACTCTTAGCGAAATTCCATCTATGGAGTTGATAAACTATTCATGATTTAAAAAAGGAGAAATATTTGGCTACTTGAATAAGTAAAATGCAAAATAAAATAGAAAAATTAGGAAGGAAAATAAAACGAATTTATAAACTTAAAATAAATATTAACATGAACTTATATTATAACACTTTTGATAAATATTCAAAAGTGATCTAGTTCTCCAGACTGGTTCTTCATTAACATTGTTATTCTTCCCTTTGAATACTAGTTTCTTATCATCTTCCTAACCCTAGCTATTTAACTCAAGGAATTAGACATCCCTATTTTATAGTTACTTTATTGTTTTACGAAAGACATATCCTATAAGCTTTGAAAGGGCTATAGCTTATAAAGATTTTTGGCTCTACTTTATTATCCAATTTGTCTCTCTTTACATGTGGATTATAACATAAATATAGACAACCAAATATTTTCAAATTTAGCAGCCTTAGTTTGTAACCATAACATGCTTCAAATGGTGTCTTTTTAACAGTATATTTATTAGTAATTTGTTCAGCAAAAATTTTCATCCTTAACCCATAATTTATTTGATAGTTCTTTATTATATAATAGCATTTGGTCATTTCTATAATCATTTTTTCTATCGACAATGCCATTCTACTGAGGGTGTATGGTGTAGACAATTGGTGCTCAATGCTAGGTTCTTCACAAAAATTAAATCTTATAGAAATACATTCAGTTCCATTATTAGCCTAATCACCTATATTCTGCATTTATTTTGGGTTATCACCTAAGATTTAAACTTTTAAAAGATGTTATTAACCTCAGACTTAAACTTCACCAAATAAATCCATCATATTCTTGTATATTCATCGGTGAAAGTAATATGATACTTGCTTCTATTTAATGATGGTGTTTTATGAGGTTCTCTCTCATTTATGTGTACTAACTGTAGCTTTGATATAGTTTTATAAGCCTTGTTTTGTGAAAAATAAAGTCTTATCTACTTCTTGTATTGATAGGCAGCACAGGTTAGAAGCTTCTTTTTTAATTTAAGTAATCCTTATACTAAATTGTTCTTTTGCATAAAGAGTAAGGCAATATAATGGAAATGCCTCAATCTTCTATTTCAAATCACCACATTAGTTTATTGTATATATAATGCAACTTTCTCTACTTCTAGTAAGTTTAAAGCAAATTTTACATTTAAACTTCAAATACCCTTATTCTATTAGCATATTTGATTATAGAACTTTTTTTCAAATAGAACTTGATAACCTTTCTCTAATAAGGACTAATACTCAAAATATTTTGATCAGTTTCAAGAATATATAACACATCTTAAGTTATGTTTAGACATGATATGCCTCTAATTTCTATTGCCCCTTTTCCTTTTACTGCAATGTATGGTCCATCCTTAATATTGATTATGGAAACAATAGTTTTGTCAAGATTTTAGAGTATCTCATAGTTATAAGTGATGTGATTTGTGCAATAGCTATCTATCAGCCAACTTTCTACAGAGCTAGTACTGGCAAAATATGATGCCACAAATAGATGCTCCTCTTGTGACAAATTAGCAACAACATCGACTTCTTGTAGCTATTGATTTTTGTGGTTGATTAGTTTTTTTAGAGTGAGGACATGATGGATAGGTTTGAGAGGTGTAATTGTCGTTATTATTCTTGATTATACCTAAACTTGATCTCGATAACTTGGTGTAATTTTGTTTCTTTTGGTTTTTGCCTTTATTTTTGTTATTATGAGACTTTGCTTAAAATTTCTTCTCAGTGGATTCTTCTTTTATCATAAGGCTCCTTTTGTATTTATGCCTGCAGTGCATTTTAAGGTAATACTTGACAGGTTTAGGATTATTTAAAGATAAAATTGTGGCCTCAAATTTCTTAAGGATTATAATTAGGATTTTTGAACAATTCTTGAATAAAAAAAGTTAGTACTAAGAAGTCTTACCTTGTTAATTATGTTAAGTAGTTTATCATAATAGTCCTTAATTATTTTTATTCTTTCATCTTCGCTTTTCAATTTCAATCATATTCATAACTTGCATGCCTCTAAACCTTTCATTTTCTATATACTCTTACATTAAGAAATTCAAGATTTTTTGGCTATCTTCCTATAATTTTCTTTGTTTTATATCCTTATAATTTTTAATTTATGCCATTGTTAGATTATTTGGCATAATAACTTCATATTCATATTCAGTGTCTTCTCAGAAATCATTAGTGTCAAGATGATTTCCATTATGATACCCCATACTTAATAATTTGTTTCATCAAATAGTAGAGGTCCCATTGCAATAAAAGAAGTTTCTAAATATTTGTTTGCAAGTTCTATGTTTTATATAAGAAGAGTGGTGAGTGCTTAAGAAAAGTGTTTACACTTTCTCAATCTCATAGATCCCTCAAAGTTGTGACTGATACTAATTGTCTGATGGCTTTAAACCAAAATAGAGTATAAATATTTAACAGAAACAAGCTAATTTATGGACTGCAAAAAATATTCAATTTATTCAATGATAAAACATTAATTTATACACCAAAATTATAAATCACGATGAGTATAAAATAAAGAATAATATAGAAATCAAATTGTAGCTATCAAAAAGTCGCAACAAATTAAAGAGAATGAAATAACAATACTCCTAAAATCATGTCTACACCATTTCTATTGTTAGATCATTCTAAACATATTTGCAACTATATTCAAAAGCTCTTGAAACATTTTGATAGAGTTAGAAGGCCATTAGTATACAGTAGGTGTAAGAAGAAGTTGGAGAATCCTAGCACGTGAGTTAGTTACAAATAAGTGACAGGTGTCACCTAATAATTGGGGTAAGATGGGATATAAAAGGAGGAGAATGTCATGTAAGGGGGTATGCGTGAATTATAAATTGAGAGTATTGTTAGGGAGGTACAACTCCTCATATAGGCTGATCCTTATTTCAGTTGTAATAACATATTTCTACAGAATATCAATATACAATACTGAATCGATGAGATTGTTCTGATCCATCTGATTCTTTAATTCTCATAATACAGTCATACTTGGGTGAGTTCTATCAATTGGTATCAAAGCACGATCTTGGTGCCACTAGATTGAATTCATTTTGGTAGTAGATGGTAGTGACTAGAAGGATGGAGAAAATTGACTTGATAGAGAAGAGTGTAGCAAACCTAGCTGAGATGTTGGAGAGAAATGATGAGAAAACACGCCGGCTAGAAGAAGCATTGTTGGAAATGATGCAACACATCAAAAGAAAAGGAGCAGAGACATCCAAGGGAAAATTGGTAGTGGAGACTGCTGAGGAAATCGAAGGAAATGGAGTGTGTGAGTCGGCAGAAATAAGGAAGGGAAGTAATACAAAAATTGAGGGGATTAGGAGGTTTAAAGTGAGAGACGAAGGGAGAGCTTATGAGGAGAGGGGAAGAAGGTTAGAGATTCTGATTTTCTGTGGAGATGATGCGTATGGTTGGTTGAATCAAATAGAAAGATACTTTCAGTTTAATGGGATTGTCGACAGGGATAAAAGGGAAGCATTGGTAGTGGCGATGGATGGTAAGGCTTTAGTGTGGTTCAATTGGTGGGAGGCGTGAAATGCAGAAGCTGATTGGAGAGAGTTTAAATCAGCTATGCTCAATCGTTTTCAACCAACATTAGCTAAGAACCTATACAAACTTTTGTTTGGACTGCAACAATTTTTGACAGTGATGGAATACTTGAAAACTTTGAGCTGTTAATAGGGCCATTGCGAGACATTGATAAAGAAATTCTCACTGGGTTGTTTTTTAATGGATTAAAAATGGAAATCAGGGCCGAACTCAAGCTGCACCGTGCTGGGTCTTTGAGTGAGGTGATGGACATGGCACTACTAGTGGAAGAGAGGAATTTAATCGTGAAGCATGGCAGTTCGAGTCCCATGCAGAGATAGATCTTCAACAAACCAGCTCAGTTCAACCGATCCACCATAGTGGACTTTCGACTCAGACCTCCAGTGGCTACGAAAACTAAGAGGAGTTCGGCACCACCCCAAAGAGAAGGGACTGGAGGGGCTAGGAGACACAATTTCCGACAACTCCCACCCGAAATGCTTAAGGAGAGATATGAGAAGGGGTTGTATTTTTATTGCGATGAAAGATTCAATTCTAGTGATGTTTGTAAAAACAAACATTTCCGAGTCTACATCGTGGAGGAAGAAGGCGAGAATGAGCTACCAAAGGAAGTGCTCTTGGATGCCAAAGGAGATGACAAGGAAAGTAAACAATTACAATTGAATATGAAGAGTGTAATGGGATTGACGACAAAGAGGTCATTCAAAATATGGGGAAATTTGAAGGGAAGAAAGGTGCTTATATTAGTGGATTGTGGGGCCTCCAATAATTTTATCTCTAAACCATTAGTGGAGTAGCTATCCCTACGCATGTTAGAGACCCCATAATTCTTAGTACAAGTGGGAGATGGGTATAAAATAAGAGGAAAAGGTGTTTGTGAGCACTTACAATTGGAGACGCAAGGCGTATTTATTAAAGGGGACTTTTTTCTGTTTGAATTAGGAGGAGTGGATGTGGTTTTAGGACTGGATTGGTTAGAAGGACTGGGTGACATCCGAGCCAATTTCAAAGAATTGACGTTAAAGTGGATGGAAGGAGACAAACAATTCAATTTGAGAGGAGATCCAGCCTTGATGAAATCAGTGGCAACATTACAGTCACTTTACAAAGCTGTGAAGAAAGGAGGTGAAGGTTACCTTGTCAATATAACCAGAACAGAACCACCTGAACCCACCATGGAAGGAGCAACTGAACTCAAAGAGTTGTTAGCTGAATTTACAGATGTTTTATCACCCCCCCCCTCAGAGTTACCTCCCCATAGGAGCCACGGCCACACCATCACATTAAAACCAGGAGCAGAAATACCAACTATAAGGCCCTATAGATATCCCCACTATCAGAAAAATGAAATAGAAAAGATAGTAGGGGAATTACTTGCGACGGGAGTCATTAGACCCAGTGTAAGTCCCTTTTTCAGCCCAGTGATCTTAATGAGGAAAAAGGACGAAGCCCAGTGATCCTAATGAGGAAAAAGGACGAAGGATGGAGATTTGTGTGGATTTTAGGGCATTAAACAGGGTGACTATAGCGGATAAATTTCCAATTCCTACAATTAACGAGTTATTGGATAAATTGGGAGGGGCTAAGGTGTTTTCGAAGTTGGACCTTAAGAGTGGCTACCACCAAATTCGAGTCCATGAAGAGGACATACACAAAATGGCCTTCCGAACACACGAAGGTCATTACGAATGACTGGTGATGCCTTTCGAGTTATCCAATGCACCCTCCACCTTCCAATCATTGATGAATGAGGTATTCTGTTCCTACCTACGCAAGTCCATTCTAGTTTTTTTAATAACATTCTTATATACAGTCCAAATTTTGAACAACATTTGAAATAATTAAGGGCTGTCATGTTGACCCTCCGGAGCCATAAGCTGTATGTCAATGAGAAGAAGTATGATTTTGGCAAAGAGTAATTAAAATACTTGGGGTATATAATCTCGGGACAAGGTGCAGAAGTCGATCCTTCTAAAATTGAAGAGGTTGCAAAATTGGCCAATACCGAAGGATGTGAAAGCTGTCCGAAGTTTCTTGGGGTTCACGGGATACTACTGATGATTTGTTTGGGACGATGGCAAGATCGCCAAACCTCTCACTCAACTACTTAAGAAAGAAGGGCATCAATGGAATAGGGAGACTCAACAAGCTTTTGAATCCTTTAAGTCAGCAATGATAAACCCCCCTACTCTAGCTATCCCTAATTTTTCTAAACCATGTATTATAGAGACTGATGCATTCGGGAAGGGGTTAGGGGCAGTACTCATGTAGGAAGGAAGACCTTTAGATTATTTCAGCTGGGCATTACCTCTGCAAGCACTCTCCAAATCAGTTTATGAAAAGGAGTTAATGGCAGTAGTGATGGCGGTTCAGAAATGGAGACACTACCTGTTGGGGAGACGTTTCATCATCCGAACTGACCAAAGAAGCTTGAAATATTTAGCAGATCAGCAGTTGTTGCGGGAACAGCAAAAAAAGTGGATAGTAAAGCTATTGGGGTATGATTTTGAGGTGCATTACAAACCGGGAAAGGAGAACCAAGCAACTAATACTTTATCGCATAAAATAGAATGTGTTGTTATATCAACGGTGAAAATGGTGGACTCGGATGACTTGGAGGCAGAAATTCGGGCTGATCTGAAACTTAACACCATCATGCAAGATCTGTTAAGTGGGAGAAAAGAACACCTGAAATTTTTGGTTAAGGAAGGCAGATTGTATTATAAAAAGAGGCTGGTTCTGTCAAAAACATCTAGTCAGATACCGACTATTTTGAAAGAGTTACATGATTCACCCATGGGGGGTCATTCGGGGTTCCTACACACTTATAAACGGGTGTTGGGACTAGTTTTCTGGGAAGGAATGAAGAATGACATTAAAAAGTACATGAAAGCTTGTGAAGTATGTCAACGAAACAAGTACCAAGCAGTATCCCCTGCTGGTTTGCTACAACCTTTACCGGTTCCCTCGTAAGTATAGGAGGATATATCTATGGATTTCATTGGAGGTCTACTGAAGAGTAAGGGAACGGACACTATCATGGTAGCAGTGAATAGGCTAAAAAAATATACCCATTTTTTGCCATTAGCCCATCCCTTTTCTACTTCTGACATTCTGCACTCTTTGTTAAAGAAGTAGTGAAGCTACATGAGTTTCCTGTCTCAATAGTATCTGACATATATAGGGTATTTATGAGCAGATTTTGGTCTGAATTATTCAAGCAGGCAGGCACATAGCTGAAGCTTAGCTCAGCTTATCACCCCCAAACTAACGGACAGATGGAAGTCACCAATAGATGCTTGGAAACATATCTCCGTTGTTTCACTGGAAGCAAGCCGAAGCAATGGACTAAATGGTTGTGTTGGGCATAATTTTGGTTCAACACTAACTATAATAGTTCTACAAAAACTTCTCCATTTTTCTCGTTATATGGTAGACCCCCACCTACCTTGCTCGGTTATGTAGGGGAGTTGTCAGTAGTGAAAGAAGTGGATAGACTTCTCAAGGAACATAATGGAGTCATTACTGAGTTGAGGGACAATCTATTGAGAGCTCAAAATTGGATTAGAACCCAAGTAGATAAGAAACGAAGAGAAGTGGAGTACATGGTTGGAGAAAAGGTGTACTTGAAGATCCAACCATACAAACTTCGGTCCTTGGCAAGGAAGCTGAATGAGAAACTCAACCCCCGATACTATGAACCCTTTTTGATTGTTGAAAAGATTGGAGCAATGGTTTATAGATTGGAATTACCTGCATATAGTAGAGTTCACTTAGTTTTCCATGTGTCATTGCTCGAGAGGGCTACTCCTAATCCTGTGCAGATGCAACCCTTACCTAAGCAATTAACAGATGAGTGGGAACTAGATTTACAACCAGAAATGGTATTGGGGATCCAAAAGGATGCTACTGGGAACGAGGAGGTATTGATTCAGTGGCAAGATCTACCTACATTTGAAAATTCATAGGAATCATATGCTGCAATTGTTGAGCACTTTTTGACATTCCACCTTGAGGACAAGGTGCGAGCTTTGGAGGAGAGTATTGTTAGGGCTAGAAGGCCATTAGTATACAGTAGGCGTAAGAAGAAGTTGGAGAATCCTAGGACATGAGTTAGTTACAAATAAGTGACAGGTGTCACCTAATAATTGGGGTAGGATGAGATATAAAAGGAGAGGAATGTCATGTAAGGGGGTATGCGTGAATTCTGCACTGAGAGTATTGTTAGGGAGGTACAGCCCCTCATATAGGTTGATCCTTATTTCGGTTGTAATAACATATTTCTACAGAATATCAATATACAATACTGAATCGATGAGATTATTTTGATCCATCTGATTCATTAATTCTCATAATACAGTCACACTTGGGTGAGTTCTATCACATTTTATTTAACAATTCTGTATAATAGTTTGTCATTATTATGGAATAAATATAATATATTTTGATTGACTAGCAAAGCGAAAGAATCATCTCTGGAGTTTCCATATAAGGATTTGTTACGTTATGTATCTTGTGGTTCATAATAAGGCTGTTATAGCAATCCCGGCTTAGAACACACTTACTATCTAGTGCAGTGGTAGTGATTGCTGATTTTTTTCAATCATGAGTGTAGCGAGGAAAGTCCTACAAATTAACTGATAATGTTCATGCAATAGAGTAATAGTGTGATAACTCGATCGTTAGTTTTAAATCCTTGTGTGGGAGTATGTTGGTTATGTACCCTCCAAGCAGGTGGGGATTGTCTTAGTTTAGATGGTTTGACGTTGAATTGAAGTTGTATAAGATCTAGTTGTAGAAAGGTGTTGGAAGCTGTATTTAAGAGATAGCTTAGTGTAGGCCACAATCCTAGTTAAGAGTTATTGTGGCTCAAGAACTTGATGCCCCATACACAAGTCCACTCATTTGTGTATTTGAAGATCAAATGTGAGGCACTAACACTTGTTAAATTCTTTATAGTTGATGTTAAATCTCATACTTCGTTAACATATATAACATCTGAACTTCTTCTTCTGTAACAGCTTGGACAATACTCTAGAAAGATACGAGAAATATTCACAGGCAGATAGGCAGCTGATTCCAAATGACTTTGGACTACAGGTAACATCTACTTATTTTTGTTTTATTTACATATTAGATTGGTTTTGCAAATCAATTATACCCTTTAACTTTGCCTTTAATGAAGCATTGAACTCGAACCCTAAACTGTTGTATGGTGGGGACTCTACTTTGGCTACATGTTTGTCACAGCTCTTAATTTATTCTACTTTGCCAAAATTGCATCTTAAAATGCTACGAGAATTCTTGGAAATTGTATCAATTTATATTATTGATCAGTTTTTTCTTTCGCTAGTCAAAATGTTCTGATTTCAGTATACATGTGAAGCATGAGCTAAACATTTCTCATTATGTAGTATCACATCTTTGTGGGTTCTGATTAGGGAAGCCGGACTCTGGACCAACCTAAACTGATGGCTAGAGTTGAAGTCCTACAGAGAAACCTAAGGTGCAATCATGAATGTTAGAACAATACAAAAAGCATTCTACCCACAGCTTATCTCTTTGCGTCGCATGTTTTTCCATACGATTGCATTAGCTTAAGCAAAACCTAGATGTTCTGACGTGTTACATGAATTACCTAGGAACTGTGCTGGAGAAGAATTAGATCCCATGAGTCTGAGTGAGCTCCAACGGTTGGAGCAACAAATCGATTCTGCCCTTAAGCGCATACGATCAAGAAAGGTGAACTTAAAACCCTTCTACAAACTTGAGTGTTTTTCTTTTCGGGAGAATCAATGTTATATATGTGAAGTTGCCTACTCAGTATAATTGTCTGACACCTTGCAGAGTCAGTTGAGTCAAGAGTATATTTCCCAGCTGCAGAAAAAGGTGAATCTCAAGCGTGGTGAACTGGTGATGCATATTGTTTTTCCTTTTTCAGAAGACTCAAATCCCAAGTATAAAATATTGTGGATGAATTGAGAATCTAGAGTGACGAGACTCGCAGGTTAATTTACGCATTGCATATCAACAAGTTCCAGATGAGGTTAAAACCAAAAACACTAGGAAACACGGAAAAAAAGAAAAAGATAGCAGATAGAGAATCCCCAGAACAACTTATGTCTGGTTCCAAGAGCACTTATTCTGTTATGTTTTTGCATTACAACCTCTCATGTGTTGAATTCCAAACACTACGAAGTATGAAGACACGCATCCCGTTCACATCATACGTCACCATTCTTGTGCTTTATATACTAACCTGGGAAGTTGGAACTGTTGCCCTTTAAAGAACTAGTTGGACCTGCTCATTCCACAACCTCACCGCGATAATGGGAGTGAAAAAAAACTCATGGATATGTAGGAAGTTCCAAAATGTTACCAAATCAATGTCCTTTTCTAGACGTAAAGCGTGCAACATGCCTTGAGGTTATCGACCTTCATAACAGGAGAATTATATGCATGTTGGTACTTGATGTCATTTTGCATGGCATTAATTATGCTTAAATAAAACATCTGTCATCTAACAGCAAAAGGTTGTTCCAGGAAAGGGCATTGCAGGAGCATAATATTCTATTGGCAAAGCAGGTAAATTGTGTTTCAGCTTCTATAAACAAGACTTATAAACTGCTTGCAGGTTCTAACATAATCAAGTTTTCACGCTCAATACTTGTAAATAGCTGAAGGAGAAAGAGAAGTCAGGGATTAGGAATACTCAGTTGGAGGAGCAGAACCATGGTCAAAACCCCTCGATACAACAGCCTCCATCGCAGTCGCTGCCAATGATATCACTGCCTTCTTTAACCCTACGGTAGACTCCTATATCTCTTGCCCAAACTGCTTCTGTCAATTAGATTTGAATCTAACTTCATTCTTTGATAGTGACCTGAGAGCTGGTCGAACAAGAGTCTGAACTTGGCTTCGCGTTCCATTGTACTTATTGTCGAGTCTTAAGAAATGAGCTGGGATTTTGTTGAGCTTGACCATTTCAATTTTATAACCTAGTAAAATTAACGATTCGGGACAGAGTTTAGTGGTCATAGACTCGTTAGAACAAGCTATCACAGCCATCAGTTCAGCTGTAGCAGTGTGCTACAGTTTTCAGGCACGTTGACGACTTGGAAGCATTCATTAAAAGAAACATCAGAATGCCGTAGTTAAGGTCGAAATGATAAATGATTTGTGAAAGTAGCTAACATGAACTGCTAAAAATTTTGCAGCGACACTCAAGCTGAGGAGAGTGAAACTCAAATCCAAGCTCAAGCTCAAGCTCGCTCTGCTAACAATATGTCCATCCCACATTGGATGATTAGCATTGCAAGAAAGTAGATGAGATATCATATCGCTACTAGAATAAAAGGATCAACTTAGCTTAAGATCATATCCTGATCGTAACCTGTGTCATCTGCTGAAGGTATCGTAATTTTTTAACTCATTCATCTACTCGAAGAAACCACACTGCTGCATCTGGAATGCGTACCTGGGAAAGACCACCACGGCTGTTTTTGCCGTTACTACGTTTTGGTTGATGATAATGTTACCACTGGACGCCAATTAGACTTGCTTATGTCGGTAAGCTATATATGACAACTTACAGATGTTCTATAGAAGAGTCGCATGGGGCCATAGTTGTAGCACTTCCACCTCCAACGTCCAAGTAAGGAGACCTCTTTTGTTTCTCCTGTCGATTATTACAAAATAAAAATGGGAAACCTAATGCAATTGTCAAGTCGCAGGGATGATCGAAAGCGATGACAGTAGATACACATCATGCAACAGTATTTAATTTTAAAAGCAATCGGAGTTGATTTACCTAATGCCCTGATCCATAAGCCATTAGAAGCCATAGGAAGTTTCAAGGAGTTCCAATTATAAATCCTTTATCAATTTACACTGATCTGATACAACATTCATGACCAATTTGCAAGTACATTGATCTGATACAACATTCATGACCAATTTGCAAGTACGTTGATCTGATACAACATCCATGACCAATTTGCAAGTACATTGATCTGATATATATATAAAATATGTGCCAATACAAGAGTGGCTATTCCATAAAATAACGGAAGTCTAGCCCTTAAATTTGCAATCCCAATAGGTTGCAGTAAATCTAGCTATTCAGGTGATCTATTGTTTCATCAGCTCGTCCCACTCTTGATGCCATTACTTTCATAATCAGAGTCACCACCGTCGAGCAAATGTTCCCTGCAGACACAGAGTTGTTAGAAGAAAACATAACAAGGGAAAGGCACCAAAGTGGGGAGAAATATTTTTGGAAGAAAACATGGAAAAAAGGTTAACGCACCAAACTTACAGTACCAATGTTTAATTGTAGAATTAGGATTCGTGGAATATGTTGAAGCTAGCCTCTCACAGCTTCTATTTATATTTTATATTCAGTAAAATATAATTATATAAGCAAAACTAGGGGTTTGACTCTAATCTTAATATATATTTATAATTCAATACTCCCCTCAAGCTGGATCATATATATCATGAATCAAGTTTGTTATAAATGCGACCCTTGCGCTTTGTCTACCAATCCATTTTGTGGAGTAAATGGGTAAGTAGAATGACGAAGAATGCCTTTAGAAGCCATGAAAGCCATAAATTGATCAGAAAAATATTCCTTGGCATAATCACTATAAAAACTATACAAATTAGACAGACTTATTTTCAATCTCAGCATAAAAGCTTTTAAATATAGAGAACAACTCAAAACAATTTTTCATTAAAAATATATACGTCAACGTGACGACAAAGATCACAAAAACTACAAATTGAAATTTAGTTTATGCTAGGTTTCTTTATTAGGTAAAAAGTAATAATGAGATGGTATGATGCTTTATTCTAAGAAGATCCTGAAATTTTTTTCCATGAACTTGATTTTTCAATTATAAGGTATGATACTTTTTCTAAGAATGATTGTTAGACCTTAGGAGCGATTCTTAGTTCCCTTCCCTCCCTTACTTGTTTACCTCATCAAATTCCAGCAATTTTCCTAAACTTCTTACCATATCAAACCCTAAAATTCTAGCCTAAATTTCTGTCCATCAAACCCTAAAATTCCAGCTAATCTAAACTTGAAATTCCAATGACCTAAGTTGAAATCCAAACCTGAAATTTGATATTTCAACAGCCTAACAATAATTAATGCCCTATATTTCCTAGTTTCTGTGAGTTTTAGCTACTAGTTGATATTTTTTCTACTTGTCCTACATCATAGTCTTAATTTACAATCTAACAGCTTCAAGTATTTTTTGCGCTGTAAAAGAATGAAAAGAAATCAATGTGAAGTTAAAAGGCGATAAAAAAGAATTTCAGACCGGAAGATCAGACATCAGCCAAATGAATATTACCTCAATCTTCCACAAAGACGTGCTAAACCATCTGCGCCTGTTCTTAATGCAACCTCCTCAATCTCTGAGGCATTTGATTGATTCACACTATCTGCAAGCCTAAACTCACACAATTCTTTCAAGGAACAAGCATCTGTCAACACTGCTGAATGGCCACCACCAGCTGCTAGTTTTCGCACTTCCCCTACACACCTGCAATATGGGAATTGCATCAAAATAGAACAGTACATAACCTGCAACAAGGCATCGCAACTTTTGGCAGAATCGTACCAGTCAACTGGAGAAGGATACCAAGCATATGTAGATTTCTCATTAGCTGCCTGACCATAACTGTTGTAGCCCCATCCATGTATCCTTCCATCCTTCAGAGACACAAGTGTGTGGGAATGTCCACACGCAACAAGTTGAACACCAGTTGGGACAACCAAAGCAGGGAGATTTTTGAGAAATGATTCTGAATCACTAGGAATGAATGAAAAGGATCCTTTCTGTGGGCCAAGCCCTAATTGACCAGCTTGACCACCACCCCAAGCATATAGAGCTCCCTTCTCAGTTACAGCACAGGTGTGCACACCACCACATGCCACATCCTTTACAAAGATTCCATCAAGGGCAACAACTCGCCTTGGCAATAGCTCTTTGTCCCCGGACTGAAGAGAAGTATGTCCAAGTTGACCCATAGTTCCTAGACCCCAAGTATACCTTCAAGATGGAAAAAATAATAAACTTGAGAGAGAGCCAGGGCAGGCATATGAGGCAGAAAAGACAAGCTCACAAATAAATTTGGTAATTTCAAAGTGAGTTGCATAACAAGAAGTTGCCACTTAACAATATTGGGTATGGAAATGAAAGGAAGAAGAAAAGGAGGGCAATGGGAGGCCGACAAAGCGCAACAAATAATTTTCCAATTTCAAGTTTAACCCAATACCAAACAGAAAAAGAACAAAACACTTTTTCCCAAGCAATTCAATGAGTCTAGTCACACATGAAAGCTCAATTCCAACTAACAAAGACATGTTTGTATCCATCTATTTACATTCATGGCTGACTACTTGAACAAATATGAAAAACAACCTCACCCTTCACGTGTATATGATGACCATAAAGTTCTGATGGTGCCAAAAGTTGTAAGTTTGGCGAGTTTGCCATATTACATACAGCCTAAACGACTATTACTTATCACAACTTGAGAATATAATGAAATTGGTCAAGGAATCAACAACTACCACAGAGGGAAACTAACTTTTCATTAGTGTGTTAAATTGTACAGTCCATCAAAATCAAGTTATAACAATTAAGATCAAGTGTGGGTATCGAAAAATTGTAGAATCAAGATTCTACTATAGAATGACCAATGCAGGAATAAAAAATAGTACTATCAAATAAAAGAAATCTAAAATGTTTTTTTCTTCTTCTTTTTTCTCTTTTTATCATAAGACCAAGTATAGGGAAAAAGAGACTTGCATATTAGAATGCATCGCATTTCCATTGCATCCCATCTCCAGACGTGAGATTCGCATAAGAAGATTTTTCCAACCTTCAAAGAGAGTTATATGTGTCATGCAGAAAACTGTAACTCTCATGATTAAAATTTAGGACATATTTCCATATAAACAGTTTCTGAGATAACTTACACCTCGCCATTTTCAGATATGGCTGCTGAATGATACTCGCCACATGACACATGGGTAATCTTCACAAGCTCATGAGCTTCTTCAAGAAACTTTGCATAAGCATTTATAATACAAGCCCCTTGTAGTCCTTCACAAGTAATACCTCTGCCAAGCTGACCATATTCATTATAGCCTGATTTATCAAAAGAGCAATGCGATACTGATTAAAGGTGGAAGAAATTAGCAAATAAGATTCCACAATCATTCTCAGATAAAAATCATAAAAATGAAGATGAACCATCAGCACTTAGAGCAACTAATATGAGCTTGACACTATTGTTCACAACACTTATTTTAAGCATTTTAAAGAAATTGTAGAAACACAAGCATTTACCCCACGCTTGCAGCAAGCCATCCTCAGATAAAGCCATTGCGTGGGCTGCGCCACAAGATACTTGCTGGACAACCTGATAATTAAGAACACTTTGAATTAGGAGTAACTCTATAACAACATCAATTAGGAGTAACCCTATAACAACATCAAGAACTCAGATGCTTAATAAGTTTGTAAAATCAAGGTTACAATATCACACATTTTAAATTATTAGATGAATCCCAAGCTATCATGATGATGACATTGAATTTAAATATTCAAATAGCAAGAGCTTTAAGATTGATTTAAAGCAAAAGAAATTAAAGTTTATAAAAGAAATAAAAGAGGAAAGATTAGCCAATCACAAGCTTTGATTTGGTGAAATGAGGATTGAGAAATGAGAAATGAGAATTGAGAATTGAGTTGACATAAAAAATAAGGACAGCAATTTAGAATATATTAGGATTTCTTATTAGATAGGAAGTAATAGTAAGTTAAATATATTATTCTGTTTTAGATATGTTATCCTAATTGTTTAGGATTTACAGAATTTTTATTAGAACAAGATTTGAATTTGTTTTTTCCAAAAAAAAAAACTTAAATTTGTTAGGACACATTCCTGCTAGAGTAAGGGTTCTAAAAACTTTCATAAAAATATGTGTGTATTCAGCCCTTCAACAATAAGCAATCTGAAATTTTTCTACAAGCTTGAGTTTTCAACTAGAAAGTGTGATGCTTTCTTCTAAGAGTGATTCTTAAACTCTCGAAGTGATTCCTAATTTCCTACCTTCCATTTTTGTGTTCACCACAAAATTCCAGCAACCAAAATCCTAACTTCCAGCTATATTAAACCCTAAAATACTAGCCTAATATCAACCATATTTCTAATTTTGTGAGTTTGACTATTAGTTAATAATTCTTCTATTTGTCCTACATCAATTTGATATTAGAGCTTTGGGTCACAATGGCAACACATAGTGGAAGAGCATATAGAAGAATATTCAGCGACTTAGACCAAGACGAAATACTTCTGAATATTGCAAAAAAATTGGGCATCAATGATCCTCGTTCACAAGGTGCTCCAAAAGCTAACTTACATGCAACAACTCCCATAAGAAAACATGTTTGAAAAATTTTAGAGAGGCTAGACAACCTTAACATATATTCCCTGAAAGTCATAACTCGCACAAGAAAAAACTATACCCACCAACAACCTATAACTGATGCTGAACATGGAGAATGTGGTAATAAACAAGGACTGATATTGATCAACAGCATGCAATGTATAGGAAAATCTTTGTTTAAAAATCATGTACTGATTTTGATTCCTCAAATTTAGTATATCAATTTGAATCATCAAGTCTACATGTGGAAGGTGCTCAAATAATTGATGATATGGAGAGTTTGACAGTAGGGGATGATCAAAGTACTGAAGATGAAGAAAACCTGAATGAGGTGGATTTTTTGGCAAACCCTAAAGTTGAAAAAAACAAGTTCAAACACTTAAGTAGCAAGCTAAAACAATAGTACAACAAGTTAAAAGGATAGGCCAACAAGCTAAAATAACAAAACATGAAGCTGTTAATAGATTAACCAGCAACTACTTGTGGTTCCCAAGCTTGTTGGTTCAAAACTTGATCATATCTTTGGTGTTGCTGATGAAGATTGTGTTGTAATGGCTAATGAAGGAGAAGTAGACACGACTGAAGATGCACAAATAATATAACATAGGAATAAAGAAGAAGTTGTGAATGCACTTGCAAGCAATGATAGCAAGTTAGTGCATCTACCTACAAGAAGCAATAATATGTATGTTCTTAATGCCAATGTTGTAGAAAAGCCATGTGATTTCGATATGAAACCATTTGGAAATATATTGGTTAAGACTTATGATATTGTCTATGCTGCTAAACTATTCTTTAAAGAAATTGTACATTTCTATGGATTACCTTTAACCATCGTATTTGATGGTGATGTGAAATTTAAGAGTTATTTTTAGAGAACTCTACAGAAAACAAAAACAATAAGCTTCAATTTTCAAGTTCTTTCCATCCCCAAACCGATAGACAAACAGAGGTGGTGAATAGAAGCTTGGAGTACTTGTTAAGATGTTTGGTTGGAGACAATGTAAAAAATTGGGACCTAATTTTTCCTAGCAGAATTTGCATACAATAGTTCTATAAACAGGTCTACTAGTAAGAGTCCTTTTGAGATAGTCTCAGGAGTTTAACCAAGAAAGTCTATTGATCAAGATCCTTTACCACAAACAACACGAGTTAGTGTTGAAGCTGAAGGTTTTGCACAACACATAAGGGACATCTTTGATGAGATACAAGGAAAGATAAAGACTAGCAGCAACTTGTCTAATAAAGAATATGCTGATCAATATTGTCAATTGATGGAATTCAATGACGGGTATATGGTAATGGTAAGGATTCATCCAGAGTGTTTTCCAAAAGGAAAATATAAGAAACTCCATTCACGAAGTGCTGGACCTTATAAGATCATCAAGAAGATAAGTGCTAATGCTTATGTTTTCAAATTACCAAGTGACACAAGAATAAGTCATATCTTTACTGTTGTGGACTTAACTATTTATCATGGGCAAGAGGATGAGCAATCCCCTATTACAACTATAAGAATTCCAACCATTCCTCATCTTAAAAAGGAGATAGAGGATGTTCTTGATGAACAAATTGTAGCAACAAGAGATGAAGGATATCGACAATATCTTGTCAAGTGACAAAGAAGATCTATTTTTGACAGTACTTAAATTTAAGAATCTGAATTTCGAAAGTTGAATCCAGACTTATATGATTAGTATTTATCACATTCTACGTCCGAGGACATAAAAGAACTTAAAGTCCATAAAAGAAATAAAAGAGGAAAGATTAGTCAACCACAAACTTTAATTTAGTGGGATGATGATTGAGAATTGAGTTGACATCAAAGATAAGAGCTGAATTTTATATTGTGTTAGGATTCCTTAATAGATAGAAAGTAGTAATAAGTTAAATATATTATTCTATTTTAGATATGATATCCTAGTTGTTTAAGACTATAATAAGGGTTCCTCTATAAATATGTGTATATTCAGCCCTTCGATAACAAGCAATCTAAAATTTTTCTATAAACTTGAGTTTTCAACTAGAAAATAAGATGCTTTCATCTAAGAGCCATTCTTAAACCCTAGGAGTGATTTCTAGTTTCCTACCTTCCATTCTTTGTGTTCACCACAAAATTTCATCAACCAAAATCCTAATTTCTGGCCATATTAAACCTTAAAACACTAGCCTAATATCAGTCATATTTCTAATTTTTTGAGTTTTAGCTGCTAGTTAATAATTCTTTTATTTGTCCTACATTACGATTTCATGCAATATTCAGATTGTAAACCAGCTTGTGCGACTAAGCATTACAAATGTATCATAAATAAAATAAGATGGAATGAATCACAATGCTCCCTCATCCAAAAATGTGAGAACATTACTACAAAGGCTATATAAAATATTCCCATGTTATTCCAATTAATGAATATTCAACATTTCTAGGACTAGGGATAAGCTTCCAACATGGAGGAAGTCTTCATGCCTATTATACCATCTAAATTGACAAAATCTTGTCTCTTATCGATTAGTTCCTTATATGATGAACAACCAATGTTTAAATTGTATTTTTGAAACATTGGGAAATTTTTATTCAAACAATCCACACCAAGAGAGCATGTCTGTGAGCATAAAAAATTCTTAAATCCTACTATTGATTTGTCTAATATTATTTGTTTGTAAAGTAACGATTCAAAGTGAAGCTTCGCTTTAAATGGAAGAAAATTTACAAGCCTTACCAATAACATTTACAGCATACTAGTTAAAGCTAAGGATGGATTTTGAGGAATGGATTCAATGCTGATTAAGAAAAAGATGAAGGGATCACAAGAAAAAGGACAAAAATTAGGCCAGTATGTTATCATTGTCATTACATATTAAAAAGAATAGAAATACCTGTAAAACATCTGGAAGTAAAATAAAGATGAAAATCAACCCATCCAGATACTACAGAGTAGTAAATGCATTTTACACCACAAGCATGTTATTGGAATATCGTAAGGAAAATTAAACAAGGGCATACCGTATTTGCAGCAAAGGCTCCCCAGAATAATCGTGGACAGTTAGATCCCTGCATCATAAGTAGATAACTGATAAAAGTGTGATATTCAAGGAAGTTTACTAAAAATTTCAAACTTTAAAGAAAAGAAGCAGTTTAAATTTGTAAAATGTGATACCTGGTTTTGACCCCAAACCCAGAGTCTGCCCACTGACATGTTTCCATCATTCTCACGTGATTCTGCAATAGCAGCTGTACAGTGTGCTCCACAAGATATAGATCTTACAAATTCTGTCTCCAATTGCTTCACTTTCTTTGGAAACTTCCTACCCTCTTCAGTGCCATCTCCCAGTTGACCAAACTCATTAGCACCTAAAGAATTCTCAAGGTAAGGCCCATAATGCCATTAGAACAAACAACCAACAAAGGCAGTACTTTAGCATTGTAGGAAATGTTGAAACAGGCATGCACACAAGTGATTAACAGAGGTTCTCAACGTAAATATCTCAAAAACATAAAAGGGGATGAGGATTGAAAAATACAAAGACAAGAACAACTCTCCAAGTTAGTCAAGCTCATCAAACTTAGGAAGCAACCACAAGAGGCAATAGCCAAAAGTTCACATTCCATAAACCAACAATAACTAACAAATGCAGATTGTAATACTAATAATATTTGGCATTCATGTCGAAGCAAATTGCATAGACACATTCAACCAGGATCCTTACGTTATTAAGGATTCAAAATCAACGAAATCTTGTACCCAAAGCAAGAAGAGGAACAACATTAGCAAATATCCAAAACAAGTGAAAGGGATCGAACCCCAAGTGAAAAGGGACCCATCGGAGGCAACAGCCGCAGTATGCTCACGGCCACAAGCTATATCCAACCACCGAGCATTACCACCGGCTGGGCATCCAAAGAGCTCAGGGGAAAGCTGCTTTGGAATTCGCCATAGCCGCTCTTTGCCATTCCTGGCTGTTTGTCCACTCTGGTTATATCCCCAAGCATAAATTGCACTCTTTGTTGGAAGATTCATTGACCTTGAGGTCTCCCCCATTATCTCGTCAATATCCATTTCTTTTACACAATTTACGTACGAACCTAGCAAGTACAAATGGCCTACACTAAATAAACAAAATTATCAAATGAAATGGCAAGCGAGAGTGGAGACTGATCAATATGAGAAAAAAAAAATCAAAATTTCCACGAAATTGCAGCTAAAAGTTACAAACGCATTTGACCCATTTAGACTTTCAACTGAAATTCGCTAACCGGTCAAAGATTTGCACAACTTGAATCCAGATATTTAGTGGATCATATTCGTGGGTTTGGGTCCGGATAGTTTCAGGGAAAATGGGGAGAACAGAAAAGGAACAGAAGTTCAACAATCGGGGAACCAACGCATTAGACAGACATAAAGAGAGAAATATGAGAAACGAAATGGCGCACCTCTATATTTAGAGGGAAGAAAGACGAACACGAGGCCGAGATTTGTTTGACAAAATGATCCTCAACCGTGCTTTTCCTCACCGTGCGTTGGACCTGGATGACTTACAATTAATGCGTGTGGGAGAGAGAGAGCGCAGATACAAAACGTGAAATAAAAGTGAACAAGTTTGACGTTTTGTTCCGAGATGTTTGGAACTGGTCGGGTCGGATCGAATCGATTGTCCGAATCAAATCATAGCTACAGAACTTGAATCTTCTAGGCCGGTTGTCTTGGATACCATGAACCAGAGACTGGATAGTCAATTCATAGTTAAACACAAAAGTCTAAAACAATAGTAATACCAAAAACATATATCTTTAATTTATTTAAAATAAAATATTATCAGCCTAATATATACTAACTTTATTGAAATAAAATGTAAATATAATGATTTTTAACACAAATAATTATACAAAAATAAAAACGAAACTAACAAAAATAAATTTATATGTTTAAAGGATTAATTATTATATTATTTCATTGATAACATTAATAAATAAAGGAGTTAGTATGCATTATATTTTAAAATAATCTGGATCGTTGTTTCAGGTACTAACAAATAAATTTATGTCATAAACATTTTTATAAGATATAAAAATAAAATTATTGTTATTATCTAATTAAAATATTGGTTACATTTTCACTTGTCGTTCTTATTTTAAATGGTAAAATTCATATATTATTTAATTATCCAGTAAAAATATTGGTTAGAGTTTGACTTCTCATTCTTATTTTAAATAGTCAAAATTAATATATTATTTAGTTATAAATAATGTAAAAATACTTTTAGAGATTTACGTTGTGGGTAAATGATTTTTATTTTAGGATTAAATATAAAATTTTAAAAATTGAAAATAAAATAAAAAACATATTTTAAAAAAATTGTAATAATGAGATAATTTAAAAGATATATAATTTTTAATATATATAATAATTTATATATTATATATTTGAGTGAGAGAACATTTAAAGAATTTTAAATACGACGGTCCAAGGTACTTAAGCTTAGAGAGAATAATGAGGCAGAAGATAAATAAGTAGCTGGAATAAAAGCTCTATTAGTATAAACTCATCCAAACAGGCACTAAATATTTGCACCAAACAAGATGATACCAAATACCAATTGACAGGACGTGAGAGAGCGTTGAATATCTTAAAGGTAGAGAAGTGAGTGAAACAAAGAAAGGGATGTTGATGTCATAAAGCTTTGTTAAGGTCGAGAAGTTATGAAAGAGAATTATGGATGATGTCTGAAAGTTTGGAAACTAGAAATGTTGCTGATCGTCTCCAGGGCCTCTTCATTCACAATGTGATCGCCATCCATTCCCGACATATCAGCTACACCTCTCTCTGTAGCTTATAACAGTAATAACGCTCTACTTGAATGATACTTGACGATCATACCATAAAGGTGTATATATCCTTGCCTATATTCTTCATTTTGAACATGATTGATAGTCAATTTGTTTCTTTGCTTAACAAACTACATATTGTTTAAAGCTATCAACAATATCATTTATACGAAAAAATTAAATTATAAATTTATTGTTGGATCTTTTATTATGTACTAAATGGTCTTTTGTAATCATACTAAAGATTACTCGACATGATTAGAGTACTAATATAATATATCATTTGTTTGGAGACTACTTTAGACCACAATTTGACTTTAATAATCTGAGTATGTATTGCTCTTGATCCTTCTGAATGAAACCTACCAGTTATACTAGATAGATTATGACATTTAGTTCTTCATTTAAAGAACATAACATTCATTTGATGTATATTAAGATACATTCCAATTAAAAGGATATAATCATTTAAAATGGTGTAAGCCTCATAAAAAATGAGAATTTCTTCTTATAATCGATCTATTCAATTGTGTGTATCCTTTTGTCATTAAACACGCTTTGTATCTTTCAAATCTGTCATTAGTCTGCTTCTTAACATTTAAAAAGAAATCATTCATAATGATTTCACGTCCTTTTAGAATATTATCCTAAGTTATAGATTGAACTCATCAAAGTTCATTCCTCTTCTATTACTATAACTCATTCATCCTAAACAAGGCTAGGTAGAGCCTTTTGATATTCCTCGACTTATTACTTTCTTTTGGAATTACCATAAAGGTTATCACTTCCAAATTCAAAACTATATAAGGAATAATTCGCTCACGATATAGGTAAATTTTGAGAAGCGAATCTCTCTATATTCATATTACCCCCACTCGAATCAGATAATAGTAAAGAGTTCCCATTGGGTTGGAATTGTCATTAATCATAAACAATTTATCATCTCCTAAATTGATCCTAATACCATTCAATTGGTCTTGTATTATAAAATCATTTTAATTCCAGTCTCTCATAGGGATAAGTTTTGTACTATCTCTTCTTTTTTGTAAAATCATTATCTAAAAATGAGATATCTTGTGATACTAATTCAATTACTTATTTATTACCTTGTTCAACTTTTGAACATATATCCTTCAAAACTTTGAAAAATATCTTTTAAAGACATTCTTCTTCCTCATGGAACATAAATTCCCATACTTATAAGAGGCACCGTGAATATAAGTAAGAAACACATTCTCAAGAACCCAGATATGGTTAATTAAATCTTTTACCTATTTATATCTCATATGGTGTTTTAAGATTTTGATTTAATAGGCACCTTATTAAGTACATATATGACCCTCAATGACACGTTACCCTAGTAGGTGAAAGGTAAATTTGCTAGTGGCACTATAGACTTAACCATAGGAAGTGTTATTTCTCACGTCTACACTACCATGTTATTGGTGGATTCATATCATAGTCTTAGCTATAGATTAAATTTTCATTACATGACCTCTTGAAATGACCAAATAACTCTTCTTATACTTGATCAACTCTTGAAGCTTTATTGACTTTATATTGTTGATTCTCAAATAAAGTTATATACTTTTTGAAACGATTGAATGTTTAAAATTTTGAGAAATCAAATAAATATAACTACACTAAGTATAAATGTTGATAAATATGATGAAATAAGTACATTTATACTATACTTTCACATTTGCTAAGCCACATATATCTTAATGAATTACTTGCAATATCTTAGCAACTCTTTGTCCCACTCTTAATGATTTTCATGCCATTTTGTTAGCTAGACAATGTTTAGAAATTGTTGGATCCCGATTCGCATTAAGTATGTTTTATTTATTTTGAGGATTAGTTTGCTAATTTTCTTTTAATTAGAATAATTTGAGATTTTTAGTACTTAGTTAATAGAAATTAATTGAAATGATTTAGTTAGAATCGAGTTTTGATGAATTGTTAGAATTAAAAAGATTAAGATGGTGTAAGGGCAAATTAGGTAGATTACTTAGGTTTCTATAGTTAAAGGCTAAGAAGGAGGGCTTTATTGGTCTTTTTAGCTAGATTAAAACAATAAGAAAGGAAGCAAATAGTAAGGGGGTCGTATGAATGGGGAGAGACACGCATTTTTGTAAGGAAAAGAAGAAAGAATAAATTGCAAGTATGAAGGATCCTAAAACTACGTAGTTTTAGTGTAGGTTTTATAAGTTAGAACAATTTTCCCTAAGTCATTAAGAGACTTACGACACTTCAAAGAGAAAGAAAGGAGACTTACAAAATTTTAGAAGAGAAAAGAGAGGGAGATTTTGGTTGAAGAAGAAGAAGAAGAAGAAGAGAAGTGAAGCTTAGGTTTCTATGCTTTAGAAAGGAGGGTTTAAGTGTTTTTCTTTAAGAAGAAACTGGAAAGGAAGAGTTTAATCCTTCATTGGAGGCAAAAGAAGGAACTCGTGGGTTTCATTAAGGTAAGGAAATTTTGAATTTTCTTGGAGATTCTTGATTAGGTTTTGATGCTAATAGCTTAGGATAGGTATGGGTAAGGTTAGATAGGAATAACTTCATGTTTTCCTTTCCTTAGAAATGTCCAATTTTGATATCCTATGTTAAATTGGGATTATTGTGTTGATGAAGGTGAATTGAGGCAATTAGAGGGAGAGCCAAGACAAATTGACCAACCTACAAGCTAAAGGAATTTAAGGTGGGTGATATCTTAATAATTGAGTTAATAGGCTTATTAAAGTGTTTATAATAAATGCTAATTATGCTTTCCAATAACTTAAGAATTTTGTATCAATTCCTCTTTGTGATGATTTTAACTTGTATGAGGTGTCTTTTGAATGTAAGTTTATGTTGGAAGTGTTTGAAAAATGATTTGTTAAGTGAAAAAGATTCGGATATGTGATTTCGACGATTATGTGAAAATCAAGTGAGAGGGAATTTTTGTAAGAGCCATTTGTGGCTAATGTGTATAAATTGTGTGAATTATGTGAAATGCATGTTTTATTTGAGTTTGTGGTGGTCCCATAAGAGTCAGGTGCACCTGTCTACTCATAGGTTTTTCCCGCCTGCCCGCTAGTGGCATTGGAGTTCCTCACAGATTCCCATAAGTCACGGCTACACATGACCGCTTCGCGGCAATGTGTAGTACGTTCCGTTTCGGATCCACCCGAACCACTTTGCTTGTGATTTTGTGGAATATTAGATTGCTTTGTGATGTGTTACATTTCTAAATTGTTTGTTGTGCTAAATTCTGCAAAGAGATTTGAAAATTGTCAATGTTTTTCTAAAGGTGATATTGTTTTGAAAATGAAAGAATGAATGATGGTTTTTGCTTATTTTTCGTTTATTAAGTTATTAATCACAGAGCCGTCGAGCTCACCCCCCATTTTCCCTCCACAGGTATCAAGCGAGAAACCGAGTCGTCGCATCGGGATTGAGGCAATACTCTGATGCATTTTGCTTTTGAAGTCATTTTTGAGAAAACAAAGTTTTATGTCGCATTTTGGATTGTATTTAACTTTTGATACTTTCGTCGTATTCGGGCTAAAATTCCCTCTAAAGCTTTGTATAATTTCTACTTTCCTTGTAAATATAAAGGTTTTGAAGTTTAAAAATGTATCTTATGTATGTTTTCTAAGAATGTATTGTTGTATAGTTGAGAATGACAAAAAGAAAGAATGAGATTATGTTGCTTTATGGATTGGAAATGAGTAGATGCTTAGGAGTGAGATTGCCTTATGGTTTGAGAAATGTTTAGAAGCCTAGGAGTGTGTTGCTGCCATTGGATATTGAGTTTTTATGCAGGTATTTGAGTTGGGATGAACTGAATTGAAGATTTTGGTTAGTTATATAATAGGGGAGGTGCTGTCCAATTTTTCATAAATTTGGGCGGCAACTTCACCTAGGTTTTAGAACATTTTAGAGCTTGAATTAGTTTGGGTGGTCTTCTTGAAGAATGTATTACTTGTTTAGGGCTTTCCAATGATGTATAATTGGTCAAATTTGGACTTAAGATGAAAAAGTTATGAGGTTGAGAAGATGAAAGTTACTATTTATTTAGGTAGAGTTACTGTTTTGTTGGATTTTATACAGGCAGTAACTTTGAGAGTGTTTTTACCTCTTTAAATGACTGAATTGATTATTGCTCCCTTCATGAAACTTGTAGATCATCCTTTCTTCTTTCTATTTATGTATACTATGCCTTATTTGGAGTTAGGAGTAAAAAGTTATGGGGGTTAGACCTAGTTCAGTTACTGTTCATTTGGCAATTTTGGACAGAACCTTTGAGAGGGTTTTTCACCCCTTTAGAGTTTGTTTTGGTTTTTGCATCCTTCATAGAAAATGTAGATTATCTTTTCCCCTTTCCAATTGGGTATAATTTGCAATTATTGGAGTTAGGAATAAAAAGTTATAAGGTTAGAAAGATTACAGGTACTGTTTATTTGGTCAATTACACTGTTCCATTGGTTTTTATACAGACAGTAACTTGGAGAGGGTTTTTACCTCTTTAAACGACTGAACTGATTCTTGCTCCCTTCATGAAGGTTGTAAATCACCTCTTTATCTTTCCAACGAGGTAAAATATGACATTTTTATACTTTTGTGTTAAAAGTTATGAATTTTCAAACTTCTAGTATAGTGTAGGAAATTTTCAATTGTAGCAGAAACTTTGAAATAACTTTTGACCCGCTTAAAGGCCAAACTAGTTTTTAAATCCTTCAGGAAAGTTGTAGGAGTCCCTTTTACCTTTTTATTGATACTAAGTTTGCGAGTTTTGGAATTTGGTGTGAAAAGTTATGAATTCTCAAAAATTCCAGGTGTAATGTTTGGTTTCCAAAGAAAAACATAAAGGAAATCATATGTATACATATACATGTGGAATTTCGGACTCGTCGGCACCCTTACGAGGGCGGGCGCTCGCAAGCAGCTTGCAACCGCGACCGCGAGCGACCCGCGTGCGCGAGGCGACGCCGTTTGTGCATTTTTGATTTTCTTCCATTTTCTGATTTTTCCTTTTTCCCAAATTAAACCTCCTCTCACTCTTTTGCTTGTACCTTTTTTATTTGGCCTCCGATTCACTCGGTTTTCGAAGCATTGGTTTTCTATAAAAAAAAATTCTACCCCCCTCATGCAAAAATTTAGAATTCTCGGATTAAGTTGAATTTTGTCGGATTTTATCAAAGAGAGTGAATTAGTCGGACATATTGAACATGCTTCCGTTTTTCGGTGATTTCTTAATCTAGGAAGCTCCGATTGAAGTGATTTTCATTTCTGATTATTATAGAGGCATTAAATTCCCTTTTAGCTTAGGTTGGATTTTAATTTTGGGCCCTAAGCATATCAGTTTTATTAAGAGAGATTAAGGTGAATCTTACAAGATTTGTTCGGAGGACATTAATATAAGTTCAAATTGAGTTTCTTCTGTGGTGAGGAATTCCTCCCTCGTAGGTTTGCGCGTCCAGATGTCACGTAGGACGTCAGACATGTGACTCATCCGGGAGGGGTTCCAACACTTATGGTATCAAAGCGTTTCGGTTTAGGTCCGGGTTGAAGAAGAAAATTAAGGTTTTTATAACTTATTGTGCATTCTTTTGAAATTGCATTATTTGCATTATTTCCATGATTTTGCATTGTTTTACTACATGTTTATTTTGCATGATTTAAAAATCGTACTATACACTTTGAATATTGTTTTTTTGCATGAACTAAAGTTTTTCACTGATTTTATTTTGAAGGAGTAATTATGCCACCTCGCAGTAGAACTCGAGGAGCTCGGCTTCGTTCTCGCTCTCACCAGGGGAGCACAGATGAGTCTCATATCTCACAAGATGCAGGGACATACTCTGCTCCCAGCTCTGAGGCACCTAGTGTGCAACCCGAGGAGCCGCCTCCTCCTCCTACTATTCCTGCGATGGACCCGCAGTTTTTTCAGGCCTTCGCCCAGGCGTTCACTTTTGTCTTGGGTCAGGGATCTCAGGCTCCAGTGCCAGCTCCAGTGGTTAGGGGCGGACAGTATGATAAACTAAGGAAGTTTGGAGCGGTGGACTTTCATGGTACCACCAATCCGGAGGAAGCTGAATCTTGGCTTAAGAGGACTGAGTGGGTGCTTCTTCAGATGAAATGCTCTGATGAGGAGAAGCTGGAGTATACAGTGAGTCTATTGCAGGGGGATGCTCTCCACTGGTGGGAGTCAGTGCCACAGAGTCAGGTTGTGCCACCAGGGCTTACATGAAGTGATTTTGGAGAGTTGTTCAGGAAGAAATACCTCTCCCGGGTTTATATGCAGGAAAAGGCCAGAGAGTTTCTCAATTTGACTCAGAGGGAGATGTCTGTCAGCGAGTATGAGCTGAGATTCACTCAGTTATCCCGATATGCAGCTCATATTGTGGCCAGTGAGGAAGACAACTCAGAGGGAGATGTCTGTCAGCGAGTATGAGCTGAGATTCACTCAGTTATCCCGATATGCAGCTCATATTGTGGCCAGTGAGGAAGACAAGTGCAGAAAGTTTGAGGGAGGCCTTCACCTGGGCATCAAGGAGAAGGTGATCATCCATAATTTCTGTGATTTTCAGCAGCTGGTGGATGCTGCACTCCAGGCTGAGAAGCTGGAGAACATCAGGCAGGAGGTGAGCAGGAAGAGAAAGAGCAGAGGGCAGTCATCATCCAGGAGAGGGGGCAAAGTGCGATCGGTGGACAGTGGTAGAAAGAGTGCGGTTCAGAACATCCGTTCTATCATGTGATGGGTATATCGATAATTTGGATCGGGTCCGGATTGAGTACAGGCAAATGTTGCATTGTACATGCATTATAGTTTCTATAGACATCGGTAAATAATTGTTGATTTCATAAGCATATGAATGTACATACATGTATGACAATTTCCCGATTAAATCGCGTAAAGTGAAAATTTGGTTATAATTGTACAGATCAGGTTTTGAATATAGAATTGGAGTGAAATTGAAATTTGAGTATGGGAATGAGTATTTATTAATTTTGTGAAATTATAAGAATTTTTTCAGAATTTTTAGAGTATTGATTCCGGACCGGAAAATTGGCTTAGAGACTGATTAATTAGATTCTGGGTCCGTGATTGATTGACAATTGGTATGAAACAATTGGAGGTGTTATTTCTAGAATTATGGTTGCAAACCATTGTGAAATTGAGAGAAAAATATAATAAGAATTGGATTGTTAGACCCTAAGATTTGGGCATGTGGCATAAGAGTTGTCAAACATGCCCTTAGCTTTAAAATCTTTTATATATATACCCTTACCTTTGAGTTTGCCTCCTTCGACCGATTCCCTTTTGGTTTTGAGAAAAAATCTCATTTTCTTCTTCTCTTCTCCTTCGCGATTCATCGTTCTTGATTGTTGTTTCAATTTTCTTCCTTTGAATTGCTCCAATCATCGTTGTTAACCTAGCTAAATCGGATTTGAGAAAGATGATGAATATTGGAGGAGAAATGAAGGATTGTCGTCGATGTGTTTAGGCTTGATCGTTGAAGTGTTTTAGTGATTTTTAAGAGGTTGAAAGCTTGAATCAAGTAAGTTTATGCTCCTTTATGCCTTAAGTCGTTTAATTTGATCATTGAATTGAGTATGAAATTGTGTAGAAATTGATAAGTTTCGGATGTTAGGGTTTTTGAGAATTTCATTGATTTTGATTTGGGTATTTGATGAATAACGATTAAATGATGGATTTGAGGTTAGAAATAAGTTGGGTTTAATGTTTAAAATTGATTGAGAGTGTTTGGAATGGATTTGGGTAAATTTATATAAGAAGATCAGAAGAATTTCTGGGTTTCATATGCATTTACGGGATCGTGACTGCGCGAAGCGATGAACACGCCGTGGCGAAAACCACCCCATGGTGCACGTCATGATTTAAAAATGGATTATCGCCATGACGAGTTGAAATCATCGCCGCGCGCGACGAGTGAAGATGTGCGCCATGGCGAGAGATTCGTTTACACGTCGCGACGAGACCAAGGTGCGTCATGGCGAAAGGCGTGGATTCGCCATGGGAGAAACGAAGCGTCGTCGCATGAAGAAGAGGTCTCGCCATGGCGAAGACCATCATGCGCCATGTAGGGACCTTATTTTCCGAAAATGAAATTTAAGTATTTATGAGATGATTGTTACAAGTAATGAGTTTGAGGTTTTGATTTCAAATGAATTGGTTCCTTAGTAATTAATTGGAAATTAGAGACTAAGAAATTTGAATTGATAAGATGGAAATTTGGAATTGAATTCGATGATTATCGGATATCGAATGGCAATGAATAGTGAACGTGATTTTAATTAGAATGTGACTTTAGAGTATGGAAATTAGTAAATTGAATTATGGTATCTGGAATTGTTATGGATTAGAGTGAGAGTGATCAAATTGAGAAAATTTGGGAATGTCATAACATGTATAGTACGTAATCTATTCGATACATATGCATGATTGATTATTGGAATTGGTATAATTGGTAATGTGAGATTATTTGACTGTTTTTAAAGGCACCACCGAGCAATTCCACGGTATTTGGGACTTCCAGTCAGTAGCTTCGAAAGTGCGGTGAGTAACCTAGTTGGTTTCTCAGCCTATATGTGTTTAATTGTATGTACTTATGCCATGCGGAGTTAAGGATGGATATATGTGATTGCTATTGATTGATTTCGGACCATGGGTGTTTGAAATATTGAAAATGTGATATTGAAGTGTTAATTTGAGTAAATGTTATGGATGCATCAGTGAAATTGAATTAAATCTGTATATGATTGAAATACCGGACCAAAGGTCCGAAGAAATGAAAAATGGTACCGAAATGGAAAGTGACATATGCATTCATGCATAATTGAACGATCAGATAAAGATAGTTGTTGACCTGAGACGTCACTGTACTGAACCGAGCTTTGAGCTCGAGGGGACTAGTGCATACCCAGAGGGCTCTCCTATCCCTAATGTGAGTAGGCAGTAGTGCATACCCAGAGGACTCTCCTACTTGCCAAAATGCGAATCACATCGAACCGAGGGAGTTAGTGCATACCCAGAGGGCTCTCCTACTCCCTAGACGCGTCCGATTTCTGATAAGTGATAGGCGCTCAGTCACAACAATGAAAAGAAAATGAAAGTGCCACATGCACATTGCATATATGAATGATCAAATGTGAATTGTGTGAGAGGCGAAACGCCTCATAGTCGTGAAATTGAATGCATGGGATTTGATGAATGCGCTAATATGTGATATAATGTGAATTGTATGTATATGCATGAGTTGGGTGGACCATCTGTTGGGACCCGTTTTCGAAACCCAACTCATAACGAACGAATCGCAACTTAACTAATATCGCTTCATTTTTTTTTCCACTTACACATTGTTCAAAGTAGTTTCAATTTCCAATTTGTATTTCATCAATTCCTCAATCCTTTGAATCCTTCATAATCGATCATATCGCGTTCGCATTCGAAAACATTTTATCATTCGCTACAATCATATCTCTCTTTATCCCAATTTCGCTTATTACCAAATATTTGAATTTCGTCAATCCATCTCACGCCATTCATACATAATTTCCATATCATGTCCATACACAAATCCATACACAAAAGCACTTCAATATTTCCAACCCATCACACAAATCTTGGACCTCCCGTCCGAATCCCATCATACACATTTACATCCTATATCTAAACACTTCCATAATTCTCATTCATATCTCAAGTCATGATCAAAATTCACATTTATAAATACTAACCCTATTTCACTTACATAATCCCATCCCATAATCATATACAAATTTTAATGGCCTTACAAGCCACAATACAATCACAATATATAAAAATCCGAATGCAACTACAAAGATACAAAATCCTCTTTCCGCTCACGGATCTTCTTCTCATTACTTGGATGGTAATGAGGGGGGGCGAGCTTACGCTCAATGGGTAACAGTTTATAACAAAACAATAAGCAAAACTCTTGAAATCTTTTTCTTTTACGGTCTTAGAAAACATTTCTTTGAAATCAGAAGCACATTTTGAAGAAGTTCTTTTCTTCTTTGTCGTAATCACATTTTACAAATCAGATATCGTCTTAGGCTTTCAGCCACAAATCCATAGGTCACAAGACATGAATGCATCAACTTGGCAATTCACGTAAGCAATGCACACACAAATGGCTAGAGAGTTCCATAAACACGACGGAAACCAAGTTTACGTAATCACGACGAGTCCATTTTTCGGATCTCGTAAGCCACAAGCGGGCAGCCGGGAGAAGGCTATCACAATATTTTTGTCTACGTGCACGAGACTATCACAACGTTACTCTCTTGCCCACACAAAAGCACATATAATGCTCAAATCAATTTATCAAATGCTCTTTTCCTAATATACATGACCACGAAGTCTTTCAAGGCATAACACAATGTATTTTGCAATTCATCAAAATTTCATGTATCGAATCAAAATGATTTTCAAATCATTTATGCAATGATGCAACAATTATGATGCAATTTAAGTCAGAAAATCTCTTTGTTTAAAGAAAGCGGTAATGGCTTATAAATTCTATTATAAACGGATACCCACCTCGAATCCATGCTAGGAACTTGTCCAAAGCTCTAATTTCTCCGAAGCTTCTTTCTTTCGCCCACTTTGAAATTTCCTAGACCGAAATCATCCAAATTCATCATCATAAATACCATAACCCTCAAAATTTACTATAGAAACCCAATTCCAACATATTTCCAAGCTATCTAATGCATCAATTTACAAAGCCCCAATTTCCAAAATTGGGCATAAACCCTAACTCACATTAATCCAAAATTAAACCACCATCTTAGCATAGACATCACAACTAATTTCATAATCCACAAAACCATAATATTTTCCATGATTCTACACCAAAAATTTTAAGAAAAGCTTGAAGCTTGAAAATCGACTTTTACCTCACTCTTCACCATTTTCGGATTTTCTTAGCTCATCCTAGAGCTCTCTTCATCCTTCATCTTTTTCCCTCTTGGAGCATGTTCGAAATCCTCCTGGAAAGCTCACAAAATCGAACCCTAGCTGCTGTCTTTTCTTTTCTCTTTTCACCGAACCCACTCTTCTCTTTTATCTCTTCTTTCTTTCTTTCTTTTGTTTCTCTTTATTCTGTTTCTCTAACTCTCACGACCACAGCCTGCTTCTCCTCTATTTATACTACAGCCACATGCCATGTCATTTAATGAATGAGGAAAGACTCTCATGCCCCTCCTTATAAGCCTACTAACTTAACTCTTTAAGTGTTCTTCCAAAATTGCCCTTAAAAGTTGATATCTTGGCCCCAAATTACGATCAGGTAAATAAAGGAATTTTACAATAATTTCTTCTTCACAATGTTCCCCTCGATCATACGAATCCAACGCAACAAACCGCGCTTGATTCGGATCTAAAACGAAGAAGTTATGGCCAAAATACTATCGCATCTGCATAAAATCTGAGACTGCACATCGCACCGAGTTTCATTCCAATATCCGACAGTCTTAGAGGCTCCATCTTGATCGGGTTCTTCATCAAAGTTGTAGCCTTATAACTTTAGTTTAATCTCCAATTTGAATCACCTCAATCCGAGCTCTGTAGCTTCATATATCCTCAAAATACTGATCTGTGTGCAGACTGTTTTCCTTCCATCGCTTTCTCGTTCATCATCGATTTTCTATCGTCGATTTATCGTTCATCGCCTGATTTTCTATCGTCTGATTTACTGTTCATCGCCTGATTTCCTTCGTCTGACTTTTCCATCAGCTGATTTTGCATCAGCTAATTTTGGATCACTGATTTCCATCACTGATTTTTGCATCACTGATTTTCATCACCGATTTTCCTCCAAACTTCAAACGCTTATAACTTTTAACTCCGAACTCCAAATTGGACAAAATTGATGTCTATTTCATAGAGAAAGACTGATCTACAATGTTCATGAAGAACTTAAATCCAAATTCAGTCTCTAAAAGGGTCAAATATCTCAATTAATCTTTCGTCCGATTTTTGCATCTTCGGTTTTCCTATCACCGGGTTTTCTATCAGCTGGTTTTTCTATCCAAAGACATGTCCACTTATATAGATCATATCTTTTGACTCCGATATCCAAATTGGGCAAACTTGGTATCTATCTCATAGAAAAGAGATCTACAACTTTCAAGAAGGAAATTTTGTCTAAATCTATCGATATCAAGTCCATATCGTCTGCTTTTGCTTCAGCTGGTTTTTCTATCAGCTGGTTTTTCTATCAGCTGGTTTTTCTATCCAGCACATGTCTACTTATATAGATCATATCTTTTGACTCCGATATCCAAATTGGGCAAACTTGGTATCTATCTCATAGAGAAAAGATAGATCTACAACTTTCAAGAAGGAAATTTTGTCTAAATCTATCGATATCAAGTCCATATCGTCTGCTTTTGCTTCAGCTGATTTTTCTATCAGCTGGTTTTTCCATCATCTGATTTCTATCAGACATGTTTTGGCGCAAATGCCATAACTTTCTCTATAGGTGTCGAAATGACTTCATTCTTGGACTGTTAGAAAGTAGACATCTAGATCTATAACTCTCATGAAGACTACAAAGGCTGATTCTATCTCCTACATTCTGTAGCATCCACTTTTCCTATCAGCTGGTTTTTGCTACAGTACATCGTCTGGTTTTCAATCACCTAAACAACATCAAAACTTCAATCTATCATAACTTCTAGCCCCGATATCGAAAATTCGCAAACTTTATGGCTACCGAAAGCCCTCAACAAGCACTACATGTTCATGAATATCATTTTATCAAATTTCACTTAAATCAAAAGTCAACTATTCATCCCCAAAAGTCAAACTTTCATAATTCTTCATATTTTCACACCTTCACTAATTCTTCCAATTCTCACTCTTTCAATCTTTATTTCCTACCTTTCAACTTCCATTTCAATCATCTTAATCAACTCATTCATTTTAACTTTCATTAACTCATAATATTCACTCGACATTTCATAACATATACATATCTCTTTAAAGCCTCAAAGTCATCAAGACCAATCCATTCTTTCCATCTTGATTTCACATTTTTCCTCACTACCACAATACTCTTCGTCCAATCTACTTCAAGCACGATTCAATCTTCACAACTTAATCTATAACATAATACATATACAAAATACTCATTCTTTCCATACTTAAATCCTCCATATACAATTCATTCAACACATTCTTATGACAAACATTAAGCTATTTCTCAAATCATCCATAAGCCACAAAATACATACTTTTAGAATAAATTTTGAAAGCAACCACATATCACACAAAGTTCATTCACAAAGTTCATATACACAACTTATGGCACATTTTCAAATCAATGCAAGGTCATACTTGAACAAGCATTGGCGAGAACACAATAAAAGGTTCTTTACAAAGCTTTAGTGGGCATTTCTAGCCCCGATAAATCGAAGTCTCAAAATTTGCAATTTCAAAGAAGTTACATAAATAGTAACTATACAAACTTACTTTTCAATTATAAAGATGTTACCCATAATACAACATACACAAAACCCATTTCACGCTTTAACCCCAAATATCATTTAAAATTTCTCCAATTCACATTACCCAAATAAACATTTAACATCACTAATTTCTCATTTAATAATTCGACATCCAATTAAAGTTCGGGGCCCAACAATTCTCCCTCCTTAAAGAATTTAGTCCTCGAAATTCATATCACTTCTTGATTGGTTCCTCATTCGTGTTCAGATCACTCACAACTTTCAACTTCTTGTATCAATAATACCAATATCATATATTTCAAACATAATCGCATATTCGCATTTCAATCCGGGACATCTTTGTCGATAACACTATCTCATAAGACTCCATACGAACTAATTCATATCGACAGCAAATTCTCCCTTTCTCAACCATCATTATTAATTTCACATTCTTCTTATTACAATCACCATATAGCCCTCTTTCTATTCGAACTCAAACTTGGATCTGTTTTCAACCTCTCAAAACAATTCACAATTTCTTGATCCTTAATTCGGACGTACCAAGCCCCTACATGTTATGCTTCCTTTTTTTTTTTTTTGCTCTTGGTTCCAATAACCTCGATATCGAATTTTTGTTTATGCATTTAAAAAATACTTAGCCTTAATAGGAATTTCTCATTCATACAATCAAAATCTTTTGTATTCCTATTCCATGCTCTCAATTCAATGATTGTCCCCGCTTTTACGATCTGTACTTGCATAAATACTTTCAAGATGTTCTTTTATTCATCTGTCTCCAAGCTTTAAAGTAATCATTAGTGTAGCGACTCTTAAACATGTATCAACTCCTTAACTCATAGAACCTTAGTTGCTCACACATATGCAATCACTTCATTATGCTCCATTAGATTTTATCCAAATCTCTTATACAACATCGGTGCATCGACAAACTTTCCAAATTCATGCAGTTGATTTTCATTAAAATCATTCTTCAAAATTCTCCTTCCTTCCATTTATCATAAGTTTCATCGTTTTTCCTCACGTGTTCCGACTAGTCTCTCAATTAGTCGAATACTTTTAATACATCATCTACTCTTTGATCACTTGGTCTCCAATATTATTATGTTATCGGTCCCTTGGTTAACACCTCAATTATTATCATATTCCGTGTGCTTCTTGATTAGTCCTCGCGATTCCTTAAATAACCGATTCCTCATTAAGGTACATTATCACACTTTCTTTTCAATTTTCCAATTGACATTCTTTTTCAATGATTGTTTCCATTCCTTGAATTTCCTCATACCTCCCTTGGCTTATTTTCATGTTTGCTCATTCATACAAACTTACATCACATTGCAGCTCAACTGCACACTTAGCGCTTGTGATTGAAACACATTCAATAAAGCGGACTTGAGTCTCCAAACATACTTACACAAAGATACTTCTCTTTACATCAAACGAAATGCATACCTTCTCGTGGTTTATTCCACCCTTTTACTTGAGTCTCCATTAGAGCGGGACTCCAATACTTCTTGTCGAGTTATTACATATTCATTTCTTGACTTGTCCTTTCATTGATCATCCTTGAAATAAACTGTCGATTTGCTTAATCCAATAGCCTTTACGATCAAACCCTATGATATAAGAGACACATTCGTTTACTCTTATATCTCGGCATATCACCAATTCATATCTTATGCTCTTGATATACCAATCATACTAATTCAATAACCTCGAATATCACCTCTATTCAAATTTTACGCTCCATCGCAGATTACCTTTCGAAGAAAATCATCTATACCATACTTTATCTCGGTTCTCGATTCATTTCATAACTTAACTCAAGGGATCAAAGATGACTCCATAAGCTATATCTGAAAATAGATCTCATATACTCAATCACGATGATCAAAGATGCACTCTCAATAACTGGTTGCTACTCTTGGAAATTTATTTCGAGTCCACTATTCTGATCGATCCAAAAGGAGTATGAGATTCACATCACAACTCCTAGAAATCTATCATCTCATTTCAAATTTCCTCCTCAAGTTTATCGGTTCCTTTAAAAAGCAACTGGTTGATCCATACCGAGGTCCTTGTCCTCTGGACTATGGAAGAATTACCAAATTCCATTGTTGAATCGAGGTAAGAGCTTATAATCCCAGCTACTGGTCAAGGAAGACCTGCATTCTCTAGTCATACACTAACTTATCTGGCTTCCTGACCAGTTCCACTTTGCTTGCATACTACCTTTTATTCAATTCCTGCGAGTAATGATATATCCATATCGATTCAAACACTTACCTGCAGCATAATTCCATTACCGAAGTCACCGACATATCCATAAATACTGAATTCATGTCTAACATATCGGACCACGAAAATTCTTATTTCCAATTAGCCACACTTTCATTGCCTTATATTCTAACAAAATACCCTTCTTCCTATTGTCTCTCATAGTCCAAACATTTAGTAACAGTTCACACATATGACTTATTCTATACTCATCCGTGCCCTCCTTTAAGGGTGCGAAATCAGGTATAACTGATCCTTGCAAAACTCCTCATATCATGTTACGAGGTGGCACACTACTCCTTTATTTCTCATCCAATTCGAAATTATCGATACATATTCATCATGAAATTTTGACCTCAATTCCACTAATCTCTTCTTAATGCGAATGATTACCATCAAAAGGAATGTCGATAAGTACTCTGATCGAGGTCTAAATCATCTGACCGTTAAGGACGTCAACTTAACGATCCGAGACTCAAATTCTCAACCAAAGACTTTCGACACTTCCAATATAATGGCATTGAATCCGTATCTACCATAATTGCCTCTACTTATCCACAACTTCCTTTTCTCATATTAGAGTATCATCATTTTTCCTATTAGATCTATCACCTCAAACTTTTCACAATTTCTTATGCGTCTAACGCATACACATGCGCCCATGTAAGATCATAATACTGGCGCTCTGATATCATAAATGTTGGGACCCGTTTTCGAAACCCAACTCATAACGAACGAATCGCAACTTAACTAATATCGCTTCATTTTTTTTCCACTTACACATTGTTCAAAGTAGTTTCAATTTCCAATTTGTATTTCATCAATTCCTCAATCCTTTGAATCCTTCATAATCGATCATATCGCGTTCGCATTCGAAAACATTTTATCATTCGCTACAATCATATCTCTCTTTATCCCAATTTCGCTTATTACCAAATATTTGAATTTCGTCAATCCATCTCACGCCATTCATACATAATTTCCATATCATGTCCATACACAAATCCATACACAAAAGCACTTCAATATTTCCAACCCATCACACAAATCTTCGGACCTCCTGTCCGGAATCCCATCATACACATTTACAATCCTATATCTAAACACTTCCATAATTCTCGGTCATATCTCAAGTCATGATCAAAATTCACATTTATAAATACTAACCCTATTTCACTTACATAATCCCATCCCATAATCATATACAAATTTTAATGGCCTTACAAGCCACAATACAATCACAATATATAAAAAATCCGAATGCAACTACAAAGATACAAAATCCTCTTTTAGCTCACGGATCTTCTTCTCATTACATGGATGGTAATGAGGGGGGTGAGCTTCGCTCAATGGGTAACAGTTTATAACAAAACAATAAGCAAAACTCTTGAAATCTTTTCTTTTCGGTCTTAGAAAACATTTCTTTGAAATCAGAAAGCACATTTTGAAGAAGTTCTTTTCTTCTTGTAATCGAATCACATTTTACAAATCAGTATCGTCTTAGGCTTTCAGCCACAAATCCATAGGTCACAAGACATGAATGCATCAACTTGGCAATTCACGTAAGCAATGCACACACAAATGGCTAGAGTTCCATAAACACGACGAAACAAAGTTTACCGTAATCACGACGAGTCCATTTTTCGGATCTAAATAAGCCCTGGCAAGCGCAGCCGGGAGAAGGCTATCACAATATTTTGTCTCGTGCGAGACTATCACAACGTTACTCTCTTGCCCACACAAAAGCACATATAATGCTCAAATCAATTTATCAAATGCTCTTTTCCGAATATACACGACCACGAAGTCTTTCAAGGCATAACACAATGTATTTTGCAATTCATCAAAATTTCATGTATCGAATCAAAATGATTTTTCAAATCATTTATGCAATGATGCAACAATTATGATGCAATTTAAGTCAGAAAATCTCTTTGTTTAAAGAAAGCGGTAATGGCTTATAAATTCTATTATAAGCGGATACCCACCTCGAATCCATGCTAGAACTTGTCCAAAGCTCTAATTTCTCGAAGCTTCTTTCTTTAGCCCACTTTGAAATTTCCTAGACCGAAATCATCCAAATTCATCATCATAAATACCATAACCCTCAAAATTTACTATAGGAAACCCAATTCCAACATATTTCCAAGCTATCTAATGCATCAATTTACAAAAGCCCCAATTTCCAAAATTGGGCATAAACCTAACTCACATTAATCCAAAATTAAACCACCATCTTAGCATAGACATCACAACTAATTTCATAATCCACAAAACCATAATATTTTCCATGATTCTACAAAAAATTTTAAGAAAAGCTTGAAGCTTGAAAATCGGCTTTACCTCACTCTTCACCATTTTGGATTTTCTTAGCTCATCCTAGAGCTCTCTTAGTCCTTCATCTTTTCCCTCTTGGAGCATGTTGAAATCCTCCTGGAAAGCTCACAAAATCGAACCCTAGCTGCTGTCTTTTCTTTTCTCTTTTCACCGAACCCACTCTTCTCTTTTATCTCTTCTTTCTTTCTTTCTTTTGTTTCTCTTTATTCTTTCTCTAACTCTCACGACCACAGCCTGCTTCTCCTCTATTTATACTACAGCCACATGCCATGTCATTTAATGAATGAGGAAAGACTCTCATGCCCCTCCTTATAAGCCTACTAACTTAACTCTTTAAGTGTTCTTCCAAAATTGCCCTTAAAAGTTGATATCTTGGCTCCAAATTCTGATCAGGTAAATAAAGGAATTTTACAATAATTTCTTCTTCACAATGTTCCCCTCGATCATACGAATCCAATGCAACAAACCGCGCTTGATTCGGATCTAAAACGAAGAAGTTATGGCCAAAATACTATCGGACCGTACAAAATCGAGACTGCACTAATCGCACCGAGTTTCATTCCAATATCCGACAGTCTTAGAGGCTCCATCTTGATCGGGGTTCTTCATCAAAGTTGTAGCCTTATAACTTTAGTTTAATCTCAATTTGAATCACCTCAATCCGAGCTCTGTAGCTTCATATATCCTCAAAATACTGATCTGTGTGCAGATGTTTTCCTTCCATCCGCTTTCTTGTTCATCATCGATTTTCTATCGTCGATTTACTGTTCATCGTCTGATTTTCTATCGTCTGATTTACTGTTCATCGTCTGATTTCCTTCGTCTGACTTTTCCATCAGCTGATTTTGCATCAGCTGATTTTTGAATCGGTGATTTCCATCGGTGATTTTTCATCGGTGATTTTCATCGGTGATTTTCCTCAAACTTCAAACGCTTATAACTTTTAACTCCGAACTCCAAATTGGACAAAATTGATGTCTATTTCATAGAAAAGACTGATCTACAATGTTCATGAAGAACTTAAATCCAAATTCAGTCTCTAAAAGGGTCAAATGTCTCAATTAATCTTTCATCTGATTTTTGCATCTTCCGTTTTCCTATCACCTGGTTTTCTATCACCTGGTTTTTCTATCCACACATGTCCACTTATATAGATCATATCTTTTGACTCCGATATCTAAATTGGGCAAACTTGGTATCTATCTCATAGAAAAGAGAGATCTACAACTTTCAAGAAGGAAATTTTGTCTAAATCTATCAATATCAAGTCCATATCGTCTGCTTTTGCTTCAGCTGGTTTTTCTATCAGCTGGTTTTCTATCAAGCACATGTCCACTTATATAGATCATATCTTTTGACTCCGATATCCAAATTGGGCAAACTTGGTATCTATCTCATAGAAAAGAGATCTACAACTTTAAAGAAGTAAATTTTGTCTAAATCTATCGATATCAAGTCCATATCGTCTGCTTTTGTTTCAGCTGGTTTTTCTATCAGCTGGTTTTCCATCATCTGATTTCTATCAGACATGTTTTGGCGCAAATGCCATAACTTTCTCTATAGGTGTCGAAATGACTTCATTCTTAGACGGTTAGAAAGTAGACATCTAGATCTATAACTCTCATGAAGACTACAAAGGCTGATTCTATCTCCTACATTCTGTAGCGTCCACTTTTCCTATCAGCTGGTTTTTGCTACAGATATAAATCGGTTTTCAATCACCTAAACAATATCAAAACTTCAATCTATCATAACTTCTAGCCACGATATCGAAAATTCATAAACTTTATGACTACGAAAGCCCTCAACAAGCACTACATGTTCATGAATATCATTTTATCAAATTTCACTTAAATCAAAAGTCAACTATTCATCCCCAAAAGTCAAACTTTCGTAATTCTTCATATTTTCACACCTTCACTAATTCTTCCAATTCTCACTCTTTCAATCTTTATTTCCTACCTTTCAACTTCCATTTCAATCATCTTAATCAACTCATTCATTTTAACTTTCATTAACTCATAATATTCACTCGACATTTCATAACATATACATATCTCTTTAAAGCCTCAAAGTCATCAAGACCAATCCATTCTTTCCATCTTGATTTCACATTTTCCTCACTACCACAATACTCTTCGTCCAATCTACTTCAAGCACGATTCAATCTTCACAACAATCTATAACATAATACATATACAAAATACTCATTCTTTCCATACTTAAATCCTCCATATACAATTCATTCAACACATTCTTATGACAAACATTAAGCCATTTCTCAAATCATCCATAAGCCACAAAATACATACTTTTAGAATAAATTTTGAAAGCAACCACATATCACACAAAGTTCATTCACAAAGTTCATATACACAACTTATGACACATTTTCAAATCAATGCAAGGTCATACTTGAACAAGCATTGGCGAGACACAATAAAGGTTCTTTACAAAGCTTTAGTGGGCATTTCTAGCCCCAATAAATCGAAGTCTCAAAATTTGCAATTTCAAAGAAGTTACATAAATAGTAACTATACAAACTTACTTTTCAATTATAAAGATGTTACCCATAATACAACATACACAAAACCCATTTCACGCTTTAACCCCCAAATATCATTTAAAATTTCTCCAATTCACATTACCCAAATAAACATTTAACATCACTAATTTCTCATTTAATAATTCTGACATCCAATTAAAGTTCGGGCTGACACCATCGATGATGGTTTCTCCGAGTTCGCAAACTCACCCAACATTGCAATTTTTTTTCAGAAATGAATAGTACCAGATTAGACAAGCGGGAGTATGACTACCGCTAGCAAGGCAGAGTAAAGGGTCGGGATCAGTGTTGTTCACATCTGCATTAATGTAGTGATTTTATTAAGTGGGCCCCAATTGATTATGTGTAATGGTATTGTATTACTGAAAATGTTCAGAAATGGCATTGGGCCCAGTTGGGTCATGCATTTCTATTTATGAAATGATTGAGCACTATTGAGTGCTAGTTAATGAATGAAATTGTTTTATATCTAAAAATGTTTTTGTTATAAATCGGGCCCAAATTATTTATTGTTCTTGCGCACTCAACCGTTTTTGAAAGAAAGAAAATTTTCATAACGAGTTTTAAAGTGTATTTGATTTGCTCTAGCATACCACCATCGCGGGTCACAGGCTCGGATATCACTGTAGATGTCGGGTTCAGGTCTCACGGGAGTGGGGTGCTACATGGACTCAGAGTCAGGGTAGCAGTAGTGCCCCTTAGCAGAGCAAGCAGATCAGGGCTGGTCGATCTGAGCTTCCTCGGTGGGAGAAGCAGCGGGGATCGAGAGAAGCGAAAGCAGAACCCTTTATGTGAGCACTGTGGGAACCTACATCAGGGTGAGTGCTATAAACTTTCGGGTGCCTGTTTTAAGTGTGGAGAGAAGGGCCACAGGATCAGAGACTGACCTCAGATGACTAGGGGGAAGGATCTCAGCCACAGACTCAGAGGAGAGCGAGAGCAGTGAGGGACTAGACCAATTCTTTGGGGTGGCGATTCAGGTCGATGAAGAAGCCTAATCTTTCAGGGAGACCGAGAGGGAAAGCACAGGCAAGGGTGTTTGCCATGACACGGGAGGAAGCTGCAGTCGCACCGGAGGTTGTTACTGGTATGGCTTAGCTCTTTCATTCTACTGTGTATGCACTGTTTGATTCTGGTAGCACCCATTCCTTTGTTTCTGCAAGCATGGTCTTACCTGGTATGCAGTCAGACCTTTTGGATACTTTTCTGCTTGTTATTACTCCATTAGGGAGAAATGTGATTGTGAGCAGAGTATATAGAGACTGTGACCTTATTATCGAGGGATCTAGATTGGTAGTGGATCTGCTACCTCTAGATATGAAGGGGTTAGATGTGATCATCAGAATGGATGTGATGAAAAAGTATCAGGCAAAGCTTGACTGTGGTTTAAAGGAAGTGGAATTTAATCTGGGTGAGGGTCAGAAAGTAATTTTTAGAGGAGACATAAAGTTGACACCGTCACGACTTGTATCAACTTTGTTAGCTGATAAACTGATGGGAAGAGGCTGTGAGGCTTTCTTGGCGTGTGTAGTGGATACTGGTATGCAGGAGAGCAGGGTGGAGGATATTCCAATTGTGAGAGAATTTCCTGATGTGTTTCCTGAGGAGTTGCCCGATTTGCCACCGGAGAGGGAGATTGAGTTTGCTATTGATTTGGCTCCCGGGACGGCTCCTATCTCTATTCCACCATACAGGATGGCTCCAACTGAGCTGAAAGAGCTTAAGGAGCAGTTGGAGGATTTATTAGAGAAGGGATTTATTAGGCCGAGCACTTCACCTTGGGGAGCGCCGGTCTTGTTTGTTAAAAAGAAAGATGGAATTTGGCGAATGTGCATTGATTACAGGAGGATCAATAAGGTGACGGTGAAGAACAAGTATCCTATACCTCAGATTGATGATTTGTTTGATCAGCTGTAGGGGCAACGGTCTTCTTTAAGATTGATCTCAGGTCTGACTACCATCAACTCAGGATTAAGGAGTCTGATATGAGCAAGACAGCTTGTTAGACCCCGATCCCTTTTTCCCTATTAAATAGGTTTGCAATTTAAATTGTCTTTTGGTTAGTATGAAATTAGGGTTTTATTAGATTTCCTATTGGTTAGAATAATTTGGGATTTTAGTGCAATAATTATTAATTGAAGGAATTTAGTTAAATTAGAAGTTTAATTTTGGTGTTAGATTTTTAAAAAGAATAAGAAAATGGTAAATGAGGCCATAAAATAGTGTTAGGATAAATTAGGAAGTGTTTATAAGGTTTTAAGGCTTTAGGTTACTTAAGTGGGATTTTAGCCCTTTGGCATGTCTTTTAAATGATGGGGAAAGCAAATAAGTGGGCTAGGGTTTTTAAGGTGAAGCAAATGAAAAAGAAAGGAAGCAAGTGGGCTTTTAAGTGGGAGCCCACGAAATTAGTAATTGGTTGGAGGGAAAGATGAAATTTTGGGAAAGTTTAAGTTAGAATGAGGGAAAGTTGGACTTTTGGGCTTTTAAGAGGGAGCCCACGAAAATTTAAGTTGGAAGGAGGGAAAATGAAAATTTGGGAAAGGTTATAAGGAGGGAAACAATTTGGGCTTGAAGACTTGGGCTTAGGGTTTAAGTTAAAGAGTAGGTTAATGTAAGGAAGCTTAGGAAGTTAAAGAGTTAGGAAGCTTAGGTTAATGTAACGAAAATTGCAAGGGAGAGGCAAGGTGATGTCGTTTTTGGCTTAGGTGAATAAGTGAGAAAGAAGCAAATTAGATCTTTTGTTGGGTAGTCATCCGAAAATCATCAAGAGAGGAGGAGAGTGAGTAGGTTTCGAAAATTCAAAGAAGAAAGAAGAAGGGAGAGGTTCGGCCATCAAGTAAGAAGAAGAAGAAGGTAGGTTTTCAAGGTTTTCAAGCTTTAGGAAGGTTGATTCAAGTGGTTTATGTAAGAAGAAAGGACAAAGAAAGAGGTTCTCCATCTTTAGAAGCAAAGAAGATGTCGTAGGTCACTACAAGGTAAAAGGAATTCGAATTTCTTGGTTATATTGTTAGGATTTTATCTTTCTTGTTTCATATTGGTGATTAGAAGAGTGATTAGAAGGAAATGTTGTTGGAGGAGAGGAGAAAAATCAGATTGTGTAGGTTAGGGTTTTCAAAATTTATAAATTGATTTGTTAGAGTTTTGTTTTTCATGTTTTTAAAGGATGATTGGAAGAGTTTATAGAGGAAGAATAGGAAAGGAAAGAGTTTCCCACCATTAGAAACTAGGAGGGTGATGTCGTGGGTTTCATGAGGGAAGAAGAATTTGAAATTTCATGGCTTTATTGTTAGGGTTTGTCTAATGGTGGTTTGGAGAGTGTGTTGTGAAGGAAAAATGAAAGAAGAAAAAAATTAGGGAAGCTTAGTGAAAAAAAATCAGCATGCATGGATGGCTCTAGGGTTGAGAATTTTCGAAAATAATGGATTAAATTGAGAGAAGTTTGAGTTAATATAGCATAGGAATGGTATAGGAAATGTTTAGGTTAGGTTATGTAGATTGAAGGTCAAGTTTTTTACATTCTTGAAAATTCCAGCATAGGTATCTTTGATTAATTAGACTTGTTATGTTTTGTTTAAGGTCAATTAAGACATTTGGAGCTTGAGGAAGGACAAGTTAAACAATTTCCAAGCCAAAGAAGTCAAGGTGGGTAACTTTTTAATAATTGAGTAATGAGCTACTTAAATATCTCTTAAATGGTTTCCTATGACTTTCAAAGTTTGAATGAAGTGGTATTTATGATAGTTTAAATATGTATTATGTGCCTTTTTATGTAAATACAATGTGTAACTATGTATAAATTGTTTGTCAAGATTATGTGAAGGTGAATTGTTGTAATGGCCAATTGTGGCCAATCTTTATGAATAGTGTAATGTTTGGAAAATTGATTGAAAGTGAAAAGATTTGAATATGTGATTTTAGATGAATGCCTAAGGTGAAATTGCATGATTATTTGGGTTTGTAGTGATCCCCTCTGTTAGCAAGTGCGCACTTATCTATTAGGCTTCTCCCGCCTGCCCGCTAGTGGCATAGGAGTTCAAATCGACTCCCTTACATTCCGCGGCTACATGGTCGCTTGTCGGACATGTGTAATGCGCCTTATTAGGATCACTCAAACCATCGATATGTGATTTTGTGTTATTATATGACATTCGTTGATTTTGTTGTAAATGTTTTATTGTATTAGAAACTGAAGTTGTTGAATATTGACTAGAAATTTAATTGTTGATGCATGCTTTAGCTTATGCTTGGCTATTAAACTGTTACCCACGGAGCCGTCGTGCTCACCCCCTTCCTCCCTCCACAAGTATTGAGCAAGAGACCGGGTCGTCGCATCGGGAATAAGGCATTACTCCGATGCTTTTGTTTTTGAAGTTATATTTTTGAAAACAATGCTTTGGCTAGCATTTTATGGGCTTTTGTAATCGTTCTTTGGAATTTTGATGTATCCGGGCTAAAATGCTCTTTAAAGCATTGTATTTGCTTATTTCATGTAAATATTAAGGTTTTGAAGTTTCCTTTGTATATTGTATATGTTTAAGCATGTATGGTTGTATGTTTGTAAAAGTAAGCATGAGCTTGTAGTTTCTTTATGATTTGGAAATGAATTGATGTTTAGGAGTTAGGTTAGAATGTCTAAGATTGTGTTGTTGTCATTTGGAGTTGATGTGGTTTGGTTGTTGGATATGTGTGAGAATTTGGGAGATTGAAGTGTTTTTGTGTAGGTGGAAGTTAGGTTGGACAATTGAAGATTTTGGCTAGAGCATTTTTTAGGGAAGCTGCTGTCCATTTTTTTTTAAAATAGGCAGCCACCTTGCTTTGGCTTTTAGAGCATGTTAGAGTAGGAATTTGAGTGAGAGATATTTCTTAAAGTTTGTAGAGCTTGTCAAGATCTTTAAAACGGTATAAAATGGGTTAATTTTCGACTTAAGATTAAAAAGTTATAGGCATTTGAAAGTTTCTGATTACTATTTATTTGGTAATTTTCACTATTCATATGGTAATTAGCTAAACAACAACTTTAAACAAGTTTATACTTCTTTTGATGATCGATATGCCTTTTGTTTTCTTCATGAAGGTTGTAAAACATCTTTGAATCTTTCCAATGATGACATATAGGACATTTTCGATTCTTTTATATCAAAAGTTGTAACTTTTCAATTTTGGCATGATGTAGGAGCAGTTAAGTTTGGAATAAACCTTTAAAGCAACTTATGGATGACTTTGTTTTTAACATCTTCTTCGAACGGTGTGGCGTTCCTAATTAGTTTTTGATAGACGCTAAATCTTCGAAATTTGGATTTCGAGACATTTTCTGTTTTCATTTGACCTAGAGGCATGGAATTTCGGATTAGCTTAGGCATAAGAGTAGTTATGGGCCCTAAGCAGATTATATTTTTTTATTGGAGGATAATTAGGGTAAATTTATCAAGTTTATTCGGATAACATGCACTTAAGTTCGATTCGAGGTTTCTTTCGTGGTAAGGAATCCCTTCCTCGTGGGATGCGCGTTCAGATGTCACTCAGGACGTCGGACACGTGTCACACCAGGGAGGGGTTCCAACACTTAAGGTATCAGAGCTTTCGGTTTAGATTCGGGTAGAAGGAGAACTTTAGGATTTTCATGATCTTTATTAAACTTACATGATTTGTGTTCTTTTGCATTGTTTTAAATTGATTTTACATGCCTACATGGTTATTTCGACTAAATGATGATTTTGGATGATTGTAACTTGAGTGTTGCACGATACTTTTTGAATTAAAGTTTTTCACTGGTTTTATTTTGAAGGAGTAAATATGCCACCTCGGCGTAGATCCCGCGGAACTCGTTCTCGCTCTAGTTCCCGCTAGGGGAGCACAGATGAGTCGCATGTCCCACAAGATGCGGGGACACACTCAGCTCCTGGCTCAGAGGCACCTAGTGTGCAACCTGAGGAGCAACCTCCTCCTCCTCCTGCTATGCCTACGATGGATCCGCAGTTTTTCCAGGCCTTTGCCCAGGCATTCACCTTGGCCATGGGACAGGGATCTCAGGCTCTAATGACAGCTCCAGTGATTCGGGGCGGGCAGTATGACAAGTTACGGAAGTATGGTGCGGTGGACTTTCATGGTACCACAAATCCTGAGGAAGCTGAAGCTTGGATGAAAAGAACATAGAGGGTCCTAGTGCAGATGAAATGCACAGATGAGGAGAAGCTTGAGTATGCAGTGAGTCTATTGCAGGGGAATGCTCTTCACTGGTGGGAGTCGGTGCCACAGAGTCAGGCTGTACCTCCCGTGTTATCATGGAGGGATTTTGGAGAATTATTCAGGAAAAAGTACTTCTCTCGGGTTTATATGCAAGAAAAGGCGAGAGAGTTTTTGAATTTGGCTTAGAGGGAGCTGTTTGTTAGTGAGTATGAGCTGAGATTCACCCAACTGTCTCGGTATGCAGCATATATGGTGGCTAATGAAGAAGATAAGTGCAGAAAGTTTGAAGGAGGCCTCCACCTGGGAATTAGGGAGAAGGTAGTGATTCATAACTTTTTCGATTATCGGATTTGGTGGATGCGGCACTCAGTGTAAAAAGCGGAGAACATCGACAGAGGTGGCAGGAAAAGAAAGGGTAGAAGCGGCTTCTAGGAGAGGGTAGTGTTTAGACTGCTTCGGGGTGAGAAGAGTTTTCGTGTGCAGAGCCGGGGGAGGCGAGGTGCCCTCAGAGAGCAAGCAATTGAGCGAGTCGGTCAGAGGCCTCCTCGGTGGGAGAAGCAGCGAGACGAGAGAAGAAGAACCCGACCCTCATGTGAGCATTGTGGGAACCCCATCGAGGTGAATGTCGAATTGTCAGTGCTTGCTTCAAGTGTGGAGAGAAGGACACATGATTAGAGATCGTCTCTCTGTGGGCCCGAAGGCGGGATCTCGATCCACAGCTCGAGAGGAGAGTGGAGACAGTGGGGACGGACCGGTTTACAGGTGGGCGCCTGGGTCGATGAAGAAGCCCATTCCTCCAGGGGAGACCGAGAGGGCAACTACTGTGCTCGGTATTTGCTATGACTCGAGAGGAGGCAGTAGCAGACCGAGGTTATTCTTGGTATGGCTCACTTTTCATTTTGATGTTTATGTTCTCTTTGATTCTGGTTCCACCCATTCCTTTGTCTCTGCGAGTGTGTTATTGCTCGGTATGCAGTCAGTTCTTTTGGATGAGTTTCTGTTTGTTAGTACTCCGTTAGGGAGGACTGTTATTGTGAGCCGGATCTTTCGAGATTGTGAGCTTGTGATTGATGGATCTAGTTTGGTGTTGATCTACTACCTCTAGATCTGAAGGGGTTAGATGTGATCGTCAGAATGGACGTGATGGAGAAGTATAAGGCGAAGCTGGATTGTGGTAAAAAGGAAGTAGAATTTGATCTGGGTGAGGGTCAGAAAGTAGTTTTCAGAGGAGACAGAAAGTTGACACCGCCACGGCTTGTTTCAGCTTTATTAGCTGATAGACTGATGGGAAGAGGCTGTGAAGCCTTCTTGGCGTGTGTTACGGATACCAAGTGAAGGAGAGTAAGGTGGAGGATATTCCCATTGTGAGGAATTTCCTAATGTGTTTCTGAAGAGTTGCGGTTTGCTATCGAAGAGGAGATTGAGTTTGCTATTGATTTGGCTCCGGGACGACTCTATTTTGATTCCACCTTACAGATGGCCCACTAAAGTGAAGGAGCTAAAAGAGCGGTTGGGGATTTGTTAGAAGGGATTCATTAGGCGAGTTTCTCACCCCAGGAGCGCCGGTCTTGTTTGTTAGAAAGAAAGATGGAACTTGGAGAATGTGCATTGACTACAGGAGGCTAAATAAAGTGACAGTGAAAAACAAGTATCCATTGCCCCGGATAGATGACTTGTTTGATCAGCTGTAAGGAGCAACGGTTTTCTCCAAGATTGATCTCAGGTCTGGCTACCATCAACTCAGGATTAAGGCGTCTGATGTGAGCAAGACAGCCTTCCGGACTCGGTATGACCATTATGAGTTTTTGGTTATGCCATTTGGACTGACCAATGCTCCTGCTGCTTTTATGGATTTTATGAACAGGGTCTTTAAGGAATTTTTGGATCAGTTTGTTATCGTGTTTATCGATGACATTCTGGTGTATTCCAGGAGTGAGGGAGATCATGAGGAGCACTTGAGGATTGTATTGCAGAGACTGAGGGAGAGAGAATTGTATGCCAAATTCACGAAATGTGAATTTTGGCTGCGTGAGGTGGTCTTTCTTGGTCATATCGTTTTTGAAAATGGGGTACATGTAGACCCAAAGAAAGTTGAAGCTGTAGTAAATTGGCATGCTCCGACGACAGTGAAAGAGGTGAGGAGCTTTCTGGGTTTAGCTGGTTACTATAGGAGATTTGTGGAGGGATTTTCCTTGATTGCTGCTCCTTTGACTAAGTTGTTAAGGAAAAATAAAAATTTATGCTGGTGATGAATGCGGAGAAGTTTTGAGGAGTGAAGCACAGATTGACTAGTGCTCCAGCTCTAGCTTTTCCCACGGAGATGGGAGTTTTTCGTGTATAGTGATGCTTCGAGAAAGGGGTTAGGATGTGTGCTTATGCAGAAGATAAGGTGATAGCATATGCCTCACGGCAGCCTAAAGCCTTATGAGGTGAATTATCCGACCCATGATTTGGAGTTAGCGGCAGTGATCTTTGCTTTGAAGATCTGGAGACATTATTTGTATGGGGTTGACGAGGATCTTCTGAGATCACAAGAGTCTCAAATACTTGTTGAGTCGAAGGAGTGAATTTGAGATGCGGAGGAGGTGTATTGAGTGCTTAAAGACTATGACCTGTTGATCGAGTATCATCCAGGTAAGGCAAATGTTGTTGCAGATGCCTTGAGCAGGAAGTCTTCCATAGCATATGTTCAGACAGTGTATCTGCCGCTATTGGAAGAGATGGCTAAACTCAGAATCAGTTTAGAGCAAGAAGAGTCTGATTGCATGATTGCTACTTTCAAGGTAAGACCGATCCCCAGAGAGAACGTGAAAGAGTTGCAGATTCAGGATCCCGAGTTGAGTAAGCTACGGGAAGAGGTGCAGAGAGGTAAAGAGTCTGATATGGTGCTAAGTGATGATAGACTCCTGACAGTCAGGAATAGGCTCTGTATTCCTGATGTTAAGGAGGTTAAAGATGGGATTCTGGATGAGGCGCACAATGCACCTTATGTTATGCACCCAGGCAGTACCAGGATGTACAGGGATCTCAGAGAACATTTCTGGTGGAGAGGTATGAAGAAAGATGTGGCTGAGTATGTGAGCAAGTGTCTGGTGTGTCAGCAGGTCAAGGCTGAACATCAGGCACCTTCAGGCCAATTGAGGCCATTATCCATTCCTGAGTGGAAATGGCAGAAAGTGACTATGGATTTTCTGATGGGATTGCCCAGGACCAGTAGGAGGCATGATGCCATATGGTTGATTGTGGATAGATTGACAAAATCAGCTCATTTTCTGGCAATCAAACAGACAGATCCGCTGCATGTGCTAGCTAAGAAGTATATCGATGAGGTTGTGAGATTGCATGGAATCCCGGATTCGATTGTGTCTGATAGGGATCCTCGATTTACTTCGAGATTTTGGGGTAGTTTACAGGAAGCTTTAGGTACTAAGTTGAATTTTAGTACTGCTTTTCATCCTCAGACAGATGGTCAGTCTGAGAGGACCATTCAGACTCTTGAGGGAATGCTCCGAGCTTGTGTGATGGATTTTTGAGGAGCTTGAGATGAACACTTGCCATTGATCGAATTTGCTTACAACAATTCGTATCATTCGAGCATTCAGATGGCTCCTTATGAGGCTCTGTATGGGAGGAGAAGTCGGACTCCGGTGTGTTGGGATGAAGAGGGAGACAGGAAACTTTTGGGACCAGAGTTGATACAGATGACTGTTGATAAGGTCAATTTGATTAAGTACAGGCTGAAGGCAGCTCAGGACAGGATAAAGAGCTATAAGGATGCTCATAGGAAAGAGATGGAGTATGAGGTCAGCGATAAAGTGTTTCTTAAGACTTCTCCATGGAAAGGGATTCTGAGATTCGGCAAGAAGGGTAAACTGAGTCCAAGGTATGTGGGACCTTATGAGATACTGGAGAGGATTGGTCCATTGACTTACAGGTTAGCCTTGCCTCCAGAGTTATCTCAGATACATGATGTTTTTTATGTTTCTATGCTGAGGAGATATCGATCAGATCCCTCCCATGTCATTCAAGCTGATGAAGTTCAGTTGAGTGATGATTTGAGTTATGAAGAGCTTCGGTCTGATTTTAGATACTAAAGAAAAGGTTCTTAGGAACAAGACTGTGCAGTTAGTAAAAGTTTTATGGAGGAACCATTCGGTGGAAGAGGCCACGTAGGAGCCAGTGGAAGCTATGAAGGAGAAGTATCCTCAGCTCTTCATTGATTCAGGTAAGAATTTCGAGGACAAAATTCTTTTAAGGGGGGAAGAAATGTTAGACCCCGGTCCCTTTTTCCCTATTAAATAAGTTTGCAATTTAAATTGTCTTTTGGTTAGTATGAAATTAGGGTTTTATTAGATTTCCAATTGGTTAGAATAATTTGAGATTTTAGTGCAATAATTATTAATTGAAGGAATTTAGTTAAATTAGAAGTTTAATTTTGGTGTTAGATTTTTAAAAAGAATAAGAAAATGGTAAATGAGGCCATAAAATAGTGTTAGGATAAATTAGGAAGTGTTTATAAGGTTTTAAGGCTTTAGGTTACTTAAGTGGGCTTTTAGCCCTTTGGCATGTCTTTTAAATGATGGGGAAAGCAAATAAGTGGGCTAGGGTTTTTAAGGTGAAGCAAATGAAAAAGAAAGGAAGCAAGTGGGCTTTTAAGTGGGAGCCCACGAAATTAGTAATTGGTTGGAGGGAAAGATGAAATTTTGGGAAAGTTTAAGTTAGAAGGAGGGAAAGTTGGACTTTTGGGCTTTTAAGAGGGAGCCCACGAAAATTTAAGTTGGAAGGAGGGAAAATGAAAATTTGGGAAAGGTTATAAGGAGGGAAACAACTTGGGCTTGAAGACTTGGGCTTAGGGTTTAAGTTAAAGAGTTGGTTAATGTAAGGAAGCTTAGGAAGTTAAAGAGTTAGGAAGCTTAGGTTAATGTAACGAAAATTGCAAGGGAGAGGCAAGGTGATGTCATTTTTGGCTTAGGTGAATAAGTGAGAAAGAAGCAAATTAGGTCTTTTGTTGGGTAGTCATCCGAAAATCATCAAGAGAGGAGGAGAGTGAGTAGGTTTCGAAAATTCAAAGAAGAAAGAAGAAGGGAGAGGTTCGGCCATCAAGTAAGAAGAAGAAGAAGGTAGGTTTTCAAGGTTTTCAAGCTTTAGGAAGGTTGATTCAAGTGGTTTATGTAAGAAGAAAGGACAAAGAAAGAGGTTCTCCATCTTTAGAAGCAAAGAAGATGTCGTAGGTCACTACAAGGTAAGAGGAATTCGAATTTCTTGGTTATATTGTTAGGATTTTATCTTTCTTGTTTCATATTGGTGATTAGAAGAGTGATTAGAAGGAAATGTTGTTAGAGGAGAGGAGAAAAATCAGATTGTGTAGGTTAGGGTTTTCAAAATTTATAAATTGATTTGTTAGAGTTTTGTTTTTCATGCTTTTAAAGGATGGTTGGAAGAGTTTATAGAGGAAGAATAGGAAAGGAAAGAGTTTCTCACCATTAGAAACTAGGAGGGTGATGTCGTGGGTTTCATGAGGGAAGAAGAATTTGAAATTTCATGGCTTTATTGTTAGGGTTTGTCTAATGGTGGTTTGGAGAGTGTGTTGTGAAGGAAAAATGAAAGAAGAAAAAAATTAGGGAAGCTTAGTGAAAAAAAATCAACATGCATGGATGGCTCTAGGCTTGAGAATTTTCGAAAATAATGGATTAAATTGAGAGAAGTTTGAGTTAATATAGCATAGGAATGGTATAGGAAAGGTTTAGGTTAGGTTATGTAGATTGAAGGTCAAGTTTTTTACATTCTTGAAAATTCCAGCATAGGTATCTTTGATTAATTAGACTTGTTATGTTTTGTTTAAGGTCAATTAAGACATTTGGAGCTTGAGGAAGGACAAGTTAATCAATTGCCAAGCCAAAGAAGTCAAGGTGGGTAACTTTTTAATAATTGAGTAATGAGCTACTTAAATATCTCTTAAATGGTTTCCTATGACTTTCAAAGTTTGAATGAAGTGGTATTTATGATAGTTTAAATATGTATTATGTGCCTTTTTATGTAAATACATTGTGTAACTATGTATAAATTGTTTGTCAAGATTATGTGAAGGTGAATTATTGTAATGGCCAATTGTGGCCAATCTTTATGAATAGTGTAATGTTTGGAAAATTGATTGAAAGTGAAAAGATTTGAATATGTGATTTTGGATGAATGCCTAAGGTGAAATTGCATGATTATTTGGATTTGTAGTGATCCCCTCTGTTAGCAAGTGCGCACTTGTCTATTAGGCTTCTCCCGCCTGCCCGCTAGTGGCATAGGAGTTCCAAAATCAGACTCCCCTCTGTTCACGGCTACACATGGTCGCTTGTCGGACATGTGTAGTACGTCCTGTTAGGATCACTCAAACCATCTAAAATGTGATTTTGTGTTATTATATGACATTCGTTGATTTTGTTATAAATGTTTTATTGTATTAGAAACTGAAGTTGTTGAATATTGACTTGAAATTTAATTGTTGATGCATGCTTTAGCTTATGCTTGGCTATTAAACTGTTACCCACGGAGTCGTCGTGCTCACCCCTTCCTCCTCCACGGTATTGAGCGAGAGATCGTCGTCGCGCCGGGAATAAGGCATTACTCCGATGCTTTTGTTTTGAAGTTATATTTTGAAAACAATGCTTTGGCTAGCATTTTATGGGCTTTTGTAAACGTTCTTTGGAATTTTGATGTATCCGCTAAAATGCTCTTTAAAGCATTGTATTTGCTTATTTCATGTAAATATTAAGGTTTTGAAGTTTCCATTGTATATTGTATATGTTTAAGCATGTATGGATGTATTTTTGTAAAAGCAAGCATGAGCTTGTAGTTTCTTTATGATTTGGAAATGAATTGATGTTTAGGAGTTAGGTTAGAATGTCTAAGATTGTGTTGTTGTGTTGGGTCCGGGGGAGACAGGCCCAGCCATAAGCCCATGACCAGGGGTCCAGGGAGGCAGGCCCATATAGCCCTACAACCCCATAAATTGGTATTGTCCTCTTTGGTCTTCCACAGAATCGATCCCACGACCTCGAGGTTTTATAGCTTCCTATGTTAGCCTCTTGGTATTTGGCTAAGTTAGCCAAATGGTAAAACCTCGAGGTCAGGATCGATTCCTGTCAAGACCAAAGAGGACAATACCAATTTATGGGGTCAGTAGGGCTTATGGTCAGGCTCTGAGCTCTCGACTTATGAAAAGCCTTTTATGTTGGGTCAGGGGAGGCAGGCCCAACCATAAGCCCATGACCCGGGGTCCGGGAGAGAGGCCCGACCATAGCCCTACTGAACCCATAAATTGGTATTGTCCTCTTTGGTCTTCCACAGGAATCGATCCCTGACCTCGAGGTTTTATAGCTTCCACATGCTGCCTCTTACCATTTGGCTAAGTTAGCCAAATGGTAAGAGGCGCAGCATGGAAGCTATAAACCTCGAGGTCGAGATCGATTCCTGTGGAAGACCAAAGAGGACAATACCAATTATGGGGTTCTGAGGGCTTATGGTCAGGCCTGCTCTCCTGACCCAACATGTTGCCATTGGAGTTGATGTGGTTTGGTTGTTGGATATGTGTGAGAATTTGGGAGATTGAAGTGTTTTTGTGTAGGTGGAAGTTAGGTTGGACAATTGAAGATTTTGGCTAGAGCATTTTTTAGGGGAGGTGCTGTCCATTTTTTTTTTAAAATGGGCAGCCACCTTGCTTTGGCTTTTAGAGCATGTTAGAGTAGGAATTTGAGTGAGAGGTATTTCTTAAAGTTTGTAGAGCTTGTCAAGATCTTTAAAACGGTATAAAATGGGTTAATTTTCGACTTAAGATTAAAAAGTTATAGGCATTTTGTAACACCCCACTCCCGAGTGACCCGAACCCGATATCGTTGGTGATATCCGAGTCCGTGCCCCACGAGGGTGGCGTACTACATCGATCGGTCGGTAAAACTTGGTATACTTTTTTATAACATACATTGGCGGTAAAAACAACAAGTAAAATAGTAAGTAATTTAAGCCCATGAGCACAATAAACTATTGCGGTTATTACAAACAATCAACACTCATTCTGATCAAAGCCACAATAATGCAATTGTCAATGTGTAAAACAATAACACCACAATGGGCTTAGTCTAAATACAAAGCTTTGTTATACAATGATTGCGGAACACAATTTGGTAAGACACTAATGCAGAACCTAACCGATCCCGACCTCATCCTTCACTTGCCTACTGATGACATACTCCCGCGTCGAACGAGGTACTCTTCAAATCCTGAAAAATAGATTGCAATTTTGGATGAGTTTGTGAACTCAATGAGAAACCATCATCGATGGTTCTCCCAATTCATGCATCACATAACAAATTATAGTAATAAGATAGTCACAGCACAGTAGTCGTCCATTTACAATACAGTCACCGAAGTCAAACAGTCACAATAATTATCCATTTGAGATATTCAGTCCAGTAATGATGCAATGCATATGTGACTCTTTTTTTTTCAGTTTTATTACAGTATTGTGACCGAGCGCATAAGCATATTCGGTGTAGGCGCGTGCAGGGAGAATTATCTCCTTCGAGCTCGAGGCTCGTTTGGTATGTCGAGCTCTGAGCTTGGTTCAATGTCGATGGCGTCTCGGTTCACAATTTTCCTTTTAGCGATTTAATGCATTTGTGCATGAATGCACATGCCCAATTGAAGTCAATATAATATATCACGATCCATGGGTCGGTCAAATATACAAATCAATTAAGCAGTTGTCTAATGCCCAATTCACGATCGATAAAGGCCATATATAATCCATGTAATCCCGTAGAACAATCAAGTCACTGATGAACGCGTAGATCGGGATAACCAACTAGGTTACTCACATCTTACTTCCGAGCTATTGTCGGAAAGTCTTTGTCACGTCGGTCGATCGATGCTCCAGTTGTGCCTAAGCATCAGAGAAGGTAACTATCGCTAACGATTCAATCCGAATGAAATACTGATGCACATGTAGGTAAAAATATGCATGTTCATGAATTCCGCCCTAATCCCATTTTTTCCATCAGAAAAATCTATCCAAAAATTAGAAACTTATTGGGGCTGACGGTGCGCAAATCGGACCTCTATAGGTCCTCAATTAAACAAAACAGTGATTACACAGACTTTTACCCGGACCCACGTCAATTTTCCGTCCAAAAATCTCCACTCTCTCAGAAAATGAAATTCAATATTCTACAAATCCGATGCCTCAAGAATCAGGTCAATCGGATGTCGGACGGAAAAGTTATTCACGAAAGAAACCAAAATTCAACAATTAATATATATATATTGCCCTTATTTCCTACTCTTTTTCCTTTTCCTTTAACCGAAATTCAATAAAGCATAACTTATTCTACACAATTTAGAAAAATGCAAACCATATCTCATTGGAAAGGTAATGAAACCCTCTACAAGTTTCCTTTAGTCCAGAAAAATCAATTTCACCCCTAAGGGTGTCAAACATCCAATGTAAGCTACTGCCCAGCCATTCACTTCCTCAAACAGAACAGTCATTGGAAATTCACTATCTTTCATTCTATGCAGTCAAAAATTATACAATAAATATGCTCATCAAGATCACAATGTTACCTACAACGTTCATGAAACAACCCAAATTTCAATTCCCTTGATAACTAGGTCAAATAATTCACTCAAAGTTGCTGTCCCTGAAATCACTCAATTTGAGCAGTAACTTTCTATCAATCATATCTCCCTGTATACAAGTCAAACAAATCACCACTTTATATCCCTGAAAATATAAAATCTCAAACTTCAATTCTTCATGAAATAACCAGACTCCAATTCAGTCTCTAACAGTGTCAAATCTGTTATGCAAGTTTCTGACCTAATCAGCAATTAACATCACAATGTAGGTTCAAATTGTGAAAATCCATAACTCCCACATCTGATTTCCAGAAATTTTATTCCATACACCATTTTCAAGATGAATGTGTCATCTAAAACTATTCAGTAGATTTCCAACACCAATTCAATGCACAAAAATTACTAAAATTCCTCCTAATCTGAATGTACACCAAATTTGACATTCCAGCTAGGTTTCATTCAATGCATAAAAACAGCCAACAATCATCAGTCCATAAGTCCTAATAGACATATCGAAAAATTGCAAAATCAGTGGCATTGGAAAGCTAACAATGTAGGCTTAAACTCTCATGAAGACCATTTTCACTAATTCCTTCTCAATTAATTTAGAAAAATCATCAAAACAATCAGGTTATTAATCCAAATACTGTTCACCTAAGTCAAAACAGTAACTTTCCAAGCCAAATTTCAACCTCTTAGAGTTACAATTTGACAACACCTATTTCACAAAAATATGTAGCTAACATCCCAAAGTTTAAGTGGCCACAAACCTCACCTCATTTTCTTTCCTATACAATGAGTTATGATCAAAACAGTACAATCGATTAAAACCCTAAATTTCCAGATTTGGTTCAATCTTAGTTTCTATCATTTCCAATGCCTTTAACACATCATTAAACATCCAAAGGAACACAAATCAGTTCTTATACCATTCATACATGTACTAGGGCTAATACACAAAAATTGGCAGCACTCACTTCTTCATTTCCAAGTAAAATCAATGATCAATATGCCATCAAAATCAAGTTAAAACCATGCATCAATCATCCTACTTTCAATTCATAACCAACCCTAACTTTAGACCCATTAATTCAAGCCATAATTGACATCAATTTAATGCATCCATCATCATAATAAATGCACTAGCCCTCCCATTAAAAGCTCCTAACTACCATGGCATTCAATTCCTAATAGAAACATCATTAAAACATCATATAAAGCTTAATTCATTTACTTACCTAATTAGCTTCCAATCTTCACTTCTTTTCAACTTTTCAAAAGATCACCCACTCACTAACTTCCTCCACCATACACCCACGACATCATCAACTTGAAGGCTTAGGTTGAGCTTTTATTTTGTGTGTTTAAAACCAAAGAAGAGCAAGCCATGGAGGAGGTAGAACAAAGAAGCAAGCAAAAATTCAAGAAGAAGAGAGGGAGGAGAGAGCTACGAATATGGAGAGAAAACAAATATGAAGAAAATGCTCATTTCCTTCTCAAGCTGAAAGTGGCGTGCAAGTCAAGACCCAAAGGGTTAGGTGGCTTTTAATTAAATGCAAGGCTTAATACATGGTTAAAATAAGTGACAAGTGTCACAAGTGTAAAGCATTAACTTGGTTCCTTTAATTTCCACTCTAATTTCTCCCCAAATTCCAATGGCTCAAATTAAGAAATTCTAAAATCATGTGTCGAAATTTTCGGTGCCATTGGACAGTAAGTTCCAGTACCGGAAACCAATCAGTCCGCCACTTGGCGATTTTTCCGGTCCGGAAATTTTCTCCGAAAAAAATTCAGAAAAATTACTAAAAATCCCTTAAAATAGAAAATAATTTATGACGTACTCAGAATAATTTTTCAAACTCATTAATCACGTTAATCCCAATAAAATTGTCTTAGGCACGCAAACCGGGAATATCATGTATACATGCACAGTAATTTCATGTGCACAAATGTGATTGTGGATCAATCCTATTATGCATGAACAGTCCTATGAACTCCAAATCTATTCCATCCAATGTCAAATTTACTATTTTACCCTTCCAATTGAGGGTGGGATGTTACACATTTGAAAGTTTCTGATTACTATTCATTTGGTAATTTTCACTATTCATATGGTAATTAGCTAAACAACAACTTTAAACAAGTTTATACTTCTTTTGATGATCGATATGCCTTTTGTTTTCTTCATGAAGGTTGTAAAACATCTTTGAATCTTTCCAATGATGACATATAGGACATTTTTTATTCTTTTATATCAAAAGTTGTAACTTTTCAATTTTGGCATGACGTAGGAGCAGTTAAGTTTGGAATAAACCTTTAAAGCAACTTATGGATGACTTTGTTTTTAACATCTTCTTCAAACGGTATGGCGTTCCTAATTAGTTTTTGATAGACGCTAAATCTTGAAATTGGTTTGAGGCGTTTCTGTTTTCATTTGACCTAGAGGCATGGAATTTCGGATTAGCTTAGGCATAAGAGTAGTTATGGGCCCTAAGCAGATCATATTTTTTATTGGAGGATAATTAGGGTAAATTTATCAAGTTTATTCGGATAACATGCACTTAAGTTCGATTCGAGGTTTCTTTCGTTGTGAGGAATCCCTTCCTCGTGGGATGCGCGTTCAGATGTCACTCAGGACGTCGGACACGTGTCACATCAGGGAGGGGTTCCAACACAGCTTTCAGGACATGGTATGGGCATTATGAATTTCTGGTTATGCCGTTTGGACTGATCAATGCTCCTGCTGCTTTTATGGATCTGATGAACAGGGTCTTTAAGGAGTTTTTGGATCAGTTTGTTATCGTGTTTATTAATGACATTCTGGTATATTCCAAGAGTGGGGGAGAACATGAGGAGCACTTGAGGATTGTATTGTAGAGGTTAAGGGAGAGAGAGCTGTATGCCAAATTCACGAAATGTGAATTTTAGCTGCATGAAGTGGTCTTCTTGGGTCACATTATTTCTGAGAGTGGGGTGCATGTGGAACCAAAGAAGATTGAGGCAGTGGTGAACTGGCATGCTCCGACGTCAGTGACTGAAGTGAGGAGCTTTTTGGGTTTAGCAGGTTATTATAGGAGATTCGTGGAGGGTTTCTCAATGATTGCCGCTCCTTTGACTAAATTGCTGAGAAAGAACCAGAAGTTTGTCTGGAGTGATGAGTGCCAGCAGAGCTTTGAAGAGCTCAAGCACAGATTGACTAGTGCTCCAGTTCTGACTTTACCCACAGGAGAGGGAGGTTATACTGTGTATAGTGATGCTTCCAGAAAGGGGTTGGGATGTGTGCTTATGTAGGGAGATAAGGTGATAGCATATGCTGAAGTAAATCACACGTTAGTACAATGCTTGTAAAACGATAACGAATACACGAGAAGGGGGTTTGAATTGTGTATTCCCCTTTTTTTAAAAAAATCTTTCAAAACTGTTTTGTTAAAAACAAGTTCTTTTTACCGAAACTTCAGTAAGTTCGAATTAATCAAGACTTTGCACGTTAAACTTTAAAAGTAATAGAGTAGAGAAGAGTTGACATAGAGATTTTATCCTGGTTCACCCTAAGCCGTGGGCTACGTCCAGTCCTCAAAGTTCTTTATGAGATTTCACTATCTCTTCAAATTTTACAAGTATTCTTTCCGAGCCTCTTCAGGTCTCTACACTCAGTATTCTTTCACTCTTAGCCTCTGCAGGCTATCTGCACTACTTTCTTACAAAAGTATTTCGAATTTGTTACAGTAAAATTGTTGGGAGCCGATCTGGGAAATGGATCCCAACCGGAATATAGGAAACGGATACGAAGAACAAGGCGAATTCAACTTGGATAAATTGAATTCGATAACGACAAACAAAGCGAAAGCGGAATCAAAGAAAGCGAAGGATCACGTAGCGGAAATGCAAATCGAATCGAATTAATCAACCTGAACAAACATCGACATCCGTTGCAAACATGAAGCATAGGAAACTAATCGAGTTGGAAACCCTAAGACGTATCATTCCGGAATCCGGTATATTTTTTTTTCTTTCTTCTCTTTTTCATTCCTTTTTTCTTTACTTAATCACTTTATTTCATTACATACAAAATCGTCATATGCTTGGATACTCATACAAATCTCAAATCGCACTCAAATCATAATAAACTTCTTAACATTAATACCAATCTCATTAATCCATCTTTCATACATCTAAATTTTATTTTTCTTTTCTTCCAATTTATTTTCTAACGAAAATTCGGCAGCATAACGGCTGCATTTATCCTATCCCAAAAATTTCTGCAAGGAAATGCACACTTCTAATATCACAAAATCCAGAATCATCGGACTCTTCCGTCCGGAATCCAAACACCAGCAAACAAACGCAATCTTAGATCTAAACACTTGATCAAATTCCCATATCAATTAACAATATATTTTCCCAAAATCATACACAATTTCATATACAATTTCCAAAATCATTTACAATCACGAATTCAAAATCCGTACATCGACCTCTTCATTCTTTTACATCAACCTAATATACACAATTTCATACAAACTTCATAAATCATATACATACATGGCAATTAGCCATATTCAATCTTAATACCAAAATCTCAATTTGCACAAAATCCAAATAATACAAAATCGAATCAAACGTCTTGATACTCTTTCATCCGACCTCATACACGAAACCTGGAGATGGGGATGAAAGGGAGTGACTTCAGCTCGTGGATAATATATTTATAAATTGAAACATAAGCGAAAATTATCTTTCAAAATTTTCAAACATTTCCCATTCGAAAATTTATCCAAAAACCCATTTTCAAACTTTCCAAAACATTCATAAACAGTTTCCGAAATTCATGATTGAAAATTCACTTTCTCATTTCTCAAATTCTCAAACTTTTTACCAATCATGCACAGCTTTAAACATGAATGCATCACATAGCACATAAACAAAATCAAAAACCACATAACATAACAGAATTGTTTGATGTTGGACCCCACATCCCACCCGTAGGTGTTTGCAGGTTATACTGCGGCGTGTGTTTCCAGGCTATACCGCGGCATCCAACACAAATCACAATAACACATTAAATGGCTTGGTTTGGTTCATAACAGGACGTACTGCACATTTTCGCATAGCGGTCATGTGCAGCCGTGAAGGGAGTCCGTGATCGGAACTCCATTGCCTCTTGCGGGCGTGCGAAATAAGGCTTAAAGCAGTAGAGACGGTCAAGACCGACTCACGAGGACTGACCAAACCCACATAACACATAAGCAAAATGAAAATTCAAATTACCCGAAGGCACTTTTCAAAAATCTTGATTTTTCACATTTTTCAAATCATATCATCATATTGTGTCATAAATGACACAAGCACGTATCCACATGAATTCACATAACAAATCTAATGCAATTCACATCATCACTTAAATCACATATTCATCAAATTCATCACAATATATGCACTAATTCTTTAAATCATAAATCAAATAATTTGAAAACCATGAATTTCATAAATCTTGCATTTTCTAAAACTCATTTAACCCTTTGAAATCATAATATCAAACATTTACAACCTTTTTCAACCCATTTTATCAACAATAATTTATCCAAATCAAATTTTGCTTTCTTTAATTTTCAAAATCACATTCTTAGCTTACAATTCAATAAATAAATATACTACCCACCTTATATCCATGCTAACAACTTGCTTTGTGCCTCAATTGCTCCAAAGCCTTCTTCTTTCTTCCACATTAAAATTTCCTAAACCAAATTAATCCAAATTCAACTTCATAAATGTCATAATTCATCAATTTAAACTTAGAAAACACTAATTCCACATAAAATCAAGCTATCTAAATCATGAATTTCCAAAATCCTTCAAAATCCCCAAATTCCAAAATGCACCTAAACCAATCCACTCAAATTCAATATCATATTTAACTTAATTACTCAAATTGAGCTTAGAAAACATCAATTCCTCATATATTCAAGCTATTTCAATCTCCAATTTTGAAAATCCCCAATTTTCAAAATTGGCCTAAACCAATTTACACAAATTCCATATCATAAATCACAATTTCTTCACAATTGATTTCATATTTCACCAATTCATACTAGTATTGATGATTCTACACCATTAATTCACAAAATTCCCAAATTTCAAATTAAGCCTAAACCCCCAATCTACAATTTTTCAAATTAAACTTCACCTAAAGCATAAACATCAAAATTGACTTAGGATATCTTAAATTCATCACTAATTCAAGCCATCTAAAGCAAAAATTTCACAAAACCCCAATTTTGAACTTTCGCATAAAACCCAATTTCATTCCATCCAAAATTAAACACAACCTAAGGCATAATCATCAAATTTGACTTTATATATCACCTACCCATATCATTTTCCATGTTTCTCAATCAAAAACTCAAAGTTGAAAATTTTCTCTTACCTCATTTCTCCACCAAATTCGAATTTTCTTCGTTCCTTAGGAAGCTCTCATGCTTTTACATCTTTTTCTCTCTTGGAAAAACCTCCAAATCTTGCTTTAAGACTTAGAAAAATCATAAACTCACTTACTTTTCTTCTTTCTCCATTCTTTTCTCCCATACGAAAGCAACTCTTCATTCTCTTCTTATTTTTCTTCTATTTTCTTCTCTATTTTCGTGGACCAGTAGCCTTATACGACAGCCCTCATGTTGTTTCTGCCATGTCATTAAAATGGGGCCAAAATGACCAAGTTACCCTCACTTATTTGCCTATTTCCCAAAATTGCCCCTACAGGAACTTGAAAAACTGACTACTTGCGTCCTATTTTCAAGCATCTAAACGAAATAATTTGGACAAACTTTCTTCTTAAAAATTGTTCCTCTAGATCATACGAATCCAACTCCACTGACCGTGTTCAATTCGGATCAGAAACGAAGAAGTTATAGCCAAAATACTATCGGACCTTCACAAAATCCGAGACTGAACATTACGCGAATTTAATTCCAGAAATTAACAATCTTAGGGATGAAATTAAATTTCAATCCCTTCACAAGAGTTGTAGCCCTATATCTTAATTTTAGTTTCCCTCAAGAATCAACTCAATCGGAGTTGTACAGCTCCCGAAAATCGCAAAATACCGAACCATATTCAGAAAATTATCCAACTTATAACCTATAACCAAATCTCTTACTTTAGTTCAATCAATCTCTTTCCATTTACTCTCCTAAAAATCATAATTTTTCATAAAAATGGAATTAAGTTTCTTAGGAATCCAACGCTTCGAGAATCAAATCAATCAGATGTCGGACGAAGGAATTATAAGCAAGAGATTACGAAAGGGATCGGATAAAGAAACAAAGTAACGGAACGTCAAAACTGAACTTTTCCAAAATCATATCTCTCGATCCCGAATTCGGAATTTGACAAATTTAGTGTCAATAGAAAGATCAAAGGAAGTTCTACAACTTCCCTGAAGAACTAAAAAACAAATTAGGTCTCTAAAGAGGTTGAAAACTCAATCAAAGATTCTGTCCAAAACAGCTTTTGCTAAACGACTTCCAATTTTTAATCGCTCATAACTCCTAGCCCCGATATCGAAAAATTGCAAACTTTATACCAATGGAAAGATAAAAACATCATCTAAAACTTTCATGAAGATCACTTACTCTAATTCAAACTAAATCCATACGATGAGTGGCCTCGAAGCATAGAACACACAAATCTATACTTAATAGCATTTTCAAAACAAAGCATATCTTCAGAAATTCATATCTTTCAATCCCGACATCGAAAAATAGCAAACTTTATGTCCACAAAAAGCTCTCGACAGAGGCTACAAGATTCATGCTGATCGTTTTTTCGAATTTTGCCTAAATCAAAAAGTCAACTTTTTCTTCAAAAAGTCAAACTTCAAGCGAACTTTGAATGATCATAACTCTCACTCCCGATATCGAAAAATATCAAACTTTATTGCTACAGAAAGCTCTTGACATAAACTACAAGTTTTCAGAAGATCATTTTCTCAAATTCTCCCAAAATCAAAAAGTCAGCTCTCAAGTCAAACATTTTATCTCCAAAAGTCAAACTTTCTAAATTCTTCAAATTTTCACACTTTTTTTTAATTCTTGCTATTTACCTTCATTTCAATCAACTCATCCACTTTCTTCTCATAATCCATATAAGTTCACTCAAATATCAAAGTCCTCAAAATTAAACAATTCTTTTCTCATAATTTTTTTTTCATCAAATTTCCTTAAATTCATAATTTTCTCACCAATTTCTTTCTCACTTAAATTCATTTTAATATTTCTAATTTTCATCAAAAGTTCGAGTCCAACATTTCTCCCCTCTTAAAAGAATTTAGTCCTCGAAATTCATACGTAACAAATCATCAAGTAACACATTCTCTTGGTGATTTCTTTCGAAAAGATCATAGTCACTTTTTATCTAATTTCCTCATCATACACATTCTTAACTTACTTCTTATATCAAGTACACCACATTCACTATTATATCACTTCACTATATCCACAATTCAATATGCCTTACATATATAGATATAAACTCAAGTTGTCTCATCTTTCAAGTATCCATTAATTGTATCTTACATATGCATATTCAAAATAATTCATCCAAATTTAATTTGTCAAATATTTCATGACATACCTTCATATCGCTTAATCCTATCCTTCAAGTATTTCTTAATTCGACTCACACATGTATAACTAAAATCAATTCTTCCCATTTCATCATGAAATTCTCCTCTCAATTGCCATAACACTTTCTTCTAATCAATCATCACTCATCACCTTAATCAAACAATCCACTAGGTTCTTCACATCATGCATGAAATACCATTTCCATCTTTATCACTCTCTCACTAATGCAATCCTATTCATTAAAACTCGAACAAACACTTCCGCCAAGTATGATCATATCTTGGCCTCTCGATGCCATCTATGTTGGGACCCGATCAAGAACAGGATCTAACCTAATATAGGAAACGGATACGAAGAACAAGGCGAATTCAACTTGGATAAATTGAATTCGATAACGACAAACAAAGCGAAAGCGGAATCAAAGAAAGCGAAGGATCACGTAGCGGAAATGCAAATCGAACCGAATTAATCAACCTAAACAAACATCGACATCCGTTGCAAACATGAAGCATAGGAAACTAATCGCGTTGGAAACCCTAAGACGTACCATTCCGGAATCCGGTATAATTTTTTTTCTTTCTTCTCTTTTTCATTCCTTTTTTCTTTACTTAATCACTTTATTTCATTACATACAAAATCGTCATATGCTTGGATACTCATACAAATCCCAATTCGCACTCAAATCATAATAAACTTCTTAACATTAATACCAATCTCATTAATCCATCTTTCATACATCTAAATTTTATTTTTCTTCTTTTCCAATTTATTTTCTAACGAAAATTGGGCAACATAACGGCTGCATTTATCCTATCCCAAAAATTTCTGCAAGGAAATGCACATTTCTAATATCACAAAATCCAGAATCATCGGACTCTCCCGTCCGGAATCCAAACACCAGCAAACAAACGCAATCTTAGATCTAAACACTTGATCAAATTCCATATCAATTAACAATATATTTTCCCAAAATCATACACAATTTCATATACAATTTCCAAAATCATTTACAATCACGAATTCAAAATCCGTACATCGACCTCTTCATTCTTTTACATCAACCTAATATACACAATTTCATACAAACTTCATAAATCATATACATACATGGCAATTCGCCATATTCAATCTTAATACCAAAATCTCAATTTGCACAAAATCCAAATAATACAAAATCGAATCAAGCGTCTTGATACTCTTTCATTCGATCTCACCACGAAACACGGAGATGGGGATGAAAGGGGTGAGCTTCAGCTCGTGGATAATATATTTATAAATTGAAACATAAGCGAAAATTATCTTTTCAAATTTTTCAAACATTTCCCATTCGGAAATTTATCCAAAAACCCATTTTCAAACTTTCCAAAACATTCATAAACAGTTTCCGAAATTCATGATTGAAAATTCACTTTCTCATTTCTCAAATTCTCAAACTTTTTACCAATCATATACAGCTTTAAACATGAATGCATCACATAGCACATAAACAAAATAAAAAATCACATAACATAACAGAATGGTTTGATGTTGGATCTCACACCCCACCCGTAGGTGTGTGCAGGTTATACTGCGGCGTGTGTTTGCGGGTTATATTGCGACATCCAACACAAATCACAATAACACATTAAATGCTTTGGCTTGGTCCACAACAGGACGTACTGCACATTTCCGCATAGCGGTCATGTGCAGCCGTGAAGGGAGTCCGTGATCGGAACTCCATTGCCTCTTGCGGGCGGTAAATAAGGCTTAAAGCAGTAGAGACGGTGCAATCGACTCACGAGGACTGACCAAACCCACATGTACATAAGCAAAATGAAAATTCAAATTGCCCGAAGGCACTTTTCAAAAATCTTGATTTTTCACATTTTTCAAATCATATCATCATATTGTGTCATAAATGACACAAGCACGTATCCACATGAATTCACATAACAAATCTAATGCAATTCACATCATCACTTAAATCACATATTCATCAAATTCATAACAATATATGCACTAATTCTTTAAATCATTTAAATCATAAATCAAATAATTTGAAAACCATGAATTTCATAAATCTTGCATTTTCTAAAACTCATTTAACCCTTTGAAATCATAATATCAAACATTTACAACCTTTTTCAACCCATTTTATCAACAATAATTTATCGAATCAAATTTTGCTTTCTTTAATTTTCAAAATCACATTCTTAGCTTACAATTCAATAAATAAATATACTACCCACCTCATATCCATGCTAACAACTTGCTTTGTGCCTCAATTGCTCAAAAGCCTTCTTCTTTCTTCCATATTAAAATTTCCTAAACCAAATTAATCCAAATTCAACTTCATAAATGTCATAATTCATCAATTTAAACTTAGAAAACACTAATTCCACATAAAATCAAGCTATCTAAATCATGAATTTCCAAAATCCTTCAAAATCCCCAAATTCCAAAATGCACCTAAACCAATCCACTCAAATTCAATATCATATTTAACTTAATTACTCAAATTGAGCTTAGAAAACATCAATTCCTCACATATTCAAGCTATTTCAATCTCCCTAAACCAATTTACACAAATTCCATATCATAAATCACAATTTCTTCACAATTGATTTCATATTTCACCAATTCATACTAGTATTGATGATTCTACACCATTAATTCACAAAATCCCCAAATTTCAAATTAAGCCTAAACCCCGATTTACAATTTTCAAATTAAACTTCACTAAAGCATAAACATCAAAATTGACTTAGGATATCTTAAATTCATCACTAATTCAAGCCATCTAAAGCAACAATTTCACAAAACCCCAATTTTGAACTTTGGCATAAACCCCAATTTCATTCCATCCAAAATTAAACACAACCTAAGGCATAATCATCAAATTTGACTTTATATATCACCTACCCATATCATTTTCCATGTTTCTCAATCAAAAACTCAACAAAAAGTCAAAGTTGAAAATTTTCTCTTACCTCATTTCTCCACCAAATTTGAATTTTCTTGGTTCCTTATGAAGCTCTCATGCTTTTCCATCTTTTTCTCTCTTGGAACAACCTCCAAATCTTGCTTTAAGACTTAGAAAAATCATAAACTCACTTACTTGATCACGCAAATCTCATATTTACCAAACTAACTTCTTAATTCTTATTCTTATCTTAACCCGATTTTTACCGAAAATCGGGCGAGATCTTAACTACCAGTATTTTGACAAACCAAAATTTCTGCAAAGGTAAAACACTTCTAATATACTCGAACAATCATCAAAATCATCGGACACTCCGTCCTAATCCAAACACCAAAGAAACACAAATCTATACCTAACACTTCCACATTCTCAATTCGGATAAAAACATCCTTATTCAAATTCCTAATTCAATCCAAACGCATCTAATCATATCTATATATAGTCACAAGTAACATTCCATAATCACACAAATTCTCATATCTCCACCCATATACAAGTTCGTAAATCACTTACAATCCCGAACTCATTTCCATACACAAATTCATATACATATCCATACAAAATCTAAGTTACTCAAAATCTAACTTATCTGATTACAAAACATATAAATATCGAATCGGCGTCGACCATCTTTCATCCAATCTCACCTCGAATACTTGGAGATGAGGATGAAAGGGGTGAACTTCGAGCTCATGGATAATATATTTATAAATTGAAACATAAGCGAAAATTATCTTTTCAAAATTTTCAAACATTTCCCATTCGGAAATTTATCCAAAAACCCATTTTCAAACTTTCCAAAACATTCATAAATAGTTTCCGAAATTCATGATTGAAAATTCACTTTCTCATTTCTCAAATTCTCAAACTTTTTACCAATCATGCACAGCTTTAAACATGAATGCATCACATAGCACATAAACACAATAAAAAACCACATAATATAACATAATGGTTTGATGTTGGACCCCACACCCCACCCGTATGTGTTTGCAAGTTATACTACGGCGTGGGTTTACGAGTTATACCGCGGCATCCAACACAAATCACAATAACACATTAAATGGTTTGGTTTGGTCCATAACAGGACGTATTGCACATTTCTGCATAGCGGTCATGTGCAGCCGTGAAGGGAATCCGTGATCGGAACTCCATTGTCTCTTCTTGGGCGGTGGCGAAGGCTTAAAACAGTAGAGGCAATGCTGACGACTCACAAGGACTGACCAAACCCACATAGCACATAAGCAAAACGAAAATTCAAATTGCCCGAAGGCACTTTTCAAAAATCTTGATTTTTCACATTTTTCAAATCATATCATCATATGGTGTCATAAATGACACAAGCACGTATCCACATGAATTCACATAACAAATCTAATGCAATTCACATCATCACTTAAATCACATATTCATCAAATTCATCACAATATATGCACTAATTCTTTAAATCATTTAAATCATAAATCAAATAATTTGAAAACCATGAATTTCATAAATCTTGCATTTTCTAAAACTCATTTAACCCTTTGAAATCCTAATATCAAACATTTACAACCTTTTTCAACCCATTTTATCAACAATAATTTATCCAAATCAAATTTTGCTTTCTTTAATTTTCAAAATCACATTCTTAGCTTACAATTCAATAAATAATATACTACCCACCTCATATCCATGCTAAACACTTGCTTTGTGCCTCAATTGCTCCAAAGCCTTCTTCTTTCTTCCACATTAAAATTTCCTAAACCAAATTAATCCAAATTCAACTTCATAAATGTCATAATTCATCAATTTAAACTTAGAAAACACTAATTCCACATAAAATCAAGCTATCTAACTCATGAATTTCCAAAATCCTTCAAAATCCCCAAATTCCAAAATACACCTAAACCAATCAACTCAAATTCAATATCATATTTAACTTAATTACTCAAATTGAGCTTAGAAAACATCAATTCCTCACATATTCAAGCTATTTCAATCTCCAATTTTGAAAATCCCCAATTTTCAAAATTGGCCTAAACCAATTTACACAAATTTCATATCATAAATCACAATTTCTTCACAATTGATTTCATATTTCACCAATTCATACTAGTATTGATGATTCTACACCATTATTTCACAAAATCCCCAAATTTCAAATTAAGCCTAAACCCCCAATTTACAATTTTTCAAATTAAACTTCACCTAAAGTATAAACATCAAAATTGACTTAGGATATCTTAAATTCATCACTAATTCAAGCCATCTAAAGCAAAAATTTCACAAAACCCCAATTTTGAACTTTGACATAAACCCCAATTTCATTCAATCCAAAATTAAACACAACCTAAGGCATAATCATCAAATTTGACTTTATATATCACCTACCCATATCATTTTCCATGTTTCTCATTCAAAAACTCAAAGTTGAAAATTTTCTCTTACCTCATTTCTCCACCAAATTCGAATTTTCTTGGTTCCTTAGGAAGCTCTCATGCTTTTCCATCTTTTTCTCTCTTAGAACAACCTCCAAATCTTGCTTTAAGACTTAGAAAAATCATAAACTCACTTACTTTTCTTCTTTCTCCATTCTTTTCTCCCATACGAAAGCAACTCTTCATTCTCTTCTTATTTTTCTTCTATTTTCTTCTTTATTTTCGTGGACCAGTAGCCTTATATGACAGCCCTCATGTTGTTTCTGCCATGTCATTAAAATGGGGCCAAAATGACCAAGTTACCCTCACTTATTTGCCTATTTCCCAAAATTGCCCCTGCAGGAACTTGAAAAACTGACTACTTGCGTCCTGTTTTCAAGCATCTAAACGAAATAATTTGGACAAACTTTCTTCTTAAAAATTGTTCCTCTAGATCATACAAATCCAACGCCACCAACCGCGCTCAATTCAGATCAGAAACGAAGAAGTTATAGCTAAAATACTATCAGATCTTCACAAAATCCGAGACTGAACATTACGCGAATTTAATTCCAGAAATTAACAATCTTAGGGATGAAATTAAATTTCGATCCCTTCACAAGAGTTGTAGCCCTATATCTTAATTTTATTTTCCCTCAAGAATCAACTCAATCGGATTGTACAGCTCCCGAAAATCGCAAAATACCGAACCATGTTCAGAAAATTATCCAACTTATAACCTATAACCAAATCTCTTACTTTGGTTCAATGAATCTCTTTTCATTTACTCTCCTAAAAATCATAATTCTTCATAAAAATGGAATTAATTTTCTTAGGAATCCAACGCTTCGAGAATTAAATCAATCGGATGTCGGACGAAGGAATTATAAGCAAGAGATGACGAAAGGGATCGGATAAAGAAACAAAGTAACGGAACGTCAAAACTGAACTTTTCCAAAATCATATCTCTCGATCCCGAACTCGGAATTTGACAAATTTAGTGTCAATAGAAAGATCAAAGGAAGCTCTACAACTTCCCTGAAGAACTCAAAATCAAATTAGGTCTCGAAAGAGGTTGAAAACTCAATCAAAGATTCTGTCCAAAACAGCTTTTGCTAAACGACTTCCAATTTTTAATCGCTCATAACTCCTAGCCCCGATATCGAAAAATTGCAAACTTTATACCAATGGAAAGATAAAAATATCATCTAAAACTTTCATGAAGATTACTTACTCTAATTCAAACTAAATCCATACGACGAGTGGCCTCGAAGCATAGAACACACAAATCTATACTTAACAGTATTTTCAAAACAAAGCATATCTTCAGAAATTCATATCTTTCAATCCCGACATCAAAAAATAGCAAACTTTATGTCCACAAAAAGTTCTCGACAGAGGCTACAAGTTTCAAGCTGATCATTTTCTCGAATTTTGCCTAAATCAAAAAGTCAACTTTTTCTTCAAAAAGTCAAACTTCAAGCGAACTTTGACTGATCATAACTCTCACTCCCGATATCGAAAAATATCAAACTTTATGGCTACAGAAAGCTCTTGACATAAACTACAAGTTTTTAGAAGTTCATTTTCTCAAATTCTCCCAAAATCAAAAAGTCAGCTCTCAAGTCAAACATTTTATCTCCAAAAGTCAAACTTTCTAAATTCTTCAAATTTTCACACTTTTTCTTTTTAATTCTTACTATTTACCTTCATTTCAATCAACTCATCCACTTTCTTCTCATAATTCATATAAGTTCACTCAAATATCAAAGTCCTCAAAATTAAACAATTCTTTTCTCATAATTTTTTTTTCATCAAATTTCCTTAAATTCATAATTTTCTCACCAATTTCTTTCTCACTTAAATTCATTTTAATATTTCTAATTTTCATCAAAAGTTCGGGGTCCAACAAAAATTAGCTCTCAGCTAATTTGCACAGAGTTTGCGTATGTAAATCAATTATCTTAGCTTTTGTTGTTTTTTGCTTTCGCACTTGCTAACTTTGCAATCTTCGATTTCGACTCATATTTATAGCTTTCGTCTGCAACTGTTTCTTGATTCTTGCTTCTTGAATCTTGTTTCTTGAATCTTGAAAGAAACGGTTAATCAGTTGAGTTCTGTAACTAACTCAAACTAACTCTTGCGTCTTCTTTTTGAATTCCCGTCTGCTTTTCTCCGTCTGTATTTTTACGTCTGTGTTTCTACGTCTGCATCTGCGTCTGCGTCTGTTTTTTACTCTACGTCTACGTCTGTTTTTCACTTTGCGTCTGTGTCTGTTTTTACACTTTATGTCTGCGTCTGCGTCTGCTTTTACATCTGCGTCTGCTTTTGTCTTTGCTTCTTGCGTCTGCATATTGTCTTACGTCTACGTCTCTACTTCTCCATCAGTTTGTTTAATTTTGTCTCTTCTTTACTACTTCTTTGTTATTCATCAAAATCATATATATATGTAAAGTCATTTTGACTTAATAATCTCCCCCTTTTTTATGATAACAAATTATACACATAAAAAGAAAAAACAAAATACAATGTTTGGAAACAAAAAAACTTATCTTCAAAAATTCTTCTTTCTCTTCTTCCTTTCTTTTCTTAAATGCCTTGATCCGCCTTTTGAGATTCTTTTCTGAACATTCTCTTCTCCTCTGCTCATTCTCTTCTCCCCTATTTGTTATAATAAAAATGATTAACGATTTATGGCTCTTTCTTGATTCTGTCATCATCTTCTTCAAATCATTCATGGTCTCCTTTATCTCGTTGACTTCTCCGCGTAATTTGTTGATTTCAACTTGTGGGTCCAACGGTGAGGAGGATTGATCATTATCTGCTGAGGGTGAAGTGAACGCAATTGTTGTAGCATATGCGTCCGAGGATGGAATGTAATCTTCATTAATCTCAATAGTTGGTGGACGAATAAATGTATTAGATTCAGGAAGATCTAAGTCATACGGGGCAGGTAGCATGAGCAACTGTCTTCCTTGCAGGGGTATGGCTTCATGTTGTAAAGACAGTGTATCAGAAAGTGGTCTAATACGTAATACTATTTGCACAAGCGATTCAATGAAAGTGCCTGTAAACAGTCTTCCCCCTACTGGACAGTGTTCATTTTTATCCGTAAAGCTGCAACCAGCTCCATTTGTATTCTCTTTTGAAGCGCATGCTTCATCAATTTTACTCACTTCTTCTGCAATTTGATCTGCGGACAGATCATCACTTGTTTTTTTAGGAAATAGCTTCATTTTCCCTTTATTCAAATCCAAAGGATATCTTGGCTGAATATCCGGTACAACCTTTATTTCTGTCTTCTCTGTGATCGGATAAATAGTACATAGTCTGTTGGAAATTTTCGTAGGGTATGGCTTAGTAGCAGCATCCCTCAAGACATCATAGAACATCTTTTCATCTTCTTTCAGTAGATGCCATGTTTCACTATTTATTAAAATAGGTTGTACGACAGCCATTATCGTCTTCTTTGGTTGATTGCAGATGGCGATTGCAGTCCTCCTCTTGGTAACCACTTCAACCATTCTGATCTTCAACTTGTATCTTCTCAAAATCCTCGAATAGTTGTATACAGTTAGAACAGATTCATTGGATTTCTCCTGTGCTACCTGAACCAAGTTTGGTTCTGCTGCTGCCTCTGGTTCCGCTTCAATAGGATTCTCCTGAACCAGACTTATCTCCTCTGGTTCCTCCTGTTGAGCAGTGGAAATTTCCTGAACTCTGCTATGCTCAATTTCTTTTTCTTTTTAAGCAGTATTGAAGGTTTCTTTCTTTCAACTAACTTTCCCAACAGTGGACACATTCTTCTTCCGACTAATTTTCTTAGTCTTTTCTTCTGCTTCAGTTAGTATTGAAGATTTCTGCACTTGAGATTCTTCCTTCTCAGACTCTTATTTTCTCTTCTTCTCAGTCTCTTTAGCCTTTTTGGCTGAGTCTTCTTCTAAAATTGAGACTAGAGATATTGTTCCCTTCGGTACGCGAGATCCAGATATTTCTGCTTGACTCTGCTCTTTGGCTCTCTTGTCTTCCTGTTGTCTCAGGGTTCGAATCCTTGGTGATCTCTTCGCCTTTTTAGAGATCTCACCCAAAAGATTATCTCCTTTTCTTTTCTGCGCACCTTTTTCTGTTCTCCGAACTGGGCTCACTTCTTTTTGAGGACTTGCCTGTTTCATCAACGGTCTACCCGATAGTTTTCTTCTTTCATCTATCGGTAATCTCATACTTGCTTGATATTTAGAGCTAGTGGCGGGAGACTTCTTCAATGACCGCTCCCCCTCAGTTCTAGCTTTCTTTATAGACTCTTCTACTTCTTTCGCCACTACCTTCAAGCCCATTCTTCTTACTGTATCAGAGATAATGGTACTCTTGACAGATACCATCCTTCTTATTCCTCTTTGAAGAAGGACTGGATTCATAAAAATCTGGTAAGTAGCATCTTAGTAAGGATAGCTGTTGGTATCCTTCATCCCCTTAACCATATAATGAAAAATAAAAAATGGTAGGTCTATTGGACGACAATTCAGCAGATAGAACAGACATTGTTCATCCAAGGTAGTCACAAGATATCTTGACTCGGCTCTTGATAAGATGCAATTAAACAAAATCGCATATAGGACCCTAGCCTTCGGGACCAGACTTGAAGTCTTCCTCTCCCATGGGTCATTGGCTCCATATAACTGTTTTCTGACATCTTCTTCCTTCATACTAACCTTGGACATCCATCCAGCTTTGGTTGATAGGGTTTCTCCAACTGAAGAGAATTCAGTCACCTTCTCCACTAAATCCTTTGTCACAATAACAGTTATTCCATCTACTGTGGAGACGATGGTGTTATCAACCAGTTGTGCATGTTTCCAAAAGTCATATACCTCATCTGTATATACTGGTTCCCGCATCTGGAAGAAATTTCTCCATCCAGCTTCTACAATCTCTGGCTTAACATTCATGTCGTCACTCCTCAGAGATTCGAAATCTACATATCTTCCAAAAATCATAGCTAACTCCATTACTTCTGATTTGAGACTGCTTCTGGTAGGATATTCTTCAAAAGTAAAGTTGTTTGCAAGAGTTTTTCGAAAGAGAGTTGAAGCGTCTGGGAGTAAAAGTAATCGAAATGATTATTGTTTTAGACTACTCGAAGGGTCTTATCCGATGGGTTCTAGAATCGTTAGGATCCTCAAGGCTATCAAAATTTTCCATCCAAGACTTCCTTGTGAGAGAAGTTACTAGCTGTAACCTACAGTTTCTGACGCCGTTAACTTTGACGGTCTTCTAGTCTGACTGGTCATTTAACATAACCATGTTAAGGTTCCGTCTGATTTCCTTAAACCGATCTTCACTCAGTGGTTTAGTGAAGATATCTGCCCATTGATACTCTATTTCAACGAACTGTAGTGACACCACCTTCCTCTGAACATAATCTCTCAAGAAATGATGTCTGACTTCGATATGCTTCACTATTGCATGCTGTATCGGATTCTTCGATAGATTTATGGCGCTGGTGTTGTCGCAATAGATTGGGATCTCATCTTCTCGAACTGAATAACCCTCCAGTTGATATTTAATCCACAATGTTTGTGAACAACGACTTCGGCGGACATGTACTCGGCTTGGCAGATTGATAGAGCTATCGAGCTTTGTCTCTTGCTTGACGAAACTAGGTTTGCGCCAAGAAAGTGACATCCTCCATTAGTGCTCTTCCTTTCAATTCTATCTCCGCATAGTCCGCATCGCAATATCGATTAACTGAAATCTTTACCTTTCTCGAACATTAAGCAAAGATCGGTAGTACTGCGAGATATCTCATAATTCTTTTAACAGCAATAAAATGAGACTCTCTAGGATCGGCCTGAAACCTTGCACACAATCATACACTGAACAGAATATCAGGTCTACTTACTGTAAGATACAGTAAAGAACCGATCATCCCTCTATACAGGGTTTGATCCACCTTCTTACCAAGTTCATCTTTCGACAAAAGGTTTGAAGGATGCATCGGAGTCGCCATAGGCTTCACATTATTCATATCAAATTTGGACAGCAATTCTTTCACATAATTTTGTTGATGAATGAAAATTTTCTCTTCGGTTTGCTTAACTTGCAACCCAAGAAAGAACTTTAACTCACCCATCATACTCATTTCAAATTCATTTTTCATCAGACTCTCAAAACTCATACACAACATCTTTGTGGTAGCACCAAAAATAATATCATCAACGTAAATTTGTACTAAGATAAAGTCATTCTCATAAACCTTTCTGAAAAGCGTTTTATCCACTTGACCTCTAGTAAACCCATTCTCTAAAAGAAAATTACTTAGACGATCATACCAAGCTCTAGGAGCTTGCTTCAGGCCGTATAAAGCTTTATGAAGTCTATAGACATGCTCTGGATTCTTGACATCCTTAAAGCCAGGAGGTTGCTTCACATACACCTCTTTGTCTATAAGACCATTCAGAAAGGCGCTCTTCACGTCTATCTGAAAAAGCTTTATATTACGACAAACAGCGTATGCCAGCAATATCCGAACAGCTTCAATTCTTGCTACTGGAGCATACGTCTCATTGTAGTCTATCCCTTCTTGCTGATTATAGCCTTATGCTATTAATCTAGCTTTATTCCGACTTACTTTGCCTGATTTGTCTAACTTATTCTTGAAAACCCATCTGGTTCCTATAATGGATTTCCTCGAGGGTTTTGGAACTAAGGACCAAACTTTATTCCTAGTAAACTGATTCAGCTCTTCTTACATGGCTAAAATCCAAGCTTCGTCCTGAAGGGCTTCCTCAATCTTCTTAGGCTCTATTTGGAGATGAGCATACATTAGCTTCTCTTCCGAATTTGGACCTTGTCTAACTCCTTTGAGGTCTCTCAGATAATTAGCTCTTACGGATGAGAACTCCTATACTTCCAATCTCTCTTTAATCTTATAGTTTCTGGAATATCCTCGATCTTATCTATTTGAGTTCCTGATGATGGAGTTTCTGTTGTTTCATCTAAGTTCTTTGAAGGATCTTCACTCTCCATGTCATCTTCCTTATGGGATTGAGAACGATCATCAAACTTGACATGGATGGTTTCCTCAACTGTCTTTGAGATAGAGTTATAAACCCGAAAGGCCTTAGATGATGATGAGTAGCCTAGGAAAATTCCTTAATAGGTCTTTGAGTCAAACTTATCCAACGACTCCTTTTTATTCAGAATAGAGCACTTGCACCCGAATGGATGAAAGTAAGATATGTTTGGTCTCCTTCCATTCCATAGCTCATAGGGAGTCTTCTTCACAAGGGTCGCATAAGATTCTTACATTACGAATATAACACGTTGTATTCACGACTTACGCTTGAAGTACTTAGGAAGATTCATCTCACATAACATAGTCCTTGCCATCTCTTGAATCGTCCTGTTCTTCCTTTCAACAACTCCATTCTGTTGTGGGGTTCTAGGGGCTGAAAAATTGTGGAAAATTCCATTCTCCTCATAGAATAACCTAAACTTCTCATTCTCGAATTCTCCACCATGATCACTCCTGATACTAGCTATAGATACTCATTTTTCAATCTGTAACTTTTTGGAGAGGGTTCTAAAACACTTAAAAGATTCATCTTTGTGTGACAGAAACAAAATCCAACAAAATCTAGTAAAGTCATCAACAATAACAAGTCCATATTTCTTTCCGCCAAGACTTATTGTTCTAGTTGGACCAAATAAATCCATATGTAACAACTTCAAAGGTCTAGAAGATGTTACAAAATTTTAGAAGAAAACGATGTTTTAACTTCTTTTCCTTTCAAACAACTTTCACAGTAAAATTCTTTGTCAATACTCATTTTTGGTAAGCCTCTTACCAAATCAAATTTTGCCAACTTTGAAATGTGTTTAAAAGAGACATGACCTAGCTTTTTATGCCAGATTAGTCTTTCTTCTTCAGAAGATAGAAAACATGAAACATTTTGATCTTGAAAATCTTCTAAATCAATTTTGTAAAGGTTATTTCTTCTCTTGGCAGAAAAGAATATAGACCCATCTTTGTTTCTGACTTCATAAAGATTTTGATTGAATGTGACTATGAAACTAGAGTCACAAAATTGACTTACATTAATCAAATTGTGCTTCAGACCATCAACAAGTAGTACATTGTCTATGCAGGGAATCTTTACCTATCTTACCGATTCCAATTATCTTGCCCTGCTGGTTGTCTCCGAAAGTTACCGATCCTCCCTTCTTATACTGAAGATCTAGGAACATAGACCTTCTTCCGTCATGTGTCATGACGACCCTTGTCTAAATACCAACGGTGCTTGTCGCATTTTCTAAGGAAGGATATCTGCAGGAGAAGTTATTTTACTCTTTGGTACCCATATTTTCTTAGGTCCATTTTGGTTAGTAAAATGCACATAATGAGTCTTTTGATGCTTTTTACCAGAATGTTGATGACAACGTGTTTGATGATACCTTTTATTTTGAGAAAGTGATTTTATATGATTATGAGACTTATTACTCGTAAACCCTAATCCAGTTTTATCACTAGGGTGTCTACATTTTCCTAGCATCTCATTCATTCTTTTAGTACTTTCAGTGAATGTAGCTAAATTAGATGAGAGACTTTTAATTCTAAGCTTCAACTGATTTATCTCATCAGATTTATCTACGACTTTCTTTTTCTCCTCTAGTTATTTCTTTAAACAAATATTTTCTCTCTCTATTTCTTTTGTATGCTTAAGATTCTCTACATACTTCTTTAACAGTTTGTACTGTTTTAGAATAGCATGAGAATCCTCTAATAATTCTGAGTAAGCTTCAAGCAAGTTATCGTATTCAGAAGTTACCTCCTCATCACTTTCTTCCTCGGCTACTAGGTAGATATTAGCATGTTCAGAAGACTCGGAATTTGTGTTTGAATCTGATGAGTCTAGATCTTCCCATGTTGCCATCATGCTTTTCTTGCCTTCTCTACTCTTCTTGGGTTTCCTTTTTAGAGTAGGACATTCGGACTTGTAATGTCCAGGTTGATTACACTCGTAGCATATGATAGATGTCTTTTCTGCTTTGCCATCATCTTTGCTATTCTTCTTGAAGAATTAACTTCCTTTGGACTTCTTCTTCTACATCCGTCTTATCTTCCGGGAAATGAACGATAATTCGTCATCTTCATCACTTGACTCTTGTTCTGATTCGCTTGAGTCATCATTCTTCGATTCTTCTATCTTCAATGCTTTTGATGACTTTCTCCTTCCTTGAGTCTTATGGTTCTTCCGTCCGGCCTTGATCTTTATTGACTTTTCTCGTTTGGGCTTGTCTTTAGCATCAAGCTCTACTTCATGAATCTTCGATGATCCAAGCAACTCGTCGAGCTTTAATGCGCTCAAATCCTTCGCTTCTGCACTGCTCGCAACCTTTGGTCTCCACCTCTTGAAAGACTTCTTAAGATCTTTCTTCGTGATCCTGGTTATTATCGTTCTTCCAGAGCTTTCAATCCATTGGCGATTATGGAATCTCCCAAACATCGATCGATAGATTCTTCTTCCTTCATCTTGAAAAGCTCGTACTGGTGCACAAGAATGCTTATCTTGGATTCTTTGACTTGGTTTGTGCCTTCATGCGCGATGGATAGTGTGTCCCACATCTCCTTCGCAGTGTCGCATCCGTGAACTTTGTCATATTCACTCCTGCTTAGAGCGCACGTCAATAAAAATTTTACTTTAGAGTTGAACTGAATTCTCGCCTTTTGGTCAGCCGTCCATCTGGTTCGTGGAATAAGATTTCCATCTTCGTCTACTGGTGTATATGGTCCATTCTCTATCACATCACAAAGGTCGACATGAGTAGACTCTATGAACAACTGCATTCTATCTTTCCAGTAGTGATAATCTTCACCGTTGAATGCTGGAGGTCTAGTGACTGAGGCACCTTCTATAATGTATACATGTGATTCTGCCATTATCTTTAATCCACACTTTGCTACAGTGATTCTTGAAAACCTCGCTCTGATACCAATTGAAGTAAATCACACGTTAGTACAATGCTTGTAAAACGATAACGAATACACCAGAAGGGGGGGTTGAATTGTGTATTCCCCTTTTTTAAAAAAAATCTTTCAAAACTATTTTGTTAAAAACAAGTTCTTTTTACCGAAACTTCAGTAAGTTCGAATTAATCAAGACTTTGAAAACTTGTTTCAGAATTGAAGTAATAACAAAAACGTTAAACTTTAAAAGTAATAGAGTAGAGAAGAGTTGACACAGAGATTTTATCCTGGTTCACCCCAAACCGTGGGCTACGTCCAGTCCTCAGAGTTCTTTCTGAGATTTCACTATCTCTTCAACTTTTATAAGTATTCTTTCCGAGCCTCTCCAGGTCTCTACACTCAGTACTCTTTCACTCTTAGCCTCTGCAAGCTATCTGCACTACTTTCTTACAAAAGTATTTCAAACTTGTTACAGTAAAATTAGCTCTCAGCTAATTTGCACAAAGTTTGTGTACGTAAATCAATTATCTCAGCTTTTGCTCTTTTTTGCTTTCGCACTTGCTAACTTTGCAATCTTCGACTTCGACTCATATTTATAGCCTTCGTTTGTAACTACTTCTTGATTCTTGTTTCTTGAATCTTGTTTCTTGAATCTTGAAAGAAACGGTTAATCAGTTGAGTTATGTAACTAACTCAAACTGACTCTTGCGTTTTCTTTTTGAATTCTGCGTCTGCTTTTCTCCGTTTGTATTTTAACGTCTGTGTTTCTGCGTCTGCGTCTGTTTTTTACTTTGCGTCTGTATCTACGTCTGCGTCTGCGTCTGTGTCTGTTTTTCACTTTACGTCTGCGTCTGCGTCTGCGTCTGTTTTTGCACTTTACGTCTGTGTCTTCGTCTACGTCTGTTTTTAGTTTACGTCTGCGTCTGCGTCTACTTTTACATCTGCATCTGTTTTTGTCTTTGCTTCTTGCGTCTGCATATTGTCTTGCGTCTGCATCTCTACTTCTCCATCAGTTTGTTTAATTTTGTCTCTTCTTTTACTACTTCTTTGTTATTCATCAAAATCATATATATATATGTAAAGTCATTTTGACTTAACATATGCCTCACGGCAGCTTAAACCTTTTGAGGTGAATTATCCAACCCATGATCTGGAGTTAACAGCTGTGATCTTTGCCTTGAAGATCTGGAGGCATTATCTGTATGGAGTGCAAACCAGGATCTTTACAGATCACAAGAGTCTCAAATACTTGTTGAGTCAGAAGGAGCTGAATTTGAGATGAGAAGGTGGATTGAATTTTTTCAAAGACTATGACCTGTTGATTGAGTATCATCCAGGTAAGGCCAATGTGGTTGTAGATGCCTTGAGCAGGAAGTCTTCCATAGCATATGTGCAGACAGTCTATCTGCCGCTATTGGAAGAAATGGCTAAGCTCAGAATCAATCTTAAGCAGGAGGAGTCTGATTGCATGATTGCCACTTTTAGGGTGAGAGCGATCCTCAGGGAAAAAGTAAGAGAGTTGCAGGATCAGGATGCAGAACTGGGTAAGCTGTGAGAAGAGATTCAGAAGGGTAAGAAGTCTGATATGATGGTGAGTGATGATGGACTCCTGACAGTCGGAAATAGGCTATGTATTCCTGATGTCAAGGAGGTGAAAGATGAGATTCTGGATGAGGCGCATGTCGCTTTATGCTATGCACCTGTAGCACCGGGATGTCTGAGGGATCTTAAGGAGCATTTACGGTGGAGAGGCGTGGAGAAAGATGTGGCAGAGTATGTGAGTAAGTGTGCGGTGTGTCGTGAAGTCAAAATTGAGTATCGAGCACCTTCAGCCGATTAAGGCCGTATCTATTTCTGGAAGTGGCGGAGGGTGTGTTGGGTGCAGGATTTGGTGCAAGGGCAAGCGGGCCCGCATACCCCGCGTACCCCATGGCTCACATAATTGGTCTTGTCCTCTTTGGTCGGGAATCCTCTCCAAGCGTGTGGAAGCTATAAAACCTTGAGGTCTTGTGTTGAATCACGGAGGGATTCCCACCAAAGAGGACAAGACCAATTATGTGGGCAGCGGGGGTATCGGGGTATGCGGGGTCTGCTTGCCTCGCATACCAAATCCCGGTACCAAATCCCGGACCCAACAGGGTGACTATGGATTTTTTGATAGGATTGCCCAGGACCAGTAGGAGGCATGATGCCATATGGGTGATTGCGGATAGATTGACAAAATCAGCCCATTTTTTAGTAATCAGACAGACTGATCATCTGCATGTGCTGGCCAAGAAGTATATTGATGAGGTTGTGAGGTTGCATGGGATCCCGGATTCGATTGTATCTGATCGGGACCCTCATTTTACTTCGAGATTTTGGGGCAGTTTGTAGGAGGCTTTGGGTACTAAGTTGAGTTTCAGCACTGCTTTCCATCCTCAGACCGATGGTCAATCTGAGAGGACCATTCGGACTCTTGAGGGAATGCTCAGGGCTTGTGTGATGGATTTTAGAGGAGCATGGGATGAGCACTTGCCCTTGATCGAATTTGCATATAATAATACGTATCATTCGAGCATTCAGATGGCTCCTTATGAGGCTCTGTATGGGAGGAGATGTAGGACTCCAGTGTGTTGGGATGCAGAGGGAGACAGGAAACTTTTGAGCCCAGAGTTGATACAGATGACCGTTGATAAGGTCAACTTGATAAAACACAGGCTGAAAGCAACTCAGGACAGGATGAAGAGTTATGAAGATGCCCACAGGAAAGAGATGGAGTTTGAGGTTGGTGAGAAAGTTTTTCTCAAGACTTCTCCTTGGAAAGGGATTTTGAGATTTGGAAAGAAAGGTAAGCTGAGTCCGAGATATGTGGGGCCTTATGAGATCTTAGAGAGGATTGGTCTGTTGGCGTACAGGTTAGCTTTGCCTTCGGAGCTATCACAGATTCATGATGCCTTTCATGTTTCTATGTTGAGGAGATACCGAACTGATCCCTCTCATGTCATTTAAGCTGATGAAGTCCAGTTGAGTGATGACTTGAGTTATGAGGAGCTTCCAGTGCAGATTTTGGATACAAAAGAAAAGGTTCTTAGGAATAAGATAGTGCAGTTGGTAAAAGTCTTATGGAGGAACCATTCGGTGGAAGAGGCCATGTGGGAGCCATTGGAAGCTATGAAGGACAGGTATCCCCATCTATTCATTGATTCAGGTAAGAATTTCGAGGACGAAATTCTTTTAAGGGGGGAGAGATGTTAGACCCCGATTCGCATTAAGCATGTTTTATTTATTTCGAGGATTAGTTTGCTAATTTTCTTTTAATTAGAATAATTTGGGATTTTTAGTACTTAGTTAATAGAAATTAATTGAAAGGATTTAGTTAAAATAGAGTTTTGACGAATTGTTAGAATTAAAAAGATTAAGATGGTGTAAGGACAAATTAGGTAGATTACTTAGGTTTCTATAGTTAAAGGCTAAGAAGGAGGGCTTTATTGGTCTTTTTAGCTAGATTAAAACAATAAGAAAGGAAGCAAATAGTAAGGGGGTCGTATGAATAGGGAGAGACACACATTTTTGTAAGGAAAAAGAAGAAAGAATAAATTGCAAGTATGAAGGATCCTAAAACTACGTAGTTTTAGTGTAGGTTTTATAAGTTAGAACAATTTTCCCTAAGTCATTAAGAGACTTACGACACTTCAAAGAGAAAGAAAGGAGACTTACGAAATTTTAGAAGAGAAAAGAGAGGGAGATTTCGGTTGAAGAAGAAGAAGAAGAAGAAGAAGAAGAAGAAGAAGAGAAGTGAAGCTTAGGTTTCTATGCTTTAGAAAGGAGGGTTTAAGTGTTTTTCTTTAAGAAGAAAGTGGAAAGAAAGAGTTTAATCCTTCATTAGAGGCAAAAGAAAGAATTCATGGGTTTCATTAAGGTAAGGGAATTTTGAATTTTCTTGGAGATTCTTGATTGGGTTTTGATGCTAATATCTTAAGATAGGTATGGGTAAGGTTAGATAGAAATAATTTCATGTTTTCCTTTCCTTAGAAATGTCCAATTTTGATATCCTATGTTAAATTGGGATTATTGTGTTGATGAAGGTGAATTGAAGCAATTAGAGGGAGAGCCAAGGCAAATTGACCAACCTACAAGCTAAAGGAATTTAAGGTGGGTGATTTCTTAATAATTGAGTTAATAGGCTTATTAAAGTGTTTATAATAAATGCTAATTATGCTTTCCAATAACTTAAGAATTTTGTATCAATTCCTCTTTGTGATGATTTTAACTTGTATGAGGTGTCTTTTGAATGTAAGTTTATGTTGGAAGTGTTTGAAAAATGATTTGTTAAGTGAAAAAGATTCGGATATGTGATTTCGACAATTATGTGAAAATCAAGTGAGAGGGAATTTTTGTAAGAGCCATTTGTGGCTAATGTGTATGAATTGTGTGAATTATGTGAAATGCATGTTTTATTTGGGTTTGTGGTGGTCTCATAAGAGTCAGGTGCATCTGTCTACCTATAGGCTTCTCCCGCCTGCCCGCTAGGGGCATTGGAGTTCCTCAAGGACTCCCATAAGTCACGGCTACACATGACCGCTTCGCGGGAATGTGTAGTACATTCCGTTTCGGATCCACCCGAACCACTTTGTTTGTGATTTTGTAGAATATTAGATTGCTTTGTGATGTGTTACATTTGTAAATTGTTTGTTGTGCTAAATTCTGCAAAGAGATTTGAAAATTGTCAATGTTTTTTTAAAGGTGATATTGTTTTGAAAATGAAAGAATGAATGATGGTTTTTGCTTATTTCTCATTTATTAAGTTATTACTCACGGAGCCATCGAGCTCACCCCCCATTTCTGCTCCACAGGTGTCGAGTGAGAAACCAAGTCGCCGCATCGGGATTGAGGCAATACTCCGATGCATTTTGCTTTTGAAGTCATTTTTTAGAAAACAAAGCTTTAGATCGCATTTTGGATTGTATTTAACTTTTGATACTTCCGTCGTATTCGGGCTAAAATGCCCTCTAAAGCTTTGTATAATTTCTACTTTCCTTATAAATATAAAGGTTTTGAAGTTTAAAAATGTATCATATGTATGTTTTCTAAGAATGTATTGTTCTATGGTTAAGAATGACAAAAAGAAAGAATGGGATTGTGTTACTTTATGGATTGGAAATGAGTAGATGCTTAGGAGTGAGATTGCCTTATGGTTTGAGAAATGTTTAGAAGCCTAGGAGTGTGTTGCTGCCATTAGATATTGAGTTTTTATGCAGGTATTTGAGTTGGGATGAATTGAATTGAAGATTTTGGTTAGTTACATAATAGGGGAGGTGTTGTCCAATTTTTCCTAAATTTGGGCAGCAACTTCACTTAGGTTTTAGAATATTTTAGAGCTTGAATTAGTTTGGGTGGTCTTCTTGAAGAATGTAGTACTTGTTTAGAGCTTTCCAATGATGTATAATTGGTCAAATTTGGACTTAGGATGAAGAAATTATGAGGTTGAGAATATGACAGTTACTATTCATTTAGGTAGAGTTACTGTTTTATTGGATTTTATACAGGCAGTAACTTTGAGAGTGTTTTTACCTCTTTAAATGATTGAATTGATTTTTTATCCCTTCATGAAACTTGTAGATCATCCTTTCTTCTTTCTATTAATGTATACTATGCCTTATTTGGAGTTAGGAGTAAAACGTTATGGGGGTTAGACCTAATTCAGTTACTGTTCATTTGACAATTTTGGACAGAACTTTTGGGAGAGTTTTTCACCCCTTTAGAGTTTGTTTTGGTTTTTGTATCCTTCATAGAAAATGTAGATTATCTTTTCCCCTTTCCAATTAGGTATAATTTGCAATTAATAGAGTTAGGAATAAAAAGTTATAAGGTTAGAAAGATTACAAGTATTGTTCATTTGGTCAATTACACTGTTCCATTGGTTTTTATACAGGTAGTAACTTGGAGAGGGTTTTTACCTCGTTAAACGACTGAATTGATTCTTTCTCTCTTCATGAAGGTTGTAAATCACCTCTTTATCTTTCCAACGAGGTAAAATATGACATTTTTATACTTTTGTGTTAAAATTTATGAATTTTCAAACTTCTAGTATAATGTAGGAAATTTTCAATTATAGCAGAAACTTTGAAACAACTTTTGACCCGCATAAAGGCCAAAATAGTTTTTAAATCCTTCAGGAAAGTCGTAGGACTCCCTTTTACCTTTTTATTGATATCAAGTTTGCGAGTTTTGGAATTCGGTGTGAAAAGTTATGAATTCTCAAAAATTTCTGGTGTAATATTTGGTTTCCAAAGAAAAACAAAAAGGAAATCATATGTATACATATACATGTGGAATTTCGGACTCGCTGGCACCCTCGCGAGGGTGAGCGCCTCGCCCCCGCGAGCAGCTTGAGACCGCGAGCGCGAGCGGGACGTCGTTTGTGCGTTTTTGATTTTCTTTCATTTTCCTTTTTCCCAAATTAAACCTCCTCTGACTCTTTTGCTTGTACTTTTTTCGTTTGGCCTCCGATTCACTCGGTTTTTCAAGCATTGGTTTTCTAAAAAAAAAAATTCTACCTCCCTCATGCAAAAATTTAGAATTCTCGGATTAAGTTGAATTTTGTTGGATTTTATCAAAGAGAGTGAATTAGTCGGACATATTGAACATGTTTCTGTTTTTCGGTCATTTCTTGATCTAAGAATCTCCGATTGAAGTGATTTTCATTTCCGATTATTATAGAGGCATGAAATTCCCTTTTAGCTTAGGTTGGATTTTAATTTCGGGCCCTAAGCAGATCAGTTTTATTGAGGGAGATTAAGGTGAATCATACAAGATTTGTTCAGAGGACATTAATATAAGTTCAAATTGAGTTTCTTCTGTGGTGAAGAATTCCTCCCTCGTGGGTTTGCTGTAACATCCCGTTACCAATGAGAACGACATATTGGTAATTCAGATGATTTGGGACTGTGTGCATTCATGATTTGGCTTGCATATGCATTTATAACCTCTATTTTAGTGATAAATGCTTAAGTGTTGCACGAGCATATGTATGTACATGCATGTATGACAATTTCCTGATTTAATTATGTAAATTGGAATTGGGTAATAATTGCATAGAAGTTTTGAATACAGAATTGGAGAGAAATTGAATTTTAGAGAGTTAAAAATCGAAATCGGAGTGTAGGAACATGTGTCATATATTTTGAGAATTTATAGGAATTTGTGTGAAATTGATGGATTAATGGCATGGAGAATTAGAATTTGTGATTTTAGGAACGAGAATGTTGAGCCATTGGAAATTAGAGACTGAAATTTAATGAATTTGAGGACTATAATCTTTAGGCTTAAATTGACACTTTATATATATACTTTAGGTTTTGAAATTTGGAAAGTTATCCTCTAACCTAGGGCACGTTGATCTTTCCCCTTCGGTGATTTTCGTTCCTCCTTCGTGAGTGTGCTGTTGCTTTCTTTCCCTTGTGCGAGCCTAGCTTGATCCCCTGAGGAAGATGGAGATTGCTGGGGCTTTGGGTGATCACCGTGGATGTTAGAACTTAGGAGATATTTTCGGAGGTTTAAGGATTTGAGACTTGATTGGTAAGTTTAATGGTTTTAATGTTGTTTTTTATAGCGGTTTGATGCATTTATGGTATTTATTGTGCAAGAATGGGTAGTTTGATACTGATTTTTAGAGAGAGAATGATGAAGGTCGATCGGAGAAGATGAACCAGAGTCCGCACGTCGCGACGTGTAATTAATTAGACGCCACGACGAACGGAGAATTGGACGTCGCGACGAACAACTTATTCTGCGCCGCGACGAGCCAATTCCTTCCCCACGTCGTGACGAGCAAGGACGCACGTCGCGACGAGCAGAGGCAAGCACGCCGCGACGAGAGGCAAGACATACGTCGCGGCGAGGGCGAGAAGTCTCGCCGCGGCGAGCGACCTTGCGTCGCAACGAGGGAGCTTGATTTCTGAAATTGAGTTAGTTGTTTAAGTAATGATTTTTGAGGTTTTAGATTCTTATTGAATTGGATACTGATTGACTGTGATTTAGAGATTAAGGATTGTGAATTAATTAGATATAATCTCGAAATTTAATTCGATGGGTCCGCAGAATCGGATGGCGATTTATTAGGGAATGTGATGCGTGATTGGAGTTCGACTTTAGAGAGTTCAAAACTCAGTCGATTGAATTATGGTATTAGGAATTGTTATTATGGTGAAAGAGAATTGAATTGAAAGATTCGGGATTAGGATCGGGAATGTCATAACATGTATTGTACTAATCGCATTCGCTACATATGCATTATTGACTATTGGAAATCGTATAATTAGTAATGTGTGATTATTCTGATTTGTTTTAGAGGTGCAAGTGGAGCGTCGACCCTCTGACATAGCAGAGACTTCCCGGCAGTAGCTCGGAAGTTTAGAGGTGAGTAACCTAGTTGGTTCCTCAATCTCTGATTTGTTAAATGCTTGAATGAGCTATGTGACCTAACCGAATCTTTGTTGTATGAGATGTGTTATTGCGAAATTGTGAATGCATGCTAGGCATGATCGGAAATTGAAATTAACAACAGTGGTCGGAGCAAATTACGATCGGAGCTATAAGCTCAATCATCTTTGTAAAACGGCTAAGGCGTAAAAGGGAATAGTGCATACCCAGAGGGTTCTCCTATCCCTAATGCGCGTGGGCAGTAGTGCATACCTTGAGGACTCTCCTACCCCCCTAAAACGTGATTTCGCTTTAATGTGCCCAAAATGGGATATCTCGACGCCTCGACAACACTAAAATGAAATGAAAATCATCATGCATTCAGTATATGATTGTGCTGTGAAATTGATATGGGTTGAATGTATACGTGTGATAATTGTTTAGTGAATTTATGATTGCTATTTTGAACGTGTTATTGTGTTGATCTGTACGCAATTTTGCGTAATGCATAAATTGGGTGAACCATAGATGATGGTTACTCATTGAGTTCGCAAACTCACCCAACATTGCATATATTTTTCAGGGCAGAGATAGTCGACTCCTAGCTCCAGTTAGCATGACTTTTCCTGCTGTGCGAGTGCTGGCAAGCGAAGTATGGCTTACAGGTCGGTCAGCTGGGATATTTTGTGGATGACCTAGTTGGGAGTGATTTCAGTTCCTTTTTGGATTTGTACAGTATGTAATTATGTTAGAATAGATCAGATTCTTGTTTGTTATAGATCATCCGTTCTTGGAGATCAAGTGGATCAACCAGCTGACCTAGGATCAGTGGGAGCTAGTAGAGAGTCATCTATGCCTCATTCTGAGGAGTTACCTCCTGGAGTTCCCGTGAGACGGGAGAGGAGGTATAATCGATTCTTGTAAGCGGGAGTATTGACTTTATGGCAACACGACCTCTTGAGGCCGAGGATGGTTGGAAAGGATGAGAGAGTCTAGATCGGATGGATTGTGACCGATGAGCGTTTGATTATCGATCTCTTTGCTTGTGGTCCAAAGATATCGATGGTGGAAGCATCGCCCGCGATTCGCGGACCACTTTGTTTTGACTTGGGAGGATTTCTTGAGAGCCTTTCGGGATAATTTTATGCCCAATGTCTATTTGGAGATGAAGATGCAGGAGTTTCTGGAGTTGAGACAGGGTCAGATGTCAGTGGCCGAGTATGAGTTGCGGTTCAATGAGCTGATGGGGTATGCTTCGATTTTGATTGCTTCAGAGGCCGATAGGTGCCGGAGATTTGAGGGAGGGCTAAATCTGGAGATCCGTACCTGGTTAGCCCGGTCTGATATGGGCACCTTTATCGAGCTGAGAGCTCTGCAGATCTTGGATTGAGCGACTTCGAGACAGTCGACCGAGACCGTCGGGATCCAGGAGTAAGAGGTCGAGTGACAGTCAGGGCAGCTCTGGTAGGAGTATTAGTAGATGCCAGGGCATGTTCAGATTTTCAGGAGGATCCAGACAGTCTGGTTTTGTTCAGAGAGGAAGATTTGGGCAGTCTAGCAATGGTAGTGGTAGAGGATCCGATCAGGCACTTCCTATCTGTGAGTATTGTGAGAGGAGACATAGTGGACAGTGCTGGAGATTTACTAGAGCTTGTCTCAGGTGTGGCTCTATGGAGCATCAGATCAGGAACTGTCCAGATATTGTGGGAGCTCAGTCTGCTACGAGTGGGAGAGCTGGTAGTGATACGACAGTGCAGTAGAGCCGCGGTGATGGACCTGGATTCAGGGGCCGAGGCAGAGCCCGAGGTAGAGCTGGAGATTCCCGAGGTAGAGCTGGAGATTCTTTTGTGGGGATCGAGAGTCGGGGTAGTCGACCGCAGTCCCAGGCCAGGGTCTACGCTATGACTAGGCAGGAGGCCCAGGATTCCCCGGATGTCGTAGCGGGTATGCTTTTGATTTTCAGCTTTGAGGTTTATGCTTTGATAGATCCAGGTTCCACACATTCTTTTATTGCACCGCATGTAGCATGTAGATTGCATGGGGATAGAGAGATGTTGCAGTATGGGTTGCAGGTGAGTACACCTCTGGGTAGTACTACTGCTATGGGAGAGGTCTGCAAGGAATGCTCGATCCAGATAGATCAAGCAGTGTTGAGTGCAGACTTGATAGTTTTGCCGTTGAGAGAGATTGATTTGATTATGGGGATGGACTGGCTCACTGCCCATAGGGCTATTATGGATTGTTACACCAAGGAGGTCGTGCTGGAGTCTCCTGGTCAGCCTAGAGCTGTGTTTCGAGGTGTTAGTCAGGCAGTGCCAACCAGGATTATTTCTTTTCTGAGTGCCCTGAGGTTGATGCGGGGAGGTTGTGAGGCCTATTTGGCTCATGTGATTGATTCCAGAGTTGAGCAGAGGTTACAGGATGTTCCCGTGATCAGGGAATTTCCAGATGTGTTTCTCGAGGAGTTACCGGGTTTGCCACCGGATCGGGAGACAGAGTTTTTGATTGACCTCGTTCCAGGTACCAATCCTATATCTATACCTCCATATAGGATGGCACCAATGGAACTGAGGGAGCTTAAGGCTCAGCTGCAGAAGCTGTTGGATAAAGGGTTTATTAGACCGAGTGTTTCGCCTTGGGGAGCTCCAATATTGTTTGTGAAGAAGAAGGATGGGACTTTGAGGTTGTGCATCGATTATAGGCAGTTGAATCGGGTTACAGTCAAGAATAAATATCCGCTGCCTAGGATCGATGATTTATTTGATCGATTCGAGGAGCTCGGTGTTTACTAAGTTGGATTTGAGATCCGGATATTATCGATTGAGGATCGCAGAGGCCGATGTGCCTAAGAGTGCTTTCGGGGAGAAGGTACGGGCATTTGAGTTCTTAGTGATGCCGTTGGGTTGACTAATACCGGCGGCCTTCATGGCCTTGATGAATAAGGTTTTCAGCCTACTGGATCGATTCGTGATTGTGTTCATTGATGATATTCGGTGTATTCGAAGTAGGCGTGAGCACGCGAGCATCGAGGGCGATTTTGCAGACATGAGAGAGAGACAGTTGTTTGCCAAATTCACTAAGTGTGAATTTTGGCTGGATGAGGTGGTGTTCTTAGGGCATATTGTGTCTGGTGAGGGTATCCGAGTGGATCCTCACAAAATTGAGGTCGTGAGGAGTTGGGAGATCCCGAGGAACGTGTTAGAGATGCGGAGTTTTCTCGGATTAGCAGGTTATTACCGGAGGTTTGTCGAGGGATTTTCAGTGATCTCAGCCCCTTTGACAAAACTTCTAAGGAAGAATGTGGTTTTTAGATGGACTGATGAGTGTCAGAGGAGTTTTGAGGAGCTGAAACATCGGTTGACTACAACACCGGTGTTAGCTTTGCCTTCAGGAGTTGGAGGTTTTGAGGTCTTCAGTGATGCTTCGCAGCAGGGATTGAGTTGTGTCTTGATGCAGCACGGGAGAGTTATAGCTTATGCCTCGAAACAGTTGAGGTCTCATGAGATGAATTACCCTGTGCATGATTTGGAGTTAGCAGCAGTTGTGTTTGCTCTGAAGATCTGGAGACATTATTTGTATTGTGAGACGTTCCAGATCTTCACTGATCATAAGAGTTTGAGGTATTTGTTGAGTCAGCGAGAGTTGAACCTGAGACAGAGGAGATGGTTGGAGCTGCTTAAGGATTATATTTGCGATTGAGTATCATCCAGGGAAGGCTAATGTGGTGGCAGATGCATTGAGTAGGAGATATCATATCAGTGCAGCTCAGATTCAGATTGAGAGATTACCTAGTCTGATTCAGTTGAGAGCTCTGAATGTGCAGATGGACTTGGCTCAGGATGGAGTTTTGATTGCTACTTTGAGGCTTAGGTCGATCTTTGCATGATCGGTCGGGAGGGTTGAGATCGATCCCTGTGTTAGTCTGATGATGGATGAGTAAGATCTGGGGTGTCTTCTGAGTTTGAGTTGAGAGATGGGACGTTGTGGATGGGACAGAGACTCTGTGTTCCAGATGTAGACGATTTGAGGCGTGAGATTCTGGAGGAAGCGCATTTGGCTACCTATGCTATGCATCCTAGTACTACCAAGATGTATTGCACTCTTAAATTGCATTTCTGGTGGCCAGGCATGAAGAGGCAGGTAGAAGGGTTTGTTTCTCGGTGTCTGACGTGCCAGCAGGTTAAGGCTGAGCACCAGGCTCCAGTGGGTAAGTTGCATTCGTTGTCCATTTCGGAGTGGAAATAGAAACGGATCTCGATGGATTTCATTATGGGTTTGCCTAAGACGCCGAGGCAGCATGATGCGATCTGGCCCATAGTGGACCGGTTGACTAAATTGGCTCACTTCTTGCCAGTGAGAGAGAACAATACTCTCGATCAGTTGGCCTGGAAGTATGTGGCAGAGATTGTGCGACTGCATGGGGTTCCGATGTCTATAGTCTCGAGCGAGGATTCCAGTTACTTGAGGTTTTGGAGGAGTTTGCGATGGCTATGGGTGCGAGGTTGAACTTGATCGACATTTCATCCTCGATGGATGGGCGAGTGAGAGGACGATTAAGGCTGCTGAGGATATGTTGCGAGCCTGTGTATTGGAGTTCCGAGGTACTTGGGATCAGTATTTAGCTCTGGTGGAGTTTGCTTATAATAATCAGTACCAGAGCAGCATTGGTATGGCACCGTATGAGGCGTTGTATGGATGTCATTGTGGATCACCTCTTTATTGGGATGAAGAGGGTATGAGGATGCTTGAGAGTCCCGAGCTGATTCAGGATACTGTGGATAAGGTACAAATGATTGGTCGCATTAAAGTGACTTAGGATGAGATAGATGTAAGAGTTATGTGGATCAGCATCGGAGAGAGATAGAGTACAGTGTGGGTGATAGAGTGTTTCTCAGAGTGTCTCCGTGGAGAGGAGTTCTCAGATTTGGCCGTAAGAGCAAGTTGAGTCCTCGGTATATTGGTCCTTATGAGATCCTCTAGAGGATTGGACCATTGGCATACAGATTAGCTTTGCCGAGTGAGATGTCGCAGTTGCACGACGTCTTTCATGTGAGTATGCTCCGGAGATATCGTTTAGACCCGACCTATGTGATTCCGGCTCATGAGATTGAGGTGGCCAGTGATTTGAGCTATGTAGAGGAACCGGTACGGATTATTGGATCGCGGGTCAAGCAGTTGAGGAGCAGGGTGATTCCATTGGTGAAAATCCTTTGGAAGAACCACTCCACTGAGGAAGCGACTTGGGAGACTGAGGAGCACATGAGGAGGCAGTATCCTCACTTGTTCGATCAGTCAGGTAAGAAATTTCGGGACGAAATTTTTATTAGGAGGGGAGAATTGTAACATCTCGTTACCAAAGTGAAGGGCATATTGGTAATTCGGATGATTTGGCACTGTGTGCATTCATGATTTGGCTTGCATATGCATTTATAGCCTCTATTTTAGTGATAAATGCTTAAGTGTTGCACGAGCATATGTATGTACATGCATGTATGACAATTTCCCGATTTAATTGTGTAAATTGGAATTGGGTGATAATTGCATAGAAGTTTTGAATACAGAATTGGAGAGAAATTGAATTTTAAAGAGTTAAAAATCGAAATTGGAGTGTAGGAACATGTGTCATATATTTTGAGAATTTATAAGAATTTGTGAGAAAGTGATGGATTAATGGCATGGAGAATTAGAATTTGTGATTTTAGGAACGAGAATGTTGAGCCATTGGAAATTAGAGACTGAAATTTAATGAATTTGAGGACTATAATCTTTAGGCTTAAATTGACCCTTTATATATATACTTTAGGTTTTGAAATTTGGAAAGTTATCCTCTAACCTAGGGCACGTTGATCTTTCCCCTTTGGTGATTTTCGTTCCTCCTTCGTGAGTGTGCTTGTAACATCCCGTTACCGATGCGATGAGCATGTTGGTACGGGTAGTTCTGTTATTGCATAAATAGTGATCAAGTGTTTTGTGGCCTCTGAGATAGATCATTTTGCACATGCATACATAGTGACATGCATTCATGATTTTTTCCAGCATTTAAATTGTGATTATGAGTTGAATTGTGAATTTTAAGATAATTGAGTTAGATTTGATTTAAAGTGAAATTAGGGATAATTTGAGTGGAATAGTGGAATTAGAGTGAGAATTGAATTTTAGAGATTTTGAAATTGAAATTGAGTATGGGATCGAGTGCTTTATATTTTTGAGGAATTATGAAAATTTTTCTGGAATTTTTAGAGTTATGAGTCCGGACCGAGAAAATGCTTAGAGACTGATGATTGTGATTCCGGTTCTGAAAGTGAGTGGTTAATGGCTTGGAAAATTTAGATTTGTGAGTTTAGGAATTATTGTGATGAGCCATTGAAATATAGAGACTGAGATTGAATAAATTTGGGGACTATGATCTATAGTTTAAATCAACCCCATATATATAAATATCTTATGTTTGAAATTGGAAGACAAACTCTCTTAGGGCTCAAATCTTCTTCCTCTTCTCGTGGGTGTCGTGATCCTCTTTCCTTGGAGATTTTGCTTGCTTCCTTTTCATTGTGGTTGGAGAGTTGCTAGAAGCTTGGAGTAGATGATGTTTAGCTTGGTTCGAAAGAAAATCGTTGGTGTTAGAGCTTGAGAAGTTTTCGGAGATTTTAGGGTTTTCGATCAATAAATTATTTGGTAAGTTTATTGTGTTTTAATGTTGTATTTATGGTTATTTATGGCATTTAAGGTATTTAATGTGTTAGATGGGGTAGTTGAGTGTGTTTAATGGAGGTTTTAAGAGTATTAATGGCGGAAAAGTCGATCGGAGAAGACGATCGAGTCGCACGTCGCGACGTCTGGAGCAGCCTTGCCGCGACGAGAAAAATGAGTACTCGCCGCGACGAGCAGAGCGGTACGTCGCGACGAGCCAGCCGATTCACGCCGCGACATGGGTTTCATGGTCGCGACGAGTGGTAGTTTTCTGAAATGAAATAAGAGAGTTTTTGGGGCATATCTTATAGTATAGACCTCCAATTGAGGTGATTCTGGAGTTGTCATGAACTAGAGAAAGAGGTCTTCGAGTGAGGTTGATAATAAGGGTTCAAAATTAAATTAGCGAGTTCTCAATCATAGAAAGAGAGTTGATTCTGGTTCCTATAGTGACCGAAGAGTTATGTTTTGGCGATTGGAGTATAATTAGAGTTTAAATGAGAGATTTGTGGAATCAACGAATATTATTGACCTAGTGAGTAGTGAATTTTGGTTGTGAAGCGAGAGATAGCGGAATGGGATTGAAGCGCTGGAAAATCATGATCATGCATCATATAATTTTGAATTAAGACATGTGCATTAGTGAATTTATTTGATTGAGCATATAGTGATGAGAATTCGTTTGAATTGTTATAGAGGCGCCATTGGATCGTCAGTCCACGGATATTGTTGGTACTTCCAGGCAGTAGCTCGGAAGTTACAGGTGAGTAACCTAGTTGGTTCCTCGATCTTTGTGTGATAATATGTGCTGTGAATGTGTGAATTAATTGCCAATGTGAGTGATACTAATGTGAGATAAATGTGCTGCAATTATGAGTAAATGTTCTGATTATGAGTGATTGTACGGAATGTGTTGCAAATGTGAATATTTGTGATTGTGAATCAGTGCATAGAATTATGAGTAAGTATTCTGATCGTGACAAACGAGTGAAGTGATATATATATGTATATGTGCTAGTGACTGTGCAAGTGTTAGTGCATGCTAGGCACGATTATAAGAGGTAACTAAGCAGTTGTATCAAGCATTTAGTGAGCGAGCTTTAAGCTCGAATATCGATGAATGGGCTGGGCCAAAAGAGAATAGTGCATACCCAGAGGGCTCTCCTATCCCTAATATGAGTGGGCAGTAGTGCATACCCTGAGGGCTCTCCTACTTGCCGAAAATGTGATCATTGTGAAACGTGCCAGAAAAGGGACAGTGTTAACGCTCAATCACAACAATGACATAAAATAAGAATTTGCATACATTATGCATCTGACTGTGTAGTGAAATTGAGAATGCGTGTGATGTATGACAATTGTGAAGTGATATGTTTGAGCTATGTTATCGTATAAATATGTAAATTGTATACAGTGTTCTAAAATGCGTTAAAGTGTACTATGCGATATATTACGTGTATATGCATGAGTTGGGTGAACCATCGATGATGGTTTCTCATTGAGTTCGCAAACTCACCCAACATTGCTAATATTTTTCAGGGTAGCGTTAGTAGGTTTCTAGCTCCCAAGATAGACGTTTTCTTGCTGTGCGAGTGCTTGGTCAAGGGTAGCGATGGCACACAAATCGGTCAGCTGGGGCGATCTTTTGAGGATGACCTAGTATAGACGTTTTTATCAGTTTCCTTTTGGGCTATTGTATTGAGACTTTAGGGGACTGATAGACTTATCTATATTTTGGATTGATGTTATGAAATGAAAGATTACTATTGTGGTTTTAAATTTTAGTGATTTATATCTTGCGGTTTAATTGTCTTGATTCCATGCGAGTATTTAGTGATAGTTGCGAGTGGTAGCACTTCCTTGCTGTGGGATATGCGTCGGTACGACCCACGGGCGCCCCGGTGCGTACCCTATGATAAGGGGTGCTACAGTGCTGTTGCTTTCTTTCCCTTGTGCGAGCCTAGCTTGATCCCCTGAGGAAGATGGAGATAGCTGGGGCTTTGGGTGATCACCGTGGATGTTAGAACTTGGGAGAGATTTTCGGAGGTTTAAGGATTTGAGACTTGATTGGTAAGTTTAATGGCTTTAATGTTGTTATTTATAGCAGTTTGATGCATTTATGGTATTTATTGTGCAAGAATGGGTAGTTTGATACTGATTTTTAGAGAGAGAATGATGAAGGTTGATCAGAGAAGATGAACCAGAGTCCGCACATCACGACGTGTAATTAATTAGACGTCGCGACGAACAGAGAGTTGGACGTCGCGACGAACAACTTATTCTGTGCCACGACGAGCCAATTCCTTCCGCACGTCGTGACGAGCAAGGACGCACGTCGCGACGAGCAGAGGCGAGCACGCCGCGACGAGAGGCAAGGCGTACGTCGCAGCGAGGGCGAGAAGTCTCGTCGCGGCGAGGGAGCTTGATTTCTGAAATTGAGTTAGTTGTTTAAGTAATGATTTTTGAGGTTTTAGATTCTTATTGGATTGGATACTGATTGACTGTGATTTAGAGATTAAGGATTGTGAATTAATTAGATAGAATCTCGAAATTTAATTCGATGGGTCCGCGGAATCGGATGGCGATTTATTAGGGAATGTGATGTGTGATTGGAGTTCGACTTTAGAGAGTTCAAAAGTCAGTCGATTGAATTATGGTATTAGGAATTGTTATTATGGTGAAAGAGAATTGAATTGGAAGATTCAGGATTAGGATCGGGAATGTCATAACATGTATTGTACTAATCGCATTCGCTACATATGCATTATTGACTATTGGAAATCGTATAATTAGTAATGTGTGATTATTCTGATTTGTTTTAGAGGCGCAAGTGGAATGTCGACCCTCCGACATAGCAGAGACTTCCCGGCAGTAGCTCGGAAGTTTAAAGGTGAGTAACCTAGTTGGTTCCTCAATCTCTGATTTGTTAAATGCTTGAATGAACTGTGTGACCTAACTGAATACTGTTGTATGAGATGTATTATTGCGAAATTGTGAATGCATGCTAGGCATGATCGGAAATTGAAAATTAACAATTGTGACTGGAGCAAATTCTGATCGGAGCTATAAGCTCAATCACTGTGAAAACGGGCCTAAGGCTCGAAAAGGGAATAGTGCATACCCAGATGGCTCTCCTATCCCTAATGCGCGTGGGCAGTAGTGCATACCTAGAGGGCTCTCCTACCCCCCCTCCCCCCTAAAACGCAATTTTTGTTTAATGTGCCCAAAATGGGATATCTTGGCCGCGATCCACAACACTAAAATGAAATGAAAATCATCATGCATTCAGGTATGTGATTGTCTTTGTGAAATTGATATGGGTTGAATGTATACGTGTGATAATTGTTTAGTGAATTTATGATTGCTATTCTGAACGTGTTATTGTGTTGATCTGTACGCAATTTTGCGTAATGCATGAATTGGGTGAACCATCGATGATGGTTACTCATTGAGTTCGCAAACTCACCCAACATTGCATATATTTTTGAGCGAGATAGTGACTCTAGCTCCGATTAACGTGACTTTTCTGCTTTGTGTGAGTCTTGTGGCGAAGTATGGCTCACAATGCGGTCAATTTGGGATCTTTGTGGATGACCTAGTTGGGAGTGATTTCAGTTCCTTTTTGGATTTGTACAGTATGTAATTATGTCAGAATAGTTTATTCTCGGTTTTTAAGAAATGAAAAGAGAAGTATCTTTTAGGTTTTCAAATTTAGTGGTTTTGATATTACAGCTTTATTGTAATGATGCCATGTGGTTTATAGAAATGATTGAATCGTAGTGCACCCATATCGCGGGTTATGCATCGGAACGACCTACGGGCGTCTCGGTGGGTAACCTACGGTAAGGGGGCGCTACATTTGCGCGTCCAGATGTCACGTAGGACGTCAGACATGTGACTCATCCGAGAGAGGTTCCAATAGAAATAGACTATTATACTTTAAGTAAGTCTTTTAAACAAAAGATGCTTGCAATTAATTTATTTGATTTTATCCAATGTGATCAAGTCTAGTATGCCACAAATTGTCATAGATATTATAAGAACTATGTGACGTTATTGAAAAAATAATTTTATTTATTTAATAAATAACATCTAATATCACAAAACCATCCAACAAGAATCCATGATAATTATAACTTCAAGAAAATTGTCCTTCCCAATATTATGGAAATTAATATTAAATCAAAGGCTAACTAAAGCATGAAATAACCAAGACATTTCTTTATGGGTGGACCTTTTCCTTTTCCATTTTAGTTGGCCTTAGTTATTCTTGGAATACTATGAAGTGAGGAAGGCTTTATTTCCACTACTCATTTAGACTCGTCATAGTGCTTCCTCTTTTTAGTTTTTGTCTCCTTATAAGCATAACTTAGCCATATGTTCTTAGTGTATGGCTTAGAAGCCTCAAGATGTTCATCAATAGGTGTCTCACAACATCCTATATCTTTTTGATATTCATACTATGGGTTAAGTGCATTCTTATATGTTCCTAACATGGAGGCAAGAATGTGTAACAACTTACAATAGCTTAGTATAAGAAAAGGTATTACTAACATCCATCAGTTCACTATGTTTGAAATTAGCTTTACATGCCTCAACATTGAATTCTTCTATCTCATATTCTCATTTGTGATTTATTTATTTATTAGGGTCTTTGTGTGCGTGTGTGCGAAATATAATAGTAAGTGATCATAAGATGGTCACTAGGATGCCATTATAACATGTTACCACCATGGACCGTATATCCTTGTCATAGTCATACCTCTTGATTTTTAGCATAATGTCATTATATATGTTGTGTAAGTCAAATATTTCTTCTTTTATATGAGCAACATGCCTCACAGTTTTCTTATTTTAAGAAATAATGTACTTTCTAAAGTTTATCATGACTTCATGTAACTAAATAAAATTCTTTTGCTCTTCCAATACATATTGGATTTTCATAATTCCAAATTTCTAAATTGTCATTATTAAATTTTTTCTTTAGTGAATTTTACAACAAAATTTTAGATACAATCATCATTTTCTCAACCATATATGTCAATAATGATTCATTTAATATGTAATTATTATCAATTTCAATTTATTTGATGCAATCTGCTAAATAAAAACTTTAATTGTTTTCAAATTATCTATAAAATCATAATGTCACTAAGTTTCCAATCATCATTCATGTAATAGTTAATGATTAATTAATCATTCTATGGTGTATTTATTTACAAATATCTCAAGTATGATATGTATAACACATACATATAAAACAATCACTTTGAAAGAACAATGCATTTCAATAAACATATCATATTCAAAATTTAACGATTGCTACAACAAACTAATACTATGTAAGTATATTAAACATCAAATTAAAAAGTGACTTAAACACTTTTAACTAAAATTACATAATTCAATTAACCTTATGAATATATAATTCGATGAACTCTACAAGGAATTGAATCAACTAGTTCTTTAGATAAATCATTGAAATCCATCTATGTTATTAGTTCTATAATGTCATTTGATATGCCATTAAAATTAAGACCTCTAAACACTTCTCTCCTCTTATGCTCTTTCAAGAAAGTTTACAACGCCCAACTACATGTGTGAATATGATTTGATTAAGTATTCCACATTTTGATTAACAAATCTCTATGTTGGGGCATAAGAGTTTTAAAAAAGCAATCCATATGTGTTTATAATAGAGGAGAAGCCCTAATAACCATAAAATGAGGCTCTGTATCACCTGTATAACAAGCTACATTAGGTCTGCCTTAGGCACCATATGACATTGATCCAATTATGCCTTCATGAAATTCACACGATTTTGTCTAGAGTTTAAATTGAAATCGAGATTCTCATTACAACCATTTTCTTAAAACAAATTTGAGAAAAATAATATTCAACACTTTTGAATAATAAGTTGAAATGTGCCCCATAATATGAGCATATAATTAAAGCCAAACATTTAAAAGAGTATAAAATGATTCCTTTTAAATAAATAAACCTATCTTTATTCAAGGTAATTAAATAAAGTATGGACAAGTAGTTTAGAAATTAATAGAGGAGAACAAATAAAATAAACTAATTATTTGATGAGGAGTGTCTTAAAAACAAATCTTTTTAAACATTTATAAAACGTATATAAGTATGTCTACATTAAGCTTATACAAGTTGTAATATATAGATAAATGGTAAAGGGTTCTAACTTTAATACATAAATCAAAGGTTTAAGTCTTTAAACTAACAAAACTCTCTCTCTCTCTCTCTCTCTCTACGTGTGTGTGTCTCCCCAATAAGCTTATGGGTTTAGCTCATAAAAAATTAAACAAGGCTTATTTCATACTCATTTTTTCTTATATCTAAATATTGATTATTCTTACTGTAGGTTTTGTTTAGTTTAGCAACCAAACACTTAGCTTCTTTTCATTTAAAAAACCCTAGTCACACTTTTAAAAAGCCTTATAACTACAACTGCCACTTTACATGTTCACAGATGTGTTGTGAATTCCAACTTACATTAGTAGTGAGAAAAGTGACAAGTGATTTGGAAAGAAGGAGCGATAACTAAAACCACCATCACCACCAATCATATCGACATTCTGACAATAGCCCCTCTAACCTACCACTTGCTACATATCCAGAACAATCCTCGCCTACATAGACTACCATTGGCGATGTTTCATAATGTGGCCTACACCTAAAAAATTTTAATGGTCTAAAATAAATGACATTTTTGTTTTCACCACTATTGGTTTTACAAATATAAAATGAGTGTATATTTAAACCATGGTAACATATTCAAATTAAACAATTTAAAAGCCTACTTGTTAAAATGTTAAAAAGGACGATCAAGAGGATGGTTTCCTATCAAGGACTTAATAAAAAAAAAAAAGGAAACCAAAGAAGCCACACAAAACATAAATTTGGTCAAAATTTAAATCTCATATAGGATGTAAAACTCAAACATTAAAAAAAACACCATAATTGTTTAAGTCCACTAGTCCAAATATATATGTAGCTGTCTTTTGAAAAAGATACACTCTTAAACAAACCAACATAAATGAAAACCATACGTTATTGTTGAGTTGTTATCAATGATTGTTCTTACAATCAAACACTATAAATTAAAATAAGCAATTAAATTCAAATTAAATAAGTATATCATATTTGAGATTGAAAATAATTATTATGTTCTTCTAAAAGTTTCAAACAAAATTAGTGGATAATCTCATTCATGATAGGAATTTCAAAACTAGTGGATAATTTCATTCATAATAGGAATTTCAATTTCAAATATCCAGGATAAAGCTTTTTTAATAAAAATTCAAGTAAAATTACTTTGCTACCAACATAAAAAAAATTATTTGTAGATAAAGTGGTAGGATCGAAACATATTTGTATCACTGTTCAACTTAACAAAAATTATTTACAAATTTTTGCTATAATTCACATTGTTGGCCCTGAAATTTTTTCTTTAGGTTAAGCATGATTTAAAAAAATAATTTTGGAAGTTTAAATAGATTAAATTTTGGAGTTATAATGATGTCAAGGTTAGTAGGATTTGTTGAATGGATAAGTGAAATATAATGTAATAAGGATGTTCAAAGACATTTTTGGGAGATCACTTAAACATAAAAGAATATAAGCTTATAACGAAGGGTAAGATGAACCTTTTTGGGCTCATTAAGGGTAAAAATAGAAAAAGAATATGTTGTTTTACTTGTTAAGAGGAGAAAAATGTGAACCGAAGAGGGAGAAGAGCGAGAAACGAAATTAAGAGAGAGGAAGAGAGATTTCGGTGAAAGAAGGAAAGAAGAAAAATCAAACTTGTTAAGGTAGGTTAACCATCTTTTCTTCTTGCTTTATTAAAGGAATGGGTTGTGTTAAGGATGAAGGAGTTAGAGAAAAAGAAAAGGGGTTTTGTGTAGAGAGTGAAAGGTTTGTGTTGGAAGAAGATGGATTAGGAGAACCCAATTATTTTTGGGGTTTCTAAACTAGGTCCTAGGTTTTCTAACCTAGATGGACCATGAGTAGGTTAGATTTGAGTTTAATTTGTGTTTGCTGAAATTTTATAATTTTTTTTAAATTTTGTTATTTTTATTGAAATGTGTTTTGAATGAAACCTTGGTTGTTTTAGGAAACCAAGGGAATCCTACCCAAGAGCAAGGGGAAAGGCAAGCTTGACTTGGATTTCTGCAAGTCAATTAGGTGGGTAATGTATTTATAATTATTGTGTAATTGGACAAATTCTTGCCTATGTGTGTGTATGTGGTTTTGCTTGAATTTGAATTACTTGAAATTGAAATGATTGTGAATATTTGAAAATGCATGATGCATTGTGATTATGTTATAACTTGAAAAATGTTATAACATTTTGAATTGAATGAAAAGAAGAAAAAGCATGAAATATGAGAATATGATGAAATAAAAGAAGCATGAGAGTGTAAATTTGTGATTGACTAAATTGAGCATAAATTTGATTGTGTTTGGACGAGAGAGGAATCATTCGTAGTCACATGCACGTCGACATAAAGTCTTCTCCCGGCTACCCGCTCGTGGCACATGAAATTCAAAAAGTGGATGTTTTATTCATGGAATAAACTTCGGTTTCTTTGTTTTGTTCACGGAACCCTCGATCTATTTGTTGTGCATTGCATCTTTAGATATTCAAGTATGTTGCATAATTGAGTGTGATATTTAATAGCTAAATTTAATGATGTATGTTATAAGTTTGAGTTAAGTTGATCAAAATGTTTAAATTGCTTGAATAAAAATAGACTGCTAGATATATATGTACATATGCTTGAATATGTGGCCAATTGCCAATGGCTATATATATATTGGCCGTTGAGCACCCCACTATTCCCTCCTTAGGTGCAGAACATGAAGGTTGGCAATCCTTGCAAGGCATTTGGGCAAATTCCAAGATAGTAGCTTTATTAACTAAGTTAGTTTGATCACTTTTGGGATAGCTTTATAAGCATGTAAACATCAAGCATGCTATATATGTTAGATTTTGGGTTAAGCCCTTGTTCAAAATATTTTGATGTAATTAAAGTTATATATGAGTTTCTGTTGCTTTGGCAAATGAGTTAAAGTCCCCAGGAGTATGTGCATGTGTCTTTGGTAGACGTACAGTTCATGATTTAAGTCTGTCATTGGTGTAAAAATTGTGTGCCAATTTCGGAGGAACAAATGGACTAATTGAGGCAAAATTAGTTAAAATTTTCTTTTTGAAAGTTGTAGCTTATCTTTCTAGCTTTCCAACGATATATAGTATGAAATTTTTGGATTTCTAGGTTGAAAGTTATGGTCCTTATAAGGGGAGATGCTCAGGAGTATAGAATGTATCGTCTGTGATGACGTCATATCGTCTATGATGACGTCATATCGTCTGTGATGATGTCATATCGTCTGTGATGATGTCATATCGTCTATGATGACATCATATCTTCTGTAAAAAATATATCATATGTGATGACGTCATATCATCTATGATGACGTTATATCGTCTATAGTTGACTTTCTGCTTTTTTGTTTGTTGACCGAAACTTCTCCTTCTGTATACTATAATCTGTTCCATTTTGACCCTTCAGACGATATAATTTGCCTTCAAGGTCTTCATAAAAGTTGTAGATCTTTAAGTCCTCTTTCGAACCATCTAAAGAACACCCTAAGCCAATATCTGTAAGGGAAGTTATGGCAATTTTCCCCATTTGTCTGTTTTTTCCATTTGTCTGCTTTTTCCTTTGGTTTCATCTGATCCTACCGTTTGCTCCATTTTTGATCCTATAGACGATAGAATCTATCTTCAAGGTCTTCATAAAAGTTGTAGATCTTGAAGTTCTATTTCGAGTCATCTAAAGAACACCTAAATCTAATATCTCTAGAGAAAGTTATGATCATTTTTCCAATTCATCTCACCTTTCATCTTAGGTTGACTTTCTGTTTCTTCTTAAGTTGACCAGAACATCATCTGGTCTAAATTTGACCCTCTAGATGATAAAATTGGTCTTCAAGGTCTTTATGAAAGTTGTAGATCTTGAAGTTCTCTTTTAAATCATACAAATAACACCTTAATCCAAGTTCTCTATAGAAAGTTATATCAAATGTCCCGAAACAGGTTTAGTATAGTTGAGAGCAAGTATTGTTTCCGTCAATGGCTCCGAATGCTGGGCTCTGGAAGTGGGTTCCAGCATTGTTTGCTCTGAATGCTGGGCACCGGAAGTGGGATCTAGCACGCATAATAAGAGACTTGTAGTATACCAAACTTTTAGAACTCTTTTAACATGTTTTTCGTTGATTTCAAAATTTTCTTATGCAACACACACTTAAATCTTTATGGTAAATCATATCTTATATATGATTTTCTAACAATTGTGACATTTACAATTATGACACTTCATATTATTAACTTATCATATGTACTTATCCATTAAGAAGCATTGGTAATAAATGAAAATGGGGATAAAAAGGATGAAAGTGTTGGCATTGGAGAGGGACTTCAAATAAGGGCAGTAGAGGTAGAAGTAGTTGATGTAACATTAAGAATAAAGGAGGAATATCTTATAGAAGAAGGAGGAGCACGAAACACAATGTTGGTAGAGGTCTCTATTATAACAGATGAAACAATAGAAATGAAGGACAATGGACACCAAATAGAAGATGAGACTTGAATTCTAATGGTGACAAAAGTCTAGTGTAGTAAGTGTAAATTTTAAGAATTAGGGTTAAAGATTTTGGGATAATTAAAATAATTTGATTATAATTAAATAATATTATTTAAATAGTAAATATAATTAGAATATTAAAAATAATTTTAAATTTTAAATAAAATTAAGTCCCAATATATCATTTGACAAACCAAAATTTAATTCCATTAAAATTTTCTTTCATTTAAAATATATTTTGGACACATTGACTTAAAACCCTACGAAAATGTTCACTTTAAGATATTAAATTTTATCTTGTATTTTAGTGAAATTAGCAAGGTCTAAATTTTAATTTTGGCCTTTGGATCCAATTATCTTCTTTTGGAAAGTCAATAAAAACATAAACATCATGTCTCAATTAATTACTAGTAACACTAGGAAGAAGCTTATTAAGATTGACGTCATCTTAGACGCTATATGTCCATGGTGCTACATGGAAAAGAAAATTTTAGACAAAGCTATGACTACATTTAAGCATAAATATGACTTTAAGGTACTCTCTATTGGGAAATCGAAATGGGATTTGATCCCGACAATAGTGAAATAATTAAGATTTTTTTTGTATTTTAATTTCTCGAAAACTAAGATTATTTTAATTCTATAAAATAATTAATGCATAAATCATAAAAAGGCACGAATCTTAATTTGTATCTTATTCCGAAGCTTGATCATATCCTTGCCGTATCCCTCAAATCGTTTCCAAAACTAACTTATCCCAACCACCATAGTCGAACAAATGTCCGTCCTATAACGTTATCCATTAAATAAGTTGAGAGAATTCCGTAACTCTTATAGAGAGGGTTGAATAAGGAGTGCTAACTTTATTAAAGTTTAAGCCTATTTATAATAAGTTTTGGACAATTTAGTAATTTAATTGAAATTAAATTCTAATTTAATTTTAAATTTAATTAGAATTATAAATAATTCTAATTAAATACCTGTTATACCTTAATAAGATCTAATATCTCATATTTAATCATAAAGTTTCTCAAACTTTAAAATCAAGTATAACTTGATTAAAATATCTTTCCTCTTTTAATTAGTTCTTTATTTGTGATCCATTAAGTTCCCAAATATGTTAGATATGGATATAAATTATAATCTTAAATCATTTCTAGGATTAAATAAATTAAACTCTTTTAATTTATCTTTAATTTTCTAATTAAATAATATATATTTATATATCAAGATTGACGTCTAGCACATCATGATTACCTAAATATTTAGGAATGTTAAAATAGTTTTGACTAACTTTTTGTGCATGATTTTTCATATAATTCAATCCTTTCATCATACAATGTTTCGATTAGACATAGAATAAAGAATTATTGTCTACTCTATTTTGAGTCTAATTATATTAGTTCTCCATCATTAGTTATTGATTCAATGAATGACATTTGTAAACTATTTACAAAATGTTATTCCAAGTTGACTAAGGATTTCTCGAATCAATACTAATCGGGAACAATAGAATATTTTCCTAATTACTTTAAGGTGGTAAATTCTATCTTGATCACTCAACTACCTCTATATAGTTTCACGATATATCCAATGACTACTGATTGAGCTATCTTTAACTGGAACAGGTCGTAAGTAGTATTGAAAAAACAATGCCAATATAAGATAACTTTAGAGATCTCAAGTCAAAGGACCACTTATACAAATCATCATAATAAGAATCAATTCCATATATATTCAAGTAATGCTCCAAATAGATTTCTCATTTGGGATCAATTTAGAAAACTTGTTCTCTAACAAGCACTCATGTGCTTCTTTAGTTATCTACATACTTTAGCCTATGATATCGAGTACTTCCTTTATAAGAAAAAACATAACACATGCTAGTCTTTTTATATTCTATTAATGTTCAATCTTAACAAAAAATGACTATGAAGAATTTAGAGTTAATACATAAATGCAATATGAATCTCATAATTATAACCTTATCATAATTTCATTAACAATGTATATTTATCTTATGGTCTTTATTATACAAATCTAAGTATTTATAAGATAAAGAATACTTTTAAATAATTTTCACTAAACTACAACCAATTGATTGGCTATAGGGCATAAACTAACACTCTCTTCTCTCTCTAGCACTTCACTATTATAGGTTCATTTGACTTCATTAGTTTCTACTTTTAGAACAAGTGGCATCCCTTCTTTCTTGATCCCTTTGCTACAAAAGAAGGCATGGAAGCTACAATTGTTGACAAATATGTGATGAAATAAAGTTGTAGACTTCTTTAATTGCAAATTCACTTTTACCTTTGGCATGAATAGTGGCAATTCTCTAAATAACCACATGATTTTATATTTTTTTGGCCAATAGGTTCTTTATAAGCAACACAATATTACAGATTCGTTGTTCTTTGGTTACCTCATATAGGCTAAGTATATAGTTAATAGGTAAATGTAAGTCTAAAAAGGTCTTTTTATTCTCACATTAGTATTAGTAACTATATTTGTATCTATGATTGTTGTGATTTTCTAGTGCACCTTTCGTGTCATTGCATGATGTGATTTTTAGTGCACTTCTCGTGTCATTGTATGGTCTTCCAAGTGCAATATGTTTATGACATGATATTCTCTAAAGATTGCTTAATGGGTTGTTTCATAAATTATCTTTGTTCTTTTTGTACACAAATAGGTCAAGTTAAGCTAGTTAATTGAATGCCTCAAATTTTAAAGATTTTTTTAGACAACTTATCTATGACTTTACCATAGGTGAAAGTAGTAATATTATCCATTTGCATTATTCGATTAATTGAAATCACTAGCTAATTCAACCAAACAAGTTTGAATATCATTCGTGACCGAGATATTTTGGAGGGTTAATAGCCATCAATGTTGATGGTGAAAGCATTTGGGAAAGGTGAGATTGACTTGCTAACTTTGATTCTAACAAATAAACAATATCTAAATTAATTATGAATGAGGGGGTGTTTGGTTTAAGGGTTTGGGAATGAAGGAATGAAATAATTGTAAAAAATAATATTTAATTTAGGGTTTTCAAATCCAAGGGAATGGATTTATTCCATTAAATTTGGGAATCTACTAAACCCACTAAGGAGGTGGGTATCGAGTTTTCATTCAAATCTAAGTTTTTATCACATTTATTTTTTTACTCTTTTATCCCCAACCTTTGCCCTACCATTCTCTTTACTTCCTTATCGCCTCTCAATTCCTTACGATTTCCTTACTTTCTTATCCTCATCTAATGCTCGAAAATTGCGATAAAATTCCTTGATCGCAATTTTCATTCTCAATGATGAAAATTATTTGGTTTTTTTTACAAACATATAGAGATAGCCCCAATAAACACATGAAGGGAAAATTATTTTCATTTTTATTAAGGGTAAAAATGATATTGTATTATCTTTCATTTCCATTAATGCAACAAACCAAACAACATTACTGGTATTAATAAAAAAATCCAAGTTACAAACCAAACATCATTTTTTTAATTTTTCATATTCATTCACATCCCCTTCTACTATTATACCCATATCCATAACCAACCCCCTGCTCAAACCAAACGCCCCCTGATTTAATTATTATTTTATATCCTACAGTTAATCGATTGATTGTAGTTTGATGAGAAGATAATCTAAAGACATAATTTTTCTTATACATATTCATATGTATATTACAAACTTTATGAGGTAAATGTATAATGCAAATGAAATTATGATAAAATCATAATTATAAGATTCATATTGTATTTAAATATTATCTCTAAATTATTCATAGTTATTTTTTATTAAGATTGGACATTAATAGAGCATAAAAAGATTATCACACGTTATGCTTTTCTTATGAAAAAGTAGTTGATCTTATAAAGTAAATATGCAGATACCTAAACAAACATGATCCTATATCGAAATTCATTTAGAACATTACTTGTATGTATATAAAATTCTCATTATGATGATTGTATAAGTAATCATTTGACTTGAGATCACTAGAGCATCTTTATAGGGATTGTTATGCTTTGATACTATTTATGACTTATCATACTCAATAGTAGCTCAGTCAGTAGTTACTAAATATAGCAAGAATTATATGGAGATAGTTGAGTGCTCAATATATGCTTCATCAACCTAAAATAATTAGGAAAAATGTTCCATTATTCTCATTAGTATTGGTTCGAGAAATCCTTGGCCAACATAGAATGATACTATGAAAATAGTTTTCAAATCTCATTAATAGCAAAAAATAATATGATTGGACTGAAATATAGTATTAGTTTCATGCTCTATGTCTAGTCGAGATATTATATAATGAAATGATTGAATTATAGAAGAAATCATGCACGAAAAGGTTAATCAAAATCAATTTGATATTTCTAAATATTTAGGTAGTCATAATACTTTGCTAGGTATCAATCTTGGTATATGAATGTTAATTATTTAATTAAGGATAAATTAAAAGACTTTAATTATTTATTCAAAATATAATTTATGATTATAATTTATATCCATTGCCAACATATGTGAGGATTTAATAGGTCACACATAAAGAATCCGTGGAATAGAGAAAATATCATTTAATCAAGTTGGACTTAACTATAAAGTTTAATTAAAATTAATAGATAAAGAGTGTGAGCTCCTACCTAAGCCCATTTATATATATTAATTCTAATTACGATTAAAATTTAATTAAAACTAAAATTTAAATAGTTGTGCAATTATAGTAGTTAAGATTAGCTGATTTCAATAATAGTTAGAAGGAAACGATAAAAAGATCAATATTTATAATAAGGTATGCATTAAGATTTATATTTTATGTATTAATCATGCTATAGAATTTAAGTGATATTGTATTTAGAAAATCAAATATAATATATGTTTTGTAATTATTTTGCTATGTGCTATGATATTCCAATTACTTATACTAAAACTTCACATATGATGTAATCAAACTAATATAGCCTTTTGCATTATATCACGGTAGTGTTATAAGGCGTGCCCTGTCACTAACAAGTGTGTGTATTTTTTAATTTATTTTTGTTAAGAATAATATTTTTTTGCCTATGGTCATAAATTTAGTTATTTTCAATGAGTCAATTCATGGGTCAGACTCAATTTTAAAATGACTCGAGACTTAATTATTCTAGATAAAACAACATCGTTTTACTTAGAAGAGTTAGGTTTCGAATAAGTCTAGGCCTAGGTAGCTCAAGTCTAGACCCAATTAAAAAAATTACATTGTTTTATATTTTTAATTTTGAAAAAATTATTTAAAAAATGTTTAATTACGTTGTTCTATATTTTTATTTTAAAAAATTATTTTAAAAAAGATGACATGGGTCATTGCCATCCCAGTTTTTTTGTGTGTGAAATAATGGATTTGCTAGTTAAACAGTAAAATGGGTGATTATATGATTAATTTCATACATACTCTATTCTTGAGCAAAATAAAGTTGTCAGTGAAACATGTTGGTAAAAGAGTAAGGTTATGTCTCACACTACGTGGGGTGTAACAAAAGTTTTGTGAGCTTACAGTTGGAACCATACCTATACTATACATAGAGCCATAACGTAACGGTAGCTGTTTTCGAAAGATAAATGAGTTAGAATGGTGGCCAGGCTCCCTCATTTTCGAGAGCAGCAAATTTGTTGTTTCTTTGCTATTGCCATGAAAAGCTTCTTCACCTTCAGCTAAAAGGACCTCACCTCCTCTATAGCTATAGTCATTATAAATCATTTAAAGTAAGTTCAATCCAGTTTCCGATCAGTTTAATTTCGCATCAACATGAAGTTGACCCAATACCAGCGGTTTCTTATATCACAAACCACACCTTTTTCTAACCTTCCCACTAATAAATGACAAAACGTTTTGACAGATTCCATTCCATTGAGCGTATTTTATTAAGTTACATTTTTCGGGATGGACACGATTTCTAGTTGTTTCACGTCAAGGCATCTGATACTTGTAGATATGGCTGATTAATCGTAGTTACCGTGTCGTGTAAGCAAAGCATTACTTTTGGAGAATAAACGATTTGGTTATTGCATGAATAACACTAATGCTACTTACAATTTACTGGAGACCAAATCACCAGCAGAACATAGTTCCATGATACCGTTAGTCATTGTTCTTAACCAGGAGAAGATACATAGTTCCAAGTTCTTAGATTTTAATGTACTTAACAGGAATTGCACTCAAGAAACTTGTTAACGAGACCATTATTGGAATACCATTCTCACCCAATTCCATTCCATGCATTCCAAAACAATACATGACATCTAACAGTCAAAGCACAGGAAGCAAACACGAAATGCAAGGAAAGCTCAATTTACATATTAATCAAAACTATAGCAGATTTTCACTCCTGTGCAAAGAAAACTTTGGGTAGGATCATGTTGGAGAGAATGTGCTTTACATATATGTATGCTGCACAAGTTTTCAATATTTACTATAGATAACAAGACACTTTGATCTGCAATATTCACAAAGAATCATGCTCGAATCCCTTGGGATTTCTTTGGCTCTCTTGTTGCTACTGGTTACATCCACAACACGATCATTTCAAGAGAAAGATCAAGTCGTTTCATCGAACACCATTGCCTGAAGCGGAAAAACCAGAAAATGCTCACTTTATTATTCAAACTAGAAACATAGTGGATTCTGTTTTATGTTTATGTTTTAAACAGCATGAAAAGCAGCTTTAAAAGATGAATGTTCAATTATAAGAACTTATGGCAAACATCTCAATACGCTAACTATAGAAGAGTTCCACAAATAGGGGCCCTCCGAATGCTTGCCAAATAAGAGTTCTATCAAAATTCACGATCCAAGATTGAGAATAAAAGGGCTTCTTGATTTATGCATTCAACTAGAGGAGATATGCATGTTGTCAAGATATCATAAACAAGCCACAGTAGGACTTTCGATGATATAATCTCAAAGTTGCCTTAGGTGTGAACTGTCAAAGGCATATAAACACAAATTTAGCCTTGAACACTTTATCTAAGCTCATGCAACTTCTTACTACTAAATTAGCCCACCAAAATGTGGAAGTAGCATAGAAATTAGAACCTTTTTGTATCATCTAAACGCAGAGTATGCTTCCTTCTAGGAGCCTTGCAGTTTAGTTGAATAAGTAGGGAAAACATATATTGATTGTGCAGAGAATTAAGGGATATTGTAGTGCCAGTAATTACTCACCGTAACCAATCAAGGAAAAGAAATGAAAATGATATCACCTTGGATCTCAAGAAACCAAACCAAGAAAACATAGTTAAGATAGTCTTTCCAACTCCCACAAAATAAAGGGGCTCATTATCGAGTAATGATAATAAAGTAAGCAAGGTCTACCACAAATTCACAACTCATTTTCCTCTGGTTTCGTTTACCACAAATGATAAAGGATTGACCTACCTAACAAATCAATACTAAATGTTTATCAAATTCAATCGTTCAGGAATTGACTATATGATTGGAAGAGAGGTGACAAAATGACTTCCCAAAAGTACATAACGGAACAACAAAAGCCTCAAAACTTGGAATAAGTCATTGAAAAGAGAAAACTGCAAGCCCTCGAACATTTTAGTGAAGGGGAAGCTACTAGTTAGTCTATTAAAAAAGTAACACTCATGGTTAATCTATTAATATTTAAACAAGTAAGCTCTCAGAAAAATAAAAGGAATTACCTTGCCACAAACTGGGCAGTTGTCACTTCTCTCCATCCACTCATAAATGCAACCAAGATGGAAGTGGTGAGAGCATTTTGTCATTATCCTGGGGTTCTCAGGAGTATATTCTGCACATGAAAGTAGATTTGAAATGATAAATCATAGAGTTTAGAAAAACCATTGTGAGAAAATTTTGCAAATCACTCCAAAAAATTATGAGAAAAAATTATACTGCTGTCAAATATACATTTAGAATTCAAGTACAGATTTTAAATACCTGCCAGGCAGACCTGGTCAAAATCTTGGAAAGTTGTGACAGTAACAATAGATTAGTGGAATGCATTCAAGGGATTTGTCCCTTCATTTTAAAAGGCTGTTGATGAAGCTTTGCATCAAATTGCGTTCTCAGAAAGTAGTGGGTACAGCATTTTGGTCCACACTTTACTGAGATAGAAGGTTTTAGAAGGTACTTTTTAGAGGACATTCAATCATTTTACTATGCTCTCACTTATGTGAAATTGGCCGATGCTGTTTATGGCTAGCTTAGTATCTAAGACTACCCCATTGATCTTCAGTCCTTTCACAGCTAAAACAGTATACTCAGTCCTTTCACAGCTAAAACTGTATACTCAGTCCTTTTGCTTTTCAACTACTTTTACCATGTTTGGGTAGAGTGTATGGGAACAATCAAAACATCACAAATTTGGTGATTTTATAAAGTGCAAATTTTCTATATATGATCAATCAAAACACCAACCAATAATATAAACAATATCATTTAATCACCAGTAAAACAAATGAAGGCTCTTCATTGTTGGCAAATTTCAAGATATCTGTGTAAATATTTTAAAATAAGCTAATACAGAACTAAACATTGTAGTTATCATAACATAGTTTAATAAGAAAAACATCAAGTAAAGATGAATTGATTGCCTCCAGAACAGGTAGAGAGGCACCCTTGACGACAAAAATTGTTATGATACGAACACTTTGAAGGTAGAAATCAGTCAAAGTGCAGTAGAATATATTACCTTCAAGACACGTTGGACAAACATCATCATCTTCTGGTGATGAATATATATATTCCGTCCCAACTATTGATTTGGCAGAAGAGAGTTTCAGAGAAGATTTAGTGCGCTGTTCTTTGGACCCTTCTTCACAAGATGCATTCCATTTGTCTCCTGTGCTCAGGGACTCTGAATCAGCATCATTATCACTTCTTAATGGTTCTGTTTCTTCAAGTGAATGACTTGATCCCTTTTCCCGCCTGGAAACCAGACCATCCCGCTGCAAGCGGAAGTATCTGGGGTCTGCATCATAAGGCAGGGGCCTTGGAGGTGAACGATACATGTCAGATAGAGAATTGTCAAGAGATGCAGATGAAGTTATAGATGCTGCCCCCTGAATGGATGAAGGGACAGCATGCATTTCCCCTCTCCGAAAAAGCGAAGAATACTGCATGCAATGAAGAAGATAATGAAGGTAGAAATATAGTTGGAGTAGTCACCTGAAATTCTAAATGAAGACTTTCATCGATAATGTTTCATGGGCAAAATTTTGCATTTAAATCTAAATGTCATGCAAAGAACAAAACAACAAAATGATATTTCTCCTGTATGCACCTCAAGGGCTTGGATTATTTTTGGTTCCAGAGACTAAGGTAGTTATCACTTATCACTATTCTGAAAACATCTACTACCATTTTGCTATGGTCCAGATACCAATCACATAGAAAGGTGTCCAGGGCTCAAGCCTAGACCATAAATAATTCTCTCCCAGCCTAATGGGTCAATTAACTCCGTAGCACATATATGACCCAAAAATTAGCCTTCAACTTGTGGCAAACTCTTTACTTACTGCATCTAATTTGTTTGGCATCTCAAGTTGAAGAGGTAAGATCAAGCCTAATTACATAATTCGCTTCCCTTCTTTAGGTATCATTACCTCCAAACTTTAGTCCCTCAGCCATTTTGACTTTGACACTAATGACCAAGAAGTTCATGGATGCCAAATCAAAATGTTGTATTACCCATAAGATTGCTTCATCCATACAAGCGATTAACTATTGGCTAAGAAGTCTGAGACAAACACGATGAATGGTCAGTATCACACGTACAGACATTCTGTAGACTTGGTTAATGACAAAAGCCTCTACAACAGGAAGCTACATAACTTCTATTTGCTAATCGAGCGGTACAAAATGCAGACCTCAATTGTAAATAAGACGGAAGAATAAGTGGAAGAACAAGTGCGAACAGAGTAGGTTTTGTAGGATTAAGGGAAATATTAATAAGAACAATATACATACCACATGTAGGAAATTTTGGATGAAGCAACTAAAACACATGCAGTTTCTATATACAGAACTGTTCGGATTTATATAATCTTCAAAATCATCTGAATGCAAACAGCAACAAACAGCACCCATCTTATCAGCTGAAGAGCCCCTTCTTTCTAACCAATGCCTTCCACAAGAGTTCTCTCCACTCTCGCCCACAAGCTAAACTCCAGCGAGCAAAAACATCAAAACTGTCGAATACAGCAACACAAAGAGAATGAGAGAGGACTCTAAGCTCGCAGAAGGGCCCGCGAACCAGTACCCTCCCTCTCTAGTTTAAAAATGCCAATGCCTCTTTATCTGGTTCGGCGGTTTGTAGGCGCTGATCGACACACTTTCACCTATAAATTAGAAGAGAATAATATACGAAACATTAGTCCAAAGTACAATTTCAGAGATCCGTAAAGAAAAACTTGACCAAATCAAACTCGTGAGCTAAGAAACTTGCAGCGACCCTCTGATGAAAATAACAATATGACCGAAAGATATCTATAGCCAAGATAAGAAACAATACACCATCCATCTCGCAAAAGTAAAAATAGTGTGATCAAATTTCCTATCAATCATTAAGACAAACAGCACAGACAGCAAAACAGTTTCCTTTACTAAACCAATTCAAGCTGTAATTGCAGGATCAGTCTAGGATTTCCTCATTGACCGACAAACTGAGTAATATCAGAACACACTTGCAACAATCAAGCAACTCTTGACGACTCTATGTCCCAAAATCAGCCCCGTTTTGCATAGAAACGACAGGATTTAATCTTCCCACATAAATTAGGAAAAAAAAAGGGGGTTCTTTTCTCCAGTGAAGGGGCAGCACTTATTATCTGGCAATCAAAATTTGATCTTCTGGGGAAAAAAAAAGGGAAAAACAAAAAAAGTACGATTATAATCCCACAAATGAAACTCATGCAAACAATTCAATTTCTAAGAACTCCATCAGGCAAAATAAACTCCACAACCCAGAAATGATATCTTTTGAAGAGAAGAAAATCGAAGTCAGCAGCAAATAAGAAGATCGACCGGGAAAGATCCACCGATCATCAAAACAAATGAGACCCATTTCAAAAGTATGAATATAGCTTGCCAGAAACGTTTAGAAGGCAAACAAAATTAAGGACAAAGGAAAGGAAAAAAAAGGAAAGCACCCGAAGAGGAGAGATGAGAAAGAGACAGGGATAGAGTCCAACCCAACAAATCCGGTTCGGTGTTTAGGGGAGAGAGAGAGAGAGAGAGAGAAGGCGAGTTTGAAAATGGGACTTCAAATTAATATGTATGGGCGACAGTAGCTATGAAAAATGAATGCGCGGAATAAAAGCTGCCGTCTCTCTCTCTCTCTCTGGTCTGCGGTGCCCCTTTTGGTTTTGGGGGGTTGGGGTGAGGGTGAGAGAATCCAATCAATCCACTTCTTTTCATTTCTTTTATTATTTCCTCATCTGTCTAATTATATTCTTATTTGTCCAAAGTAGCTTTAAGATTTGTTGAATGATAGTCTCCATTGCCCATACTCACCACCGCCAAGTCTTATATTAACCATAACAAGGTTCTAGATTGTCTCGTATTTAATTGAAGAACTAAAAATACTCTTTTCCATGACCGACCCTATCATGACTGTTCTACTCTACGAAGAGTTAAATGGTAAACGGTAATATGTTGTAGTAAAGTGAAAGGTGTCAGTCAATTCATTCATTGCTTGGGTGTGCAGTTAGTTAAAACAAGTTTGGTTGAATGGTCCATCGATTCCAACTTTGAAAAAGCCGAACGAACACCAAACAGGCCAGTAAAAGCAAGCCGGACCCGTTTCATCTTCTAATTGCCGGCTACTCAAATCAGTGACATCTGTTTGTCCTTTGTCTTCTTTTGTACTGCTGCCTCTATAATGCAAGGAGCCTTGGCGCCTGTTTTAATGCTGTTTCTCTCTGGCTTGCAATAACATCATGTTCTAGTTTTACGTACTAGAGTTTGGCGGTAAACTCGTACTTTTATGGCTATCCAGGCCTTGGAGACTGAGAATCCATACAATATAAAAATGCACAGCTCGGCGGCGCAACCTGAGACCATATTGGAGTGGCTGCACAAGGAAATGGGGTATTGGCCCTTAGGTCCCTCGTCAACAGGGAAATCGCAATTTCCGTTAATAGATTCCATCAGGAAGATTTTCCGCGGGAGCATGATTCCAGTGTGTAGTTTCTTGATTAAGAGAGTGAGATGGTAGAAGACGGGGGAGAGTTTTAGGAAGAGCATTTTGTTGCATGGCGGGGGTGGCGAGAGGGGAGATAATAGCAGTTCGGTGAATTTTGAGCGTAGGAGTGGGCGGAGGAAGGAGAAGGCGGTGGGGGAGAGTCGGGAGACGGCGTTACAGTGGAGAAGTTGATGAATATGGTGAGAAGGCAGATGAAATATTTGAATTGAGGGCCAGGATGGTCTAGGCTTCACGGGAGGAGGCTGAGAGGAAAAGAGTGCTTGATGAGCGTTCTAAGAATAGGTTTCTGTGTCTCCCTTAGTCGCTTCATGTCAAGTTTATTTTGCTCTTTTAACTTTTCTATCGTTATCTGTTCGTGGTTTCGATGAAATGTGATTATTGTGTTGTGGAATTGTATGGAAAGGGCTTTAATTGGATTAGTGAAATTCATTGGCATAAGGAGAAGCCAGCGTATTACTACATATAGGTTCATAGATACTTAGAAGCACATGTTTCAAATGCGAGCGAGCGCTTTGTTATACTCATCTTAAAAATCTTGCAGTCCCTGAAAAGTTTTTTGGAACAGGCAACTAACCAATTAGTGATGTCGAAATTATCCTTTTCAATTTTCTGGACAAGACTTTGGTCTATCTTAATGCTTGAGATGTGCACTGTGTTTACTTGTGCTTCTACTTGTGTTGCAGGCACAAACAGGCGATATTAGAGGCTTATGATCAGCAGTGTTATGGGGCGGCAAAAATATTCAGAGAGTATCACAAGCGTCTATGTCTTTATGTTAATCAAGCGAGGGATGCCCAAAGGTTGACTGCTGATTATTCCACCGCCGAAGTTGTTGGCAAATTGAGCGGAAGTAGTGAGAAAGAAGCTGTTTAAGGGCAACAAATTTGCTGATGATGTCATTCTTATTGAAACAAAAAGGGAAAGGAATGTTCGGAAGGCCTGTGAATCACTTGCTGCTAATGTAATTGAAAGGATACGCAACACTTTCCCAGTCTATAAAGGGGCTGGTATTCTGTCAAGTCCTCAAATAGAAGCAGCCAAGTTGGGCATTGATGTCAATGGAGAACTAACTGATGATATAAAAACTGTTATCTTGAATTGCTTGAAGAATCCTCCTCTATTACTTGAGGCTATACTAGCGTACACCTTGCGACTGAAGTCACTGATGACTAGAGAAATTGAGAAAATTGATGTTAGAGCTGATGCAGAAACCTTAAGGTATTGCCAGGTTGTAGCCATTTTCTTCTTTTTTCTTTATATTTCTCCACAGTTGTCATTCGTATTATTCTTTCTTTACCAATTTGAATATGTATCGTATTCTTTTTCTTGAATATTCTTTCCTTATTCTGATTTATAATAATGCATTTCTTCACCAGATACAAATATGAGAACAACACAGTGATGGATGCTTTGTCTCCTGATGTGAACTAATCATTGCACCGTGAACCTTATGGTAATGGGAAGGTTGGATTGGACATGTCTTCTAGAGGAACTCAAAATCAGCTCCTTGAAAGACAGGTTTTCTTTGAAACTTTCTCTCTTCTGTATCAAACTATTAACAGCAATGGGTTTGTCTTCTTTTCATCCTTGAGTCCATGCCCTTTCCCTTCAACGTTGTTGCTGATGTATTTTCCATCTTTGGGTGCAAAACTCATACCATTTGTCCTCAAGGTGTAAAACTTTAGTATTTGCGTTTTAAGTTATATTGATTTGTTAGTTTTCAATTATCTAGCTACTCATTTTGTTTATTTTAAGTCTTTCAAATTGTTGTGTTCATGTTATTGGTTGTAGAAAGCTCATGTCCAGCAATTTTGGCTACTGAAAACGCAGTTAACAAAGCTGCAGAAGCTAGGGATTTGTCCCAAAAGATTGTGAAGCAGTTGCATGCAAGTGGTGATATAGTTTCTTCACACTCACTCGATGTTGGAGGCACGTTAAAGACATGGGTAGTCTAAGGCAATTTGAGGTAATTTTTCTGATGGATATTTTATGCGTAACTGTTCATCTTTTTAAATCATTGCCACGTTAGGGTGTTTGTATAAGTACATCTTTTTTCTCTCTTGGTGTCTGTTTTAAATGTTTGATTTATGAATTGTAGCATATCATTTACCATATGTTTTCTGCGACTGGCTTTAGTGAGGGCAGTAGTTTTATTTGCTCATCTAATTCTTGGACATTACTGAGACAGCTTGCTATTAGTTCAAATGAATAATTCAGAAATCTCATCCTTAATCTTCTTAAGCAATACTTTTAATGGGCTTGAAGTTTGTAAGGTAGTAGGTAATCTTGGCAATTAAATTACGGTTTTCTATCTTAAAATACTGGTGAACATGCCTCATTTGGAAATTTACCTGCATGACATTCATCTCACTCGTGGTGAGGATAAGAAACATAGTGGATGGTGTGTTTGCATCATTTTGAGGTGTAAATATAATTGGTAGTTTTCAAGAAATGGGTCCTAAAGTATTGCCTGAACACCATTTGGTTACTTGGGTCATGCTTTTGTGTTCATTAATTATTTCTTGAACCAATTTTTTACCTTTCACTTACTATATCAGTAGTACTTATCTCAAGAGGTCGGTTATCCACTTGTCTGACAATCAAGAATCCAAATTTGAAACTTTTGTTATCTACACTTAAACTTCACCGTTCTGTCTTCATCAATAAACTGACCTGATCTTGAGGCACTGTCCTGAGTATAATTTTGATGTTTAAGATGTTTAACATTAGTGTAGCTCAAGGCATATGGTATTTGATTCACATTTTAGACATTGTATGCATTTGAGGTATCATGAAAATCTCACTCATTGCCAGAAGTTGCAAGCTCGGTGTTCTGCCTAGTGCCTGTATATGAAGCATGCTCAGATTTCTTGTTGGACTTGCTATTTTTCTGTAGTTGGAAGTTTGGTCCAAGGAGAGAGAAGCTGCTGGATTGAGAGCTAGCTTGAATAGGTCTGAGATCCAACATTTGAATAAACTATGTGCAGAGAGGAAAGAAGCTGAAGACTCTTTGAGAAAGAAGAGTTTGATGCATGCAGATTTGAACTTGAAGCCATTTATACTGCTTTAGTGAAGGCTAACTTGGTATTGTATCCTCCCCTTTGAATTTCTAGTGGAACTGTCCATTGACAGTACTACTGCGTTTGGAAAGTCATCCACCACCCTTGTTGTTTTCTAATTCAACTTACCTGACAAGCTCATAATTTTACATTCTTAGGACTCCGATAGCAGATTGAAAGGAAACAAGTCCTGAGGACGGTGCAAACTACTTGATAATCCTGTTAATAAATGTACTAGTAGTATGAGATTATATTGGAGACAAACAAATCCTTTACAAGCTACACAGTAGATTCATCCACCCAAAACAGAACCACCTTTCCATCTCTCACTTTAGAATATTATAGATGCAGCAGCCCTATAGTGAAGGGCATTTTGTGGTTTGATGTGAAACCTTAGCTGGTGTAGTTCTCTAGTAGATTTTTCCAAGTGGTAAGTGTTGGAGCCAAAGCTTCATTGCTATGCAATATGGAAGTAAAATCTAATATATGCTGCATTTTTCTTTGTTCCAAAATATTTTGAAGTCGATGCTAACTATAAGAAATAACAATGAGGGAGCAAAGTGTTCCTACATATTAAGTAATTTCACTGACTTTGCAGGATGCTGCAGCATTTTGGAATCGACAGCCACTGGCTGCACGGAAGTATGCTTCATGTATTATTATTCCAGTTTGTGCAGTTGTGATGGATGTTGCAAATGATGCTAAGGATTTTATTGATAAGGAAGTTATAGCTTTCTTTCGAAGTCCAGATAGTAGCCTTTACATGCTTCCTGCAACCCCTCAGGTTTTTACAACATCAGAGATGTTATTTATTGATTATCACGTGGGTACATTTCTACTCTTAAAAGTCGAATATGAGGGAACCTAGGTTTTCTTTGAAAAATAATCTGGACATGATTTATGTTCTTTGTGCTTTAAGGTTGACACATACTAATTTATTTTATTTTCACTGATTCCTTGTTTGGTATGTAGCCTAATTTGTCTTTATTGATTATTGTTCATTCAAGTGAAATATTCATTTTTCTCTGTGAATTTCTAATTTTGTTCATTCTTGTTAATCTGAGTTTTTTTATCTAAGACTTTATGATGCTGCTCTTATGGTTTGTTGCATCTCTGGTTTTAAATGTCAAGCTAATATTTGTTAGGCTCTGACCCTAATAATTCTTTGGTGCTTTCTTTCCAATAAATTCTACAAAGCACTTCTGGAGTCCATGGGATCCAATGGATCTACAGGACCTGAAGCTATTTCTGCTGCAGAGAAGAATGTTGCTATATTAACAGCAAGAGCAGGTGCTAGGGATCCATCAGCAATACCATCTGTTTGCCGTGTATCTGCTGCCCTTCAGTATCAGGCGGGTGAGTTATTATTCATACAACTTTGGTACAGGCTTTGTTAGATTAGTGGATCAAGTCTCTTCTTAGGTAGCAATTGGGTCTTGTGTGGGGCGAGAAACTGAGATTGCAAAATGTCTCTAATATGATTACCAAAAGGACTTGCCTTATAAATAGTTCTGTCCAGCTGGAAGAATAGCAAATAATCTGGCTCTTACTAAAGATGGGTTGTAAAGGATTTTCATGTCTTTTGGCATTGTTTTGCCAGTAAAAAATGGGGAATTCTTTGGCTTTATTATCCCAACTTATTTGATAACTTACTGGTTACTTCTTTGAGGAAAAGCTAGCGTGATTGTAAATTTCCCGAAACTTTTTCCCTCGTTCAAGAAAGATATACACTCATTGTCATTAACAAAAATTTTCTTGTTCAAAATCCAGTAATTGTTGAGGGAATGCTAGTTCACCTCAAAGAGGTATTGAATGAATGATGAACCATATTGCCTATTCTAGGTGTTCTTCGAACCTTGGAAATGTTGCTTCCATGACATTCTATTCCCTTAATTGTGATGTCCAAAATTTGCTATCCAATAATTCAAATTTGGGAAAAAGTTACACAAGTAATTTGTTAATGCTTTTTATTTGTTCTATAACCACCAGGAGTTTGGCCTCTCCTTTTATCAACGTTTAAACTTTAATAGTTTCAGATGGGGAGGATTTAAAAGAGTGTCTATGCTTTCAATGTATCATAAAGCTTTTCTGTGTTCTATGCAGCCTGTTAGCGAGGATGATATTTAACATCACGTACTGTGTCCCTTACATTTAGGTTGATTTCTCTAATTCATGCTATTGGCTTGTAATATATCTCTAGGTTTGGAGGGGTCAGATGCTGGTTTAGCGTCAATCATGAATCCCTGGACTTCTGTTTGAAACTTCGTGGTTCTGAAGCTAGCGATCGAGAAGACTTGGTAAATACAGTTAATCCGGTCCATGTCAGGCAGGAGCTTGTTGAAAGTGGCCATTCACTTTCAAATAATGCTTACCATGCTCAACACGAATATGATAGGAAAAGCTAAAAGCAGCCCTTGTTTGTTTTTGATGTGATCTTCTAATTATGCTGAATTTTATTTTCAGCTCAGTTTTCATAATTGATTTAACTTGCTTCCCTCTTTAGTAATGGAAATTTGCCGTTTATTGTCCACTTACTGGCTCTAATCCAACTCTGAGTCATTGAGTCCTTGCTCTTTTGCATCTGATGCTTAGTTAATAGTATTATGCCCATGAAGTGTCATTCAGGGGATGCTTTCTGTCTGACGTGTCAGAATCCTCCCCATTTCCATGCATAAAAAGATCCAATTGTTAACATCAACAAGAAGAATAGGTCAAAAGTTCTTAAAATCATAACTTATCATTTAGCTGGTTCATTTCTCTTCTCTGATGTATATGTGTGCTCCACTTAATACGCAAACAAAGTGGAGTGAATTCTTAATATTTGTTTATTATGCCTCGCAGGACAACAAATTACTGTTTGACTTTGGCCTCTGAGCAAGAGAAAATTGTCATGGAAAAGTGGTTGGCTAAATTGAAAAATGCAGTTTTAAGTGCTAAAAAATGCCTGGAAGATTGCAAATATGCGATGTGGTTGGTGAGTACATGCTGTTACTCGAAATCATTGTGATCATATTTAGAAATTTAAATTTGTGGGTTAGGCCTGCAACTGTACTTAAAAGAGCTGATCTGTGGCCTTATAGTTGAGGTCCTACTGAAATGTCAGGCTAATTTTGAAATTAAGTCAGGAACTTAAACATTTGTTTTCCCCTTGCCGTAAGGAAAAGTGAAAAAGCTGTGGCAGAGTAGAGTCAAATCAATCTTTCCTGAATTTGAATGGCATAGTAAGAAAACATCCCTTCAGTTGTGAGCCTTGTTCTACTTGTATTTCTCATTGCTTAATGATGCTCAATATGTTTGATTGTTTGTGTGTGCTGCATGAATCAGTTCATGTTTGTAGATAATTGTTATACTTAATTATTTTCTTCCTAACCTGTATACTTTTTTCGTCTCACCAACACGAGACTGCTGATACTATAATAACACAACCCACAAATTAATGGTACAAGTACCTGCAGCAACTAATGTAATGATGACATTTGAAAATAGTCCATGAAGTGACTTGGGTTTGATACAGTAAATTGAATGTCACTTGTATTTGTCAGTTAAGGTCTGTGTGCAATATATTTTTGTCAAAGAGACATCATGTGCGTTGGGAAAGATTAGATGGATTAAATATAGCTGTAGTTGTAGTCTTTGCTTGGCGTCAACTACCTTTAGTACGTTGCTTGTAATTGCCTATTATCCTATTAATTATCAAGATTTTGAATTCAACATTGTTATTGCAGCCTGATGACGGGCATCTACTGTTGTTGAGTGGGTGAGTGTTGATGGGCAGAGCGTTTCTCCCTGGCAAAGTCTCGTCAAGCAACTTCTTGCATTCTATGATGAAGAGCTTCTGTGAATCTGACTTTTCTGCCTTTATGAAATAGTTGCTGAAGGTGTTCCTTGTTTGCATGTGCTTTGACCACTTGTCAATGTGCAAAATTACTTGGAATGTGGCTCATCTTGGACTCGTTGGCCATCATTATATCCGCAGATACTACTGAAGATCCCTTTCAGAAGTATATTCAATTTAGTTGGCGGACGAGGATGGCTGCATGCATTTCATGTGCCGTCAAGGTTTCATCCCTAGGGAGCAAGAAAGTAGCTTAGCATCATTTTTGGAAGAAGCAATTAAGAAACCAACCTCCTTGGTTCAGACGGCTAGGGCCTAGGGGTGATGGAATGAGGCTCTTCCTTTTTTAAGGTGCATGTGACTGGTCAAAAATTCCCCCCTTCCCCGTAGATACAAAATTAGTTTATTGTATATTAGTCCATTCACTGTCCGAGTTAGTGTGTCTCTACACTGTTCACATTTTTGCGGGTTCAGTAATGTCATTGAAAGGATTGAATGTAGCAAATTTGCGTCTATAGATCAATCTCTTCTTTCATCTTTTCTCTGATGTAGCCGAAGGGAACTGGGAGGCATCTTTCTAATGTAGCCGAAGGGAACATGGAAACGCTTCTTGTCCGCTAGTTACTTCATACGATTTTGAGCTTGCTGACTGTGAAATTTAATCATTTGCAGAGCACCATTATGATCATGTGATGATTGATCCACTATTAAATCTATCAAATCACCAGCCAAATAAGGAATAGGGATAGGAGTGTAGCTACATAGAGTTTCAAGTAGAGAGCAAGGAAGAGTAGAATGAAAGGTGATATTGTATGACCATTCGGCCAAGGTTAACCATTTATTCCATTGATGTATGCAATCGTAAGCCATAAAACATAAAGATATTTCTAGGGTACGATTTAAGGCTTACGATTTGACCATTTGAGGGTGTTAAATGAAAGAAGAAGCCAAAGAACCCCTTAAATCTTAAAGAACTCTTGCTAAAACAAACTTAAAAATATAGGATCATGATCACTGAATATTGTGAAAGGTATGTCATGAAGTTTGCAAACAAAATTAACATAAACTGAAGCAACCTCGGCAGTAGAATAAGGGTGAGCTAAAGGCACGAAGTGAGCGTACTTTGTAAATCTAGCCATCACAGAAAATATAATATTCATACTTAGGCAATCTTTTAATGAAATTCAAGCTGAATAAAAGTAAGAATTCAGTTTTTTATAAGAAGCTACAAATCCAGAATGACCCCTAATTGCTAAGATATGAAACGGGGAAATGATTTTGTCACAAACCAACATCAGCTCCCACAACTAAGCGATTATTCCAGCATGGTAAGTCTTTATTCCATATATATGACGATTTTCATTTCTTAGATGTTTTTAGTTTTTGAATCAATGTGCCTATCATAGAATCAGGATCTCTACTCTTCTTGATCCCTTGGAGTAACTCACTTTGCATTTGTTGACATATTAGGAATGACAGATTAGGAATGTGTATAATTAGGATTCTTCCGTTATTATTCTTCCTTAATTAGTTATTCTTTAATTAGGATAGTTTGTTCCTATATATTCATGTGTATATACCTTGTAAAGATATCAAGATAGAATGAAAAAATTCTTCATAGTATCAGAGCTGGATGCCCATACCGGAGATTGAGTTTTCTCTCTCCTGCATCTACGTTTTTTCATTTCTGCCTTACTAAGGGGTTGAGTTTTCTCCTCCACTCTCAACACCACCCACACGAGAAGGTCAGAAGTGTCAAAACTGGCCAGCCACAAAAATTTCACGGCCGTCCGACGTCGCGCGTGGTGTCACGCGCCGCTTGAAGCTCCGGTGACACTGTTCACGCGCCGGCGCGTGGGGCGCGTACAACCATCTCTGGTCACTTCCGACGACTTGTTTTTTCTGGTCTTTTTTTCCGAATAGGTTCTGAACTTATCCCTACCTATTCTTCAGTCATTCTATCATCATGTCAGACGTTAAGAAAGGAACTGAAGTTGATAAATCTCACGCTTTTAGTGACAGTCCCTATATTCATATTAGCCCTATTAAATTGGATGGCTGTGGTACTTATTTGGCTTGGTCTAGATCATGTTTACTATTTATTAAGGCTAGAAGGATGCAGGGATACATTAATGGAGATAAGAAGCCACCAACTGTTAATGTTCCGTTTTTTAGTCAATGGGATTCTGATAATTCTTTGGTTATGTCTTGGCTTATTAATTCTATGGATCCTAAAATCTCTAGACAGTATTTACTGCTTGATACTGCGGAGAAAATATGGAAAGCTGCAAAAAATACCGATTCTCGAGTGGGAAATGATGCTCGAATTTTTGAACTCCGTAATAAGATTCATGGCACAAAAAAAGGTGAGCTTTCTGTTTCCAAATATTTTTCTGAGTTGAGTAGCTTGTGGCAGGAGCTAGATTACTATCAGGATTTTCAGGCTAAATGTACTGACGATGCAGTACTGATACAAAATATGATTGAAAAAGAGAGAGTGTATGATTTTTTTGCTGGTTTGAATCCTGAATTTGATCAATTGAGAGTTCAAGTTATTGGCAGATCTCCTTTTCCCTCTCTTGAGGAGGCACATTCTTATATTCAACAGGAAGAGACTAAAAGAAGTGTCATGCTTTACATTGCACCAGTTGAGAAATCAGGTTTAACTGCACATATTACTCATGAGCAGACAAAGAATATTGCTTCTGATAAAGATCAGTTAATATGTGATTATTGTGGAAAGCCAAGACATTCAAAAGAAACTTGCTAGAAATTACATGGGAGACCTGCTAGGGGTCGTGGAAAACGAGCTAATTCAATAAGGGCTCAGGCCAATGTGGTAGAAACAGTAGAGTCTTCCAAAGAGACAGTTTCAGTTGCAAGTCTCTCTTCTGATGAAATCCAACATTTCCGGCAACTTTTATCTCAATTCAATTCCTCCTCAGGTGCTACATCCAATTTTGTTAAATCAGGTAATCCGTGTGCTCATCTTAATTCATGGATTATTGATTCTGGTGCGAATAGACATATGACAGGCACTTCTAAAGGCTTTCTTAACAACTCTCCTTGTCTAAAAAAAGATTGTGTCAGGATAGCTGATGGGTCATTAGCTCCTATTTCTGGGACAGGTTCCATTGTCTGTACTCCAAACCTTAAACTGTCTTCGGTTCTTCATGTTCCTCAATTTCCTGTCAATCTTTTATCTGTCAGCGCTATCACTAAAGCTCTAAACTGTAAGGTTGAATTTTTTCCTGATCACTGTATTTTTCAGGACCTTCAAACCTGGAAGAGGATTGGCAGTGGTAGAGAGCATGATGACTTATACATGATGGAAGATGGTCAAGGTGTAGCCCTTTTTGGAGATTGTAAGGATGTCAATCAGGAAATAATACAGTTGCATAGGCGGTTAGGACATCCTTCCTTTTTTGTCTTAGAAAGATTATATCCCCAGTTGTTTTCAAGGACTCGATTTGATTCTTTATCTTGTGATGCTTGTGAGTATGCTAAACATACTCGGAACTCTTATCCTTTGAGTGATAATAAAACTACTGTTCCTTTTATGCTTATTCATTATGATGTTTGGGGACCTACTCAGACTGTCTCTCTGTCTGGAAATCGTTGGTTTGTTACTTTTATTGATTGTTGCACTATGATGACTTGGGTGTCTTTGATTAAAGCAAAAAGTGATGTTTTCTTATGCTTTCAATCGTTTCATCAAATGGTGCAAACTCAATTTGATGCTAAAATAAAAGTCTTGAGAACTAATAATGGGACAGAATACATGGATAGTAGATTTGGTACGTATTTGGAGTCTCATGGGATTATTTATCAAACTAGTTGTCCTTATACTAGTGCTCAGAATGGGGTAGCTGAAAGAAAAAATAGGCATTTATTGGAGGTTGCTAGATCCCTTATGTTTACTATGAATGTTTCAAAACCGTACTGGGGGGATGCTGTTCTGGTTGTAGCCTATCTTATTAATAGAATGCCTCTTAAAACACTCAATTTTCGGACCCTTTTGGAAGTTTAACTGGGAAGAATGGCTATACTGTTCCACCAAGGGTTTTTGGCTGTGTATGTTTTGTCCATACCAGGAATATTGGCAAACTTGATCCAAGGGCTCTGAAATGTGTGTTCATTGGGTATTCTCCAACCCAAAAGGGTTATAAATGTTATCACCCTCCATCTAGGAAGTTTTATGTCAGTATGTATGTTACCTTTCGGGAGTCTGAACCTTACTTTGGCACTACCCAATCACCTCTTCAGGGGGAGAGTAGTAAAGAAGAGATGATGCCTGTGGTTCTAGGTGATCTTGTTCCAAATGTTGTTCAGGAGGAGAATGAGGAGACTGTTGTTCCAAATGTTGTTGGGCGGTTAGATAGACCCGATTTATTGAGATATTCGAGAAAAAATAGGTCTGAAGAAGCCATCATGCCTTCTACACTGCAGGAATCCTCTAGTGAGTTATCTTCTGGTTCTGATTTAAACTTACTTATTGCTCAAAGAAAAGGGGTCAGGGCATGTACAAAATACTCTATATCTAACTTTGTCTCCTATGATTCCTTGTCTCCTTCCTATAGAGCCTTTGCCTTGTCTCTGTCTTCTATGTCTATTCCACAGGATTGGAGGGAAGCTATTACAGATCCAAAGTGGAAAGAAGCTATGGTAGAAGAAATGAAAACTCTCGTCAAAAATGAAACTTGGGAACTAGTTGATGCTCCAGATAAGAAGCTAGTTGGTTGTAAGTGGGTGTTCACAGTAAAACACAAAGCTGATGGCTCGGTAGAGAGGTTCAAAGCTAGATTGGTGGCAAAAGGATTCACTCAAACTTATGGAGTTGATTATCAGGAGACTTTTGCACCTGTTGTTAAAATGAATACCATCAGGATTTTGTTATCTTGTGCAGCTAACTTGGATTGGGATTTGCAACAATTTGATGTAAAAAATGCATTCCTACATGGAGACCTGGAAGAAGAAGTTTATATGGCGATTCCTCCTGGTTTTGACAATGAAAGAACTCGAGGAAAGGTGTGCAGATCTGAAAAGGCTTTGATGGATTGAAACAATCTCCAGAGCTTGGTTTGATGATTCAAGAAAGCCATGATTTCCTTTGGATATCAACAGAGCAATGCTGATCATACCCTCTTTATGAGACACTATAAGGGTAAGATCACTCTTCTCATTGTTTATGTTGATGATATAGTGGTGACAGGAGATGATAAAGAAGAAATGGCTCGTTTGAAGGAACTTTTGGCTCGGGAGTTTGAGATCAAGGAGCTTGGAAGATTACAATATTTCTTGAGAATTGAGGTTGCCATATCAAAGAAGGGAATCTTCATTTCTCAAAGGAAGTACATTCTGGATCTTTTGGGTGAAACCGGTATGCTGGGATGTAAACCAGCAGAATCACCCATTGAAAGCAATCATAAGTTACAAGTTGGAACTGAAGCTCCAGTGGATAAAGGCAGATATCAAAGATTGGTTGGAAGGCTTATTTACCTCTCTCACACCAGACCAGACACTACTTATGCAGTCAGTGTGGTGAGTCAATATATGCATGACCCTAGAGAGTCTCATATGGAGGCTGTCTTTCACATTTTGCGCTATCTAAAGTCAGCTCCAGGGAAAGGTCTTCTTTTCTCTAAACATGATCATCTTCGGATTGAAGTCTTTACAGATGCCGATTGGGCTGGGTCTCTAGATGACAGAAGATCAACTACTGGTTATTGCACCCTCCTAGGAGGTAACCTAGTCACTTGGAGGAGCAAGAAACAGAGTGTGGTTGCTAGATCAAGTGCAGAAGCGTAATCTGAGCTATGGCTCAAGGTGTCTCAAACTTTTATGGTTACGTAAATTGGTGGAAGAATTGAGGTTGGTGGAGAGACAAGTTATCCTTGTATTGTGATAACAAGGCTGCAATCAGTATTGCTCATAATCCTGTTCAACATGATAGGACAAAGCACATTGAAATTGATCGACACTTTATCAAAGAAAAGTTAACTGATGGTGTCTTGAGCTTATTTCATGTAACTTCTGAAAGACAGCTAGCTGATGTGTTTACAAAAGGGCTCAACAGTCGGACCTTTCATACTTTGATTTGCAAGTTGGGCATGTGTAACATCTTTGCACCAACTTGGCTGGGAGTGTTGACATATTAGGAATGACAGATTAGGAATGTGTATAATTATTATTCTTTCGTTATTATTCTTCCTTAATTAGTTCTTCCTTAATTAGGATAGTTTGTTCCTATATATTCATGTGTATATACCTTGTACAGATATCAAGATAGAATGAAAAAATTCTTCATTGAATACAACTCTCCACTTTCAACCCTTGATAACCCATCAACCAATTGTATTCTCATCCCCTTTCTTATACTTAATTTCAACGTCAAATCCCAATAACTTTGGCAACCAAATTTGTTGGAATGGATAGTAATCTTCTATTCTAACAAATATTTCAAACTCTTATAATATGTTTGCACCATAAACTTCCTACCAATTAAGTAGTGTGACCAATGTCAAACCTCTACCACAAAGTTCAACAACTCATTCTCATAAGTAGATATATGACGATATTTTTCTGATGAACTCTTGCACGCGTATGCTAATGGATGGCCATCTTGTAGTAAAACAACACCTATCCTATTTCTAGATCATCTAACTCTACCACAAGCTCCTTATCAAAATCAGGTAAAAGTAAGAACAAAAGCAGAAAATAATGATGAGAATAAAGCATCTTGAGTCTCCTTCTACATTTAAAAGCATTTTGCTTCAATAATTTTGTCAAAAGGTATATTTAATTGATCATAAACCTTGATAAACCGTCTATAATATACAACTAAATCCAAGAATCATCGAAGCTACTTCAATGTTTTTAAAATAGGTAATTACTGAACTACTAATTTCTTTCTTGGATCAGTAGATACTTCTTTAGATATAAAATGACCAAGATACTCCACTTCATTAGCTCCAAATGAACACTTACTCTTATTAACAAAAGGTTACTATTTTAAAACTTCCAACACTTGTTAAGATAATACAAGTGTTGTTGGAAGAAGAACTATATAGTAGTATATTAAAAAGAATATTAGTACAGACTTACTTTAGTAAGGCTTGAATATAGAATTTATAAGGCTTTGGAATGTTTCTGGACCATTGGTTAAGCCAAAAGTATACCAATAACTCATGGTGTCTTTCGTGAGTTCTAGAAGTTGTTTTGTGCACTCTGCTTAAACATTTGTATTTGATGATATCCAATCCTCAAATCTAACTTTGAAAAATAGTTAGCTCCTCTTAATTCATCTATAAATTTCTCAATGAGTGGAGTTAGAAACTTTTCCTTCATAGTGCAACTATTAAAGCCTTATAATCAACACACATTCTTTATGAGTTATCCTTTTCTTTTCACCAACACAACTGATAATGAAAATGGGCTAACACTTTTTTGGATAATATTTTGCTTCAATATATCTTTCACCAATTTTTCAATAGCTCTTTTCTCTAATCCAACATACCTATAGTGCCTCTTATTAATAGTTTTTGATCCTTCTGTTAATAAAATTCTATGATCCTGTTTCTTTTTTAGTGACAATCCAACTAGCTCTGTAAACACATCTTGATATTGCTCCAACAAGGTTTGCAACATTTATTGCTCATCTTCTTGTTCCTTACTACCTATCCCTTCCATATCTTGTATTTTGCAATTAACATATTGTTCCCATTTAAATTATTCTTCTTGACTCAGCAACCAAAATGTACATACAAAACCACTCAATTTTCCTTTCTTACCCAATTAACTACCAAATATCAATTTATTTTTGTCTTATTGGTCCGTAGTTAACTTCACTCTCTTTCCTTTCTAATCAAAATACAGAGTTCCTTCTTTAAAATTGAACACCACATTATTCAAGGTGGCTAACCACTGCACTCTTAAATCTAAATCATGCTCTTTGATTCTAATTACCAACACATCAAAGAAAAACAAATGGTCATTTATCATCCAATTCATATTTCTATATACCTGTTGCACCATATTTTTAATCCTCCTCCTACTATAATAATCATAGGTTTAATCATTTCTACTACCCTTTCTTCTTTTTTCACCAAGGACTCATCAATGAAATTATGTGTATTCCCTCCTTCAACCAAGATATGCGTCATTTTTCCGTTACAAACTCCTTTTACCTTCATCTATTTATGTTCAACATCAGTCATAGCTGACATGACTTGCATTTATATAATATGAGACCGATTTGATCCTCCTTCTTCTTCTTCCCCTGCATCATCATCATCTTCTTCTTCTGCTGAAGTCCAACCTTTTATTAAAGTACTAATGGCATGTTTGGTTTAATGGAATAGGTATTCTATTCTCAGTGTATTCTTAAAACTTAATTATTCATTTTTTTTGTTTAGACTAAAATACACAAAATACCTAATTCTAAGATTAGATATTCCTTAACTTTCAGTGATAGCTAATGACCATCCCCACCTATCATTAGCTATTCCAAGAATAAAGTCATTTGTTCATGACTTTTTTATCCTTCACTCCATCCCGCGTTTCTTCTTCATTTTCACCTCCCTCTAGAAAATTAATAAAATTAATAATAATAAGAATAATAATAAGTAGGAAAAAATAATAACAATAATAAGAAGAAAATTAATAATAATAATAAGGAATTTAATAATAATAGTAATTAACATAATAATAATAATAATAATAATAATAATAATAATAATAATAATAATAATAATAATAATAATAATAATAATAATATGATATTTTGATCTTTTGTTAATTATTCCTTTGTCATTTCAAGTTTATATTTTCAAACCAAACATTGGTATATATATTCTTTTACAAGAAACCAAAAAAGTAATACATATTTTATTCTATTTCTCATCTTTTATATTCCTAAAATAATTATTATATTCCTTATCTATTCCAAATTATCAAATCAAGGTGTTGTAAGGTCTTGTTTGGTAACTAGTAATAAAGAGTTGAGAATGAGAATGTAACATTTATTCCTAATTTTAGTTGTTTAGTTATCTTGGTAATAGATAAAATAGAGAATGAAAAATTGGAATAAATTCTAAACAATTATGCACTTTTATTCCTAAGGGACCGTGAGTATAAGCTAGAATTAAAATTGGGAATAAGATATCAAAGATATTATTAAAATATTATCAAGTTATTATCAAAATTTTATCAAGTTATTGATTCTTATCAAAATATTATCATCTAAATTATCTTTTATATTAATTTCTTTAATAATTATTTTATTTTATAATTTTATTCTTATCATAAAAATATTAAAACTGAATAATTTTATAAATCATTGAATTTTTATTAGTTATTTATAAAATATAAAATATTTTAATTAATTATGTAAGAAGTAAATTATATAATAGCTAAATATGAGTAAAAGAAATTTCATTATCATTTTAAACATTTAATGCCAAATATTAACATAAATATATAATCACTATTTTATTATATTCAAACTTTTATTCTCATTTTTAATTTTTATTCTTTTTTATTACTGGTTATCAAAAGAGAGGGTAGGCCTTGAAAAACACTCCTTTTAATATAGACAAAAAAATATTTATACTAACTAACGTGGGATAAGAATATTAACACATTTAGTAAACAAGTAAAGGAGCCTGTCCTTTTTTCAACACCCATCTCCGTTGAGGGGTGGAAACTCCACTTTACCGAACCTTTTAGTACTGGCGTAATTTGATTCCTGAGATTCCTTAAAGTGGAAATTTGGAGTCCTTCTATCCTCTTCCATAGTTCTTTGATTTTGGTTGTTCTTGATGTGCAACCGCATTAATCATCTCCTTCAACACATCAATCAGCCCCCTATATTTTGAATCCAATTCTTGAATCTGTATTTTCAGATTCTCCTTCGTTCTTCAGATATCGTGTGACCTCATTCCTTTTGCCATCTTCTTACCGAGAAATGAACTGTACCAAATTAAGTGTTATTCAATTAGGGTTTGTAAATAAAAAAAAGGTTATGGACTATCAAGAAATGAAGAAAACACAAAAGAGAAGAAGTTAGAGAGAGAAAAGAATAATGGATTACTTTCTCATGTTGAAATTTTGAAGAAAAGAAGAAAAGAGGATGGGATAAGATAAAGTTTAAACAATACGTAACACTCCCATTCAATTATTATTAAACTTGGTTGCGCAAAATACAAACAACTAAAACAAAATTTTCAGCCACCAAATCTAGCTTATAAGATAAGATTAGATATAATCTAAGATTTATTCTAAGATAATCTAAGACCTATTCTAAAAGAATTTAAACAACTCTAAAATTTGAATTAATTCCCAACATTCCCTCTTAATTCAAATTTTTTGGATATAACACATCTCTACTAATCTTCAGAATATTATATGAAGCGCTTCTCTTCATCAGATTCTCGTTGATGCCCTTCTCATCAACCTGCAATGATTATGTGAATAAGTCTTAGAATAGGTCTTAGATTATCTTAGAATAAGTCTTAGATTATATCTAATCTTATCTTATAAGCTAGATTTGGTGGCTAAAAAATCTATTTTAATTGTTTGTATTTTGCCTATATAAGGCAACCAAGTTTAATAATAATTGTATGGGAGTGTTACGTATTGTTTAAACTTTATCTTATCCCATCCTCTTCTCTTCTTTTCTTCAAAATTCCAATATGGTATCAGAGCTTTAGATCCTTGAGAGACCTATGAGTGATTAAGTGAGAAAGGAAGAAAGTGAAAAGATGGTAGAAGAAGTCTATCTAGCAAAGATTCCATCGTCGAAGAAGGAAGGAAACATTCTCTAATGTAAAAATTGCAAGAAGTTGGGTCATGAAGAGGAATATTGTTGGCACAAAGGAAATCCTCAATGTTATAACTGCAAAAGATTTGGTCATTTGCAAAAGAATTGCAGATTTAAAAAAGAACATGCAAATTTGGTTGAAGTGACTGAAGAAGAAACTCTTTTGTTTTTTGAATGAGTTGAGAGAAGTGCTCAACAATGGTAAGATGATGAGAAAGTGCATAAACAATGGTAAGATGATGAGAAAGTGTATCATACAGTGAAGAAACTCTTTTTTAGATTTGTCGGTGAGAAGTACACCAAGATGTGTTTGGAGAGACGTGCTTCAATAATTACAAGTTGATGAGAAGGGCATCAACGAAAATTGGTGAAGAGAAGTGCTTCACATAATCATTGCAGGTTGATGAGATGGGCATTAACGAGAATATAATGAAGAGAAGTGCTTCATATGATATTTTGAAAATTAGGAGAGATGTGTTCCATCCAGAAAATTTGAATTAAGAGGGAATGTTGGGAATTAATTCAAATTTTAGAATTGTTTAAATTCCTTTAGAATAGGTCTTAGATTATCTTATAATAAGTCTTAGATTATATCTAATCTTATCTTATAAGCTAGATTTGGTGGCTGAAAAATCTATTTTAGTTGTTTGTATTTTGCCTATATAAGGCAACCAAGTTTAATAATAATTGTATGTGAGTGTTACGTATTGTTTAAACTTTATCTTATCCCATCTTATTCATCTTCTATTTTTTCTCAAAATTCCAACACTGAGTTCGTTACAAGTCCTCTAACGACCATTATAATTGTTGCTTATCGAAATCTCTGTTATTTACCCATGGACACTCTTCTAACCTCTGTTTTGAAAACCGGACCGAACCGACCGGTCTGATCGGTTCGATCGGTGACCGGTCGGCTATCCGGTCCAGTTTACCCTTAAAAATTGGTTCTCAATTGAACCAGTGAGAACTGGTCAAAACCGGTCAATTGACCGGTCGGACCGGTCAAACCGGACCGGTCCGAGCACTGGTTCAATAAGATTTTTATTTATTTTTTATTTTTTTTGGTATTTTTTGGTATTTTTAGTATTATTAATATTATATCTAATTAAATATAATTATTACATAATTATGACGTCACACCGGTTCGACCGATGGTTGAACTGGTCAAACCGGTTACCAGTAAGGTCTCCGGTTCGATGACCGGTTCAGGTTTCAAAACACTGCTTCTAACAGCGTCATTTTATTAACTTCTTTACTTATACAAATCGACATTGTTTTTTCTTGTTGCCTGAGGACGACTTACAAGTGATGAACGACTAAAAGACTATGCACATAAACATCATGAAGATGTGGATTCTTTGCTATGGCCTATGGAATAGCAGATATGAGTATGCCACTCTCTAAAGTCTGAGGCATGCGACTATCTAGAGGTAGTGTAAAATATATGCAGAGAGATGGAACTTATATGCTTTTCCAATTCATCAACGAAGCCTTGGTTCTGTGGTCAGAGAGATCCTTATCATTCCAAGTCTCATTATACAAATTATACAAATTAAAAAGTATAATTGATGTGTTATCGATGTGGGTACATTTTCATAACTTGCCAATGGAACTTTGGATTATTGAAGGGCTAAGTTATGTTGCTAGTTCTTTAGGAAAACCAATATGCATGGACTCACAAATAGCTACCATGCAGAGGATAGGCTACGCCAAACTTTGTGTTGAATTCCCCAAAAATGCCACCTTCCAGACCACTTATCTGTTTTTAAGTTTGGGAGAGTCGGGACAACTTGAACCAACTGAGATTCACCTCTCATATCATTGGAGGCCAAATCAGCCCACAAAAAAATGGATACCAACCAGAAAACGTTTCCAGACAGGATGGTACGAAGAATTAATAGACTCTGCCGCTGGTACTACCAATCTTGAGCAAGCTAATGTAGCTAATGCTGAGACTCCAAATATGGGGGAAAATGTTGAGAGGATTATGCCCAAATCTGAAGGGTTGACACACATTGTGGAGATTAATCAAAATGCAGAAGCAATTGAGGGCGATGACCAAGAAATTAATTCAAACTTGCTGCCATTTAAACCTATACAAGTTGCGGCTTGTAGCTTAGAGGCAGATTCTGTTTCAAAGGATCCAAACACTACAATGTAAGGAATGTATGTCTTTATAATTCTAATCGGATTAGACTACAAGTATTAGCATAATCTAATCAATTTTTACATCTTCAATGTCATCTATGCAATGAATATTAAGCTTGTCACCTCATTTGTCTACACTTTAAACTCCTCATTTTAATGTGATAAATTGTGGCTTGATCCACAGCACCATCAGATGAGCATTCACGTCCCATGGTTTGTTGTAGGTTGCTTTAATTGTGCATTGAAATTGTCTGAAATTGAGGGTGGACGGCGATATAATCATCGACAGACTAATGAACTCTCGAATTTTCTTTTTAATGTCGATCTAGTTAATCTCAACTGCACGAATCATCATCTCATATGGTCCAATATGTTAGCTTATTGTATTTTACAGCTGTAAATAGCTAATTAGTGGTTATTTGGTTGTTAATTAGTTATTAGCCTAGTTAGCCTAGATTCTATTTTGATATGTTAGTTAGCCTCATTCCTTTGTATATATTGTAACATCCCGTTACTGCGAGCAAGGGCATTTTGGTAATTATGGGTTAGACTGATAGACTGCACTGCATTAACTGATTGAATATGTTACTGGCCTCTAATTATAGAGGAACAGGTCTACTGCATATGCATGTTTATTTATTCATTGGTACATGCATTCATGATTTTCGGTATATAATTGTAAATTGAGACTGACTGAATTGACTGGATAGTGAACTGAGGACTGATTGGACTGACTGAATCGTGTTTAATTGAGAAATTCGGAGTTATTGGGTTCAAGTGACTGATTTAGAATAGTTTATGAGTGACTGGTATTTTATAGTGGCTTATAGGAAATTTCTGAGAAATTTGGGAGAAAATGCCCAGATCGGAAATTTTGACCGATTAATCGATCGATCAGTATAATCTCGAAAGAATAGTCCGATGATAATGGAAAAATTTAGAGTTACATCGATAAGAAATAAATGTGTTGAGCCATTAAAATTTGAGACTGAAATTTGGACTGATTCGAGACTTAAGTCTATAAATACAAGGGTTAGTAATTGGGGAAAGGTTAAAGGCATTTTATGAGTTCTCTTCTCCTCTCGACGGCGTCCTTTGATTTCCTCCCATTGGTGAGGATTTCTTGATCTTTCTTTATGGTTTCCCTCTTATTGAGTAAGACTAACATGTTATTGGTGTTTGATAAAGGGTTTAGAGGCTTGAGAGTGGAGTAATCGTGGATTTTGAGAAAGTTAGGGTTACGGTGATTTGTGGATCGATCTGTAATTGGTAAGTTTTAAATGGTATTAATGTTGTTTTTAATAGATTCTACTGCATTTATGGCATTTATTAGGGTAGATTTGAGGTAGTTGAGGGTGTTAATGGAGGTTTTAAGAGGGAGGATCGATCGGAGAAGACGACGGAGTTCGTCGCACGCCGCGGCCTGCACGCGAGCCCAATGGCGATTTAATATATATTCGTGCGCGCGACGACGCTAGTAAGGTAGAGCCGCGCCGGCGTTATATATGAATGATGCCGCGGTGTGTTTCCTCGTCTCGTGGAGCGCCAAGGACGCGTTGTTTGCCGCGGAGAGCAATGCTTACGCCGCGGCGAGCAGACCATTTTATGCCGCAGCAAGGGCCTCAAGGCCGTGGCGAAGGGGACTGTTCCATTGGTTTAATTATGGTTTATTGGGCATAACTTTTGGTATAGACCTCCAATTGAAGTGATTCCAGATTCGTTGCGAACTAGGAAAAGAGGTCTACGATTGAGAATAATTATGAAAATTAGAATTTAATTATGATGGTACTGATTCGTAGAGATTAAGTTCAATTATGGTTAATAGTGTGACCAAAATATTGAATTGAGACAATTGAGTTCTAATTGAGTTTTCAACGATAATTTGACCAATGGGCGTGAAATTGTTATAGGAAGTATGAGTTGAGAAAATTGAACTGAACTGAGGATTGAACTAAATCAGTGTTGATCCAATTGAGTGAAGAGTTGAGATCGATCATAGGATATCGAAATGGGGTTTTAGCACCGAAAATCGTGATCATGCATCGACATAATTTCATAGAGACATATGCATTCTCGCATCGCTTAATTGAGCGATTTTGTAATGGACTGTGTTGTACTGTTATAAAGGCACCGTTGGATCGTCGTTCCACTGGCATTGCTAGGACTTCCAGGCAGTAGCTCGGAAGTTACAGGTGAGTAACCTAGTTGGTTTCTCAAATTTCGAGTGTCTAAATGTTCATCAGAAATTACTTGATAACGGAAGTACATGATTACCGAATTATATGTGATTGATTGCATCAGATTATTATCGAAATGTATATGATCGAGTTGTATGCTCTTCAGATAGAATCGAACAATGTGAATTGCACTATATGACCGCATGACTACCGGAAAGGAGTACGATCGCATTGTATGTGTTTCTCAGATTGATCAATTTCAATCATCGAGTCTTCGTTACATCGGGCTTTATAGCTATACATCGTAAATTATCAATCATCAATATCAATTTCAGATGTTATTGAAATACACTACCGGCTTTTATAGCCATATATCGAAGCTCTCAATATCTGCCATCAATCTCAATTTATTGAACATCGCATTGCATGCATAAATGCATGATCGATAAAGGATCGTGACCCAAGTTGCTAATCTCATCGAAAAGAGCCTAGAGCTCGAACATCGCATCGTCGGGCTTAGCCCGAGGGGAGAAATCACGACGCGCATCCCCAATCGCTTCTCGATCGAGTACTTGGGCACAACATCAATAACCGGAAAGAGTCTCATATGCATCATATACATGATTGATCGAATCGCCAAATTGTGTGATGATTATTGAATCGAGTGATGCCATGATTTATCAGAATTGTGATGTGATACTTGTGAACGCATTATGTTATCGTAATATTGTTACCGATATCGATAATCGATATAAACTATCGTACAATCGTTACGTAAACCGCTTCTACGCCATCGATATTGTTATCGACATCAGATATCGTCAGAATCGTTATTATAACCATCGTAAACTGTTATATAATACTGTTAATTAATATTACTGTGTCGTGTTGTACGCAATTGGCGTAATGCATGATTTGAGTGAACCATCGACGATGGTTTCTCACTGAGTTCGCAAACTCACCCAACATTGCAACTTATTTTTTAGGAATCGAAGAGTACCCCGTTAGCAAAACGGGAGTATGTTCGCAGGATTCAAGTGAAGGTCAGAAGTCGGGATCGATTCGGCTCGCATAGCATGTCTTGACTTTTGTATTAAAATGGTTATTTGTATTCGTAAGATTGATCTCAGCATATTGAAAATGTTTGTACCCAATTGGATAGACTTCGCGATTTGTTATTTAAAAGTAATGTACCGATTTATCGATCGAGTGGTTAAGACGCCATTCTCAAGCAAAGACGGACCCTTGATATCACTGTGGATGTCGGGTTCGGATCCTGCGGGTGTGGGGTGTTACATATATACATTGTATTTGCTACTTTTCATTAATGAGAAATAGTTTACAAAATTCCACATGGTATCAGAGACATTTCTTCCGCTTTCTTTTTTTCTCGATCTTTGAGATCTAACTCTAATTTTGAGCTTTTTTAGCTCCTTTTTTTCCTTTTTAGTATGGCAGATCCATTGCCTTCTAGTCCTTATTATATTCACCCGAATGAAAATCCAGCTTTGGTGCTGGTTACCCCACCTCTCTCTAGTTCTAACTATCATACCTAGGCTCGAGCTATGAGGATGGTGCTCTTATCAAAGAACAAGCATAAATTCATTGATGGATCGATCATTGCTCCGGTGGCTACAGATCCGATGTGTTCTCACTGGGAACGTTGCAACAACTTGGTAATTTCCTGGTTACAACAATCTATCTCTTCTTCGATTACTAGCTCGATTTTGTGGATTGATTTTGCGTATGATATTTGGAATGACTTGCGTGAACGTTTTTCCCAAGGGGATCTCTATAGAATTTCTGATTTACAAAAAGAAATCTATGCTTTCAAACAAAATGATAGATCTGTTACGGATTATTTTACTGAGTTGAAGGTCTTATGGGATGAGTTGACTCAGTTTCGTCCTCTCCCTATTTGCACTTGTCCTACACCTTGTTCTTGTGGAGTTCTGCTCACGATGAAACGTTATTATGATCAAGATTATGTTATTTGCTTCTTGAAAGGTCTTTCTGCTCCTTTTGCTACTGTAAGATCTCAGATTATGCTTATGGATCCACTTCCTTCTATCAACAAAGTCTTTTCAATGGTGATTTAACAAGAATGGCAGTTGAATGTTGATTCACCGGTGTTTATTAGTAGCACTGTTAAACGTGCTGTTTCTCCCAAACGTTCTTCTATTACTTGATATGGTTCTGGATCAAGCTCTGGCTCTGCATTTGGATCTGGTTCTGTTGGCACAAGGAAGTGCACATTCTGTGGTTGAGAGAGACACACCATTGAGACTTGTTTTCAAAAGAATGGTTTTCCCAATGGTTACAAGCCAAAAGGAAAGTATTGATGGACCAATGGTGGTTGACAAAATTAAATCCCACTTATGTTTTGATAATAATAAAATGTATAGAATTGGTTAAGAAATTGTTTCAGGTATTTTGGGATTAGTATGAAAGAATTATGCAAATCAAGATGGATAAGTGATAAATCATTGAGGAATTAAGATGGAGGCTTCCTTATAAGTGTAAGAGACATTAATAAAGAAGATTATAGAAGATTTGATTGGATATTACCGTTGAAGACAACACGAGTCGACTTGCACAGCATAAGTTGACTTATACATCAGGATCTGAACAGCACAAGTAGACTAGAACAACATAAGTCAACTTATCGAGGACCACAAGTCGAATTACACAGCACAAGTCGACTTATAGAAGAGCGGAGATGAAATTTTACGAAAAATGTTGTCACAAGTCGACTTATACATTCGACAAGTCAACTTATGGGTACAACAAATTAATTCCAACGGTCCAATTAGCCACAAATGGAAAGGAGATTGTTAAGGAACGGCTATAACAATCATACAACGACTAGAATGGCTTCCAACAGCTATTTTCTTCAAGTATAAAGAGTGGATGATTGATGAAGAGTGTATGGAAGTTCTATAAGCAAAAATACTCTTATATTGCTCCAAAGTTGCTCATTATTGCTCTTATCTTGTTACATCATTGTATTGAGCTTTGTTCTTCAATCTTTATCTTATTTCTCTTACAATTTGAGTGACTAGTGAAAGGTCACGTGTGAAGTAGCTTGAGCTGGAAATCAAGTGGTGTTGGTAGGATTTGTGCCGGAAGACAAATCATTTGTAAAGGTAGCTTGAGCCGAAAATCAAGTGGTGTTAGTAGGATTTGTGCCGGAAGACAAATCAAGTGTAAAGGTAGCTTGAGCCGGAAATCAAGCGATATTGTAAGAGTTCACACTGAACTACAAAGTGTGTAATAAAGTGGTTTGCAAAATCCTAAGTGGGAGCTTAGGTAGAGGACGTAGATCTTAGCACCGAACCTCTATAAAAACAATGTTTGATCTTCTTCCCTACTCCTTGCATTTAAATTTGTTTAAATTTCTATTGTGTGAATTAACTTCTGATTTTATTGTAGAAAATTTCGAAAAGATTTAAAGATCTATTCAACCCCCCTTCTAGATCGCTAACAATTGGTATCAGAGCAGAAGTATCCAGGGATGGCACACAACAAACTAGCGGAAGAAGGTAATACAAATTATCGCCCTCCTTTGTTTAATGGTACTAACTACTCTTCTTGGAAAAATCCTATGAAGTATCATATTATAAGCGAAGGAGTAGAATATTGGAAGATTATCATTTTTGGTCCTCAAGCTCCTTTGAAAGAAAACGGTGAGTTAAAAACAGAGATAGAGTATGACGACAATGATTGGAGGCAAGCCTACATCAATGCGAAGGCTATGAAACTGATATACTACGCTTTCACGGTCGAGGAAAGAAACCGAGTTAATTCTTGTACCAGCACTAAAGAAATGTGGGAAAGACTTCACATCACCCATGAAGGAACCAACCAAGTCCGGGAGACAAAGATCAACATGCTTCTCCATGACTATGAAATGTTTGTCATGAAGGAAGGTGAGTCTATTTCCACTATGCTTGATCGTTTTGCAGAAATCATAAATGGATTAGGTAACCTTAGAAAGCATATGACGGATAGCGAGAAGGTGAAGAAAATTCTTCGCTCACTACCGAAGGAATGGGACTCATAAGTCACCGCCATTATGGAACCCAAAGATCTCAATCATTTGGAATTCAACGCCTTGGTGGGATCACTTATCAACTATGAGATCATTCTCAAATCCAGAGGAGGTAGAGGTAAGTCACAAAAGTCAATTGCTTTAAAGGCTAATATTTCTTCTCTTGATGAAAGTGATGAAGAAATAGATGAAGAAGAGGATGATGAAGAAATAGCGATTACGCCGTAAATTTGAGAAAATTCAAAGGACTTCTCAAAAATCGGAGGAAGGAATTAAATGGTGGAAGAAATGGAGAAAGAAAGAGGTTTGCCATGGAAAGAAAATCAAAGGGGTATGATGAAAAGAAGAGCAATGAAGAATGTTGGAAATGTGAAAAAAGGGGACAACATGCAAGAGAATGCAAGAGCACATCTTCCACATCAAATTTCCAGAAAAGTGACAAATATGACAAAGGGAAAAAGAAAGCTAACCTAGTAGCCACTTGGAGTGATGATGAGGAAGCATACCAAAGCAATGAAGAAAACAACTTAGCTCTCATGGCTAATAGCTCCTCAACAAGTGATGACGAAGATGAGGTAACTTTCATTGATCAAGATCTTATAGATTCTTTTAATGCTTTACAAATCGATTTTGAAGAAGCTATTGAAATCAACAAGAAATTGAGAAAGAAAATAAAAGAGCTAGTTACTGAAAATAGTGTCTTGCATGAGACTATTAATGATTTAGATTGCACTAAGGAAGATCACTCTACATGCCTTGCTGAAAAAGAAAATCTTACTTGTGAGCTTGATAGACTTAGAAAGGAATTTTCTTATGTGGTTGAAAAATTTGCTGGTGGAAATGAAAAGTTTGAAAAGATGTTATCTTTACAAAGATATTCAATTTCTAAACATGGTTTAGGATATGATCCATTTGATAGAGATTGTTCTTTGATTTCTAAATTTACTAAAGATGGCAAAGTTGCTAAATGTGCTAGATGCTTAAAAGATGGTCATATAGAAATTGCATGTAAAAGTATTAGGAGATGTATCAATGTTAAGAAAATTTGGGTGATTAAAGGTACAACACCTCCTAATGTGGTTTATATGACTAACCAAAATGGACCCAAGATGGCTTGGGTACCAATGAGAAGAAAGGATGTTTCAGTTATAGGTACAAGCAAGGAATGAAGATCCACCAAGCACATGGTACATTGATAATGGATGTCGACTAATTGGTGACAAGTCTGCTAACAAGTCGACTTGTGTGGGTCAATAAGTCGACCTATGATATACACAGCATTATGGAAATGAAGAAATTTCAGGATAAGTCAACTTATAAAAATTGACAAGTCGACTTATGAGGGTCGATAAGTCAACTTATGGAGGTAAAACATGTCGACTTATGTTTACACGGGTTCCATTGTTGGATTGTTATGTTATGTAATGAATTTGCATTTTCTTTGTGTTTGCTTATGAACTGCCAGTCGAATATAAGTTATCTAGGTCTTCTTTAAAAATTCTCTTTTTCCCAAAATCTCCGAAAACATATTCTCTTCTACTTTTGAGATTTATTCATGATGATGTTTCTCCACCACGATGGTTTTCAGATTCTAGCCAAGACCAACATTTCATATTATTTGTATTTGCTTGCTACTTGAGACTATTTGTGTTTGATGACTTGCTTCTCTATTTAATGTGATTGCGATATTTCATCTATTGTTGGTTTGTATTAGTTGTTTTGATTATGACAAAAAGGGGGAGAAAAATGAGAAATTGGATATTCTTTAGTTACTTGATTAAGGGGGAGTATGTATGTTAAATTGTCTTTGATTTGAGTCTATCTTGATTTCAAATTACTTTTATGAATTTGATCTTACAAGGTTTTTAAATTCAATGATTTATATGATTGAGGGAGACTTCTAACCAAAATGACAAGGTATAAAAACCTTGATCAATGTTTCTTTGTTTTCATTTCTTAAACAATTTCTAAGTGTTTTGTCATTATCAAAAAGGGGGAGATCGCTAACAAGTATCATAAGGTTCATAATATTTTTATTGATGATGAAGATGAGCCTTCTCCTACTGAATCAATTGTTGTTATGCCAATTGCTAAATCAAATAGTTCAAGTGTTGCTTTGACCCAAGAGCAGTATTCTCAGCTCATTGCTTTGCTTCAGAATCAACCATCTACTTCCACCCCTTCCCCTCATATCACCAATCATGTGATGACCAATTCCCTTGCTTCTAAGCCTGAAGGTAACTCTTTCTCACCTTTTACTCCTACTTCTTGGATAGTAGATACTGGTGCTATAGATCACATTACTAATTCCTTAGTTTTTTATGCTGCTTACAAACAAATTTCACCCATTCGAGTCACTTTACCTGATGGAACCAAAGTTTTAGCTACTTTTTCAGGCACTGTTTTCCTTAGCAAATATCTTTATCTCACTGATGTTCTCTACATACCTAGTTTTGCCTTTAATCTTCTATCTGTTACTCGACTTACATCTTGCTTACCTTGTTTTCTCACTTTTCAACTTTCAACTTGTTGTATACAGACTTTACCATCGAGGAAGATGATTGGTACAACTAATGTGAATCATGGTTTATACATCCTGGATCTTCCTCCCAAAACCTTTTCATTTTCTGCTTCTATAGCTACTGCAACAACTCAAAACCTTTGGCATCATAGACTTGGTCATGTTTTTGATTCTAGGCTCAAACTTTTCAAGCCTTACATACCAAATTTACAATTTTCTAGTAATGCTGCTTATGATACTTGTCACTTTGCAAAACAAAAGAAGTTACCATTTCCAATCAGTTTTACACAGTCAAATGAGATTTTTGATATTGTTCATGTTGACATTTGGGGACCGAATACAATTATTTCTATTTATGGTCATAGATATTTTTTAACCATTGTTGATGATTATAGTCGTTATACCTGGATTATTTTGATGAAACACAAATCTGAGGCTCGTACTCATGTCCAAAATTTCTTTTCTTTGGTTGAAACTCAATTTGAAACCACCATAAAAACCATAAGAACAGATAATGGTACTGAATTTGATATACCAAATTTTTATGCCCACAAAGGCACTATTCATCAAATATCATGTGTTGAAACCCCTGAGCAAAATGGGCTTGTTGAACATAAACATCAACATATTCTGAATATATCTCGAGCCTTGCTTTTTCAGTCCTCTACTCCAAAATATTTTTGGGGTTATGCAGTTTTACATGCAATCCACCTTATTAACCAAACTCCCACACTAATTTTAACAAACACCACTCCCTTTGAGGTCTTATATAACACCAAACCTGATTTTTCAAATCTTAGAGTTTTTGGTTGTCTTGCATATGCTTCTACTCTCCTTGCAAACCGTCATAAATTTGATCCTCGAGCTCGAAAATGTGTTTTTCTAGGTTGTAAACCAAATGTCAAAGGGTATATTCTTTATGATACATCCACTAAAGCCATATTTGTCTCCAGAAATGTTACATTTCATGAAAACACCTATCCCTTTTCAAAATTGTCATCCACCATTTCTCCTATCATCCCACACATCTTTGAGCCCACTGTTTTGTATGATTCATCTGCTTCTTCCCTTACCTCTTCAATCCTTTTACCCTCTTCTTCTGCCTCACCTTCTTTACCATCTCATGATCACCCTTCTTCCTCCTCAAGACTAGTTTGAAACCGAAAACCACCCAGTTACCTGCAGGATTATGACTGTTCCACTGCTGTTACCAATCATCTTCCAGGTACTTCTCCTCATTCTCTTTCTTCTGTTTTTACTTACAATAATTTATCCGTATCCCATTTACATTATTCTCTTACCATAACTGCCACCAATGAGCCAAAAACTTATGCCTAAGCCATTAAACATACTCACTAGATAGAAGCAATGAATGCTGAATTACTGGCTTTTGTTCAAACCAAAACTTGGGTTCTCACTTATTTGCCACCTGGTAAGACACCAATTGGTTGCAAATGGGTTTTTGGAGTGAGGCACAAGACAAATGGTTCAATAGAATGATATAAGGCCCGTTTAGTAGCAAAGGGTTACACACAAACTGAAGGAGTTGATTACTTTGATACCTTTTCTCCTGTGTGTAAAACTACAACAATTCGTTTGCTACTAGTTATGGCAGCTTTTAATAAATGGCATCTACAACAATTAGATGTCAATAATGCATTTCTTCATGGTGATTTGAATGAAGAAGTATATATGCTACTGCCGCTAGGCCTGGAAACTAAAGATACAACCAAGGTTTGCAAACTTCAAAAATCTTTGTACGGTCTCAAACAAGCAAGCAGACAATGGTTTGCAAAATTGAATTCAGCTCTTGTTTCCTTAGGTTACAAGCAATCTGCCTCTGATTATTCTCTGTTTATCAACAAGATAGGTGCTTCACTCACATTTCTTCTAGTCTATGTTGATGATGTAATCTTGAATGGAAATGATCTTACTGAAATTGATAAAGTGAAAGCATATCTAGATGCAACCTTCAAGATCAAAGATTTGGGTGATTTAAAGTTCTTTTTGGGACTTGAAGTTGCAAGAACAGCTGCTGGAATTCACTTGTATCAACAAAAATGTAACATCCCGTTACCGATGCGATGAGCATATTGGTACGGGTAGTGTTGTGATTGCATATTTAGTGATCGAGTATTTTGTGGCCTTTGAGATAGATCATTTTGCACATGCATATACATAGTGTCATGCATTCATGATTGTTCCAGCATTTAAATTTGATTATAAGTTGAATTGTGAATTTTGAGATAATTGAGTTAGATTTGATTTTAAAGTTAAATTAGGGATAATTCGAGTGGAATAGTAGAATTAGAGTGAGAATTGAATTTTAGAAAATTGGAAATTGAAAATTGAGTATGAGATCGAGTATTTTATATTTTTGAGGAATTATGGGAATTTTTTTGAAATTTTTAGAGTTATGTGTTCGGACCGGGAAAATGACTTAGATACTGATGATTGTGATTCTGGTTTCAAAAGTGAGTGGTAAATGGCTTGGAAAATTTAGATTTGTGAGTTTAAGAATTATTGTGAAGAGCCATTGAAATTTAGAGACTGAGATTGAATGAATTTGAGAACTTGTAGATTTTGGGTCTCGGTTGAAATCAACCCTTTTTAATGTTCTTAGTTCAAATCCTCTTGGTTTTAACTTTGTAAAAACCTAAGGCAATTTCTTCTTCCTCCCGTCGACGATCTCACTTTTCCTCCTTGGAGATTTTGTGGTTTGTTCCTTATTGAGAAAGCCTTGTTTGTGATTGAGAGTTGATGATGTTTTCGTTTAGGTTGAGAGTGAAATCAGTGGGAGTTTGAGCTGGAGGATCTCGGACGTTTACGATTTTTAGGGCTTCGATCGAATATGTGATTTGGTAAGTTTATTGTGTTTTAATGTTGTATTTATGGTTATTTATGGAAATTATGGTATTTAATGTGTTAGCTGGGGTAGTTGAATGTGTTTTATGGAGGTTTTAAGAATATTAATGGCGAAAATGACGATCGGAGAAGACGATTGGTCGCACGTCATGACGCTCAGAAAGGGCCACGCCACAAGGCGAAGCTGCTTGAGACGTCATGGCGAAAGCAAGCAATTTAGACGCCATGACAGTGATTCTAGGCGCCGCTAGGCGCAGAAGAGTTGTTACGCGATGAATGTTCCCATCGCGCCATGTCGAGGCCCTTTGTGCCACTTCGAGAGTCAGAGAGGTCATGAGGACAAAATTTTAGAGAAATTGAATTGGTTTTAGGGTATATCTTTTAGTGTAGACCTCCAGTGGGGTAATTCAGAGTTGTTATGATCTAGAGAAAGAGGTCTTTGAGTGAGGTAAATTATAAGAGTTTGAAATTAAATTAGCGATTTCTCAATCATAGAAAAAGAGCTGATTCTAGTTCCTTAAGTGACCTAAGAGTTATGTATTATTAATTGGAGTATAATTAGAGTTTAAATGAGAGATTTGTGAAATTTATGGATGTTATTGACCTAGTGAGTAGTGAATTTTGGTTGTGAATCGAGAGATAGCAGAATGGGACTAAAGCATTGGGAAATCATGATCATGCATCATATAATTTTAAATGTGAGACATGTGCATTAGTGAATCTTATTGATTGAGCATATAGTGATGAAAATGCGTTTGTATTGTTATAGAGGCGTCGTTGGATCGTCAATCCACGGATATTCTTTGGTACTTCGAGCGATGCTTTCGAAGTTACTGGTGAGTAACCTAGTTGGTTCCTCGATCTTTGTGTGATAATCTGTCTTTGTGAATGTGTGAATCAATTGTCAATGTGAGTGATACAAATGTGAGATAAATGTGCTGCAAATATGAATAAGTGTTCTAATTGTGAGTGATTGTACTGAATGTGTTGCTAATGTGAATACTTGTGATTATGAATCAGTGTATAGTATTACGAGTAAGTGTTATGATCGTGACAAGTGAATGAAGTGATAATATATGTGCTAGTATTTGTGCAGTGTTAGTGCATGCTAGGCATGATTATAAGAGGTAATTAAGCAGTTGTATCAAGCATTCAATGTGCGAGCTTTAAGCTCGAATATCGTTGAATAGGCCTAAGGCCAAAAGGGGAATAATGCATACCCGAGGGCTCTCCTATCCCTAAAGTGAGTGGGCGATAGTGCATACTCGGAGGGCTCTCCTACTTGCCAAATTGTGATCATTGTGAAAAGTGCCGAATCGGGAAAGTGTAACGCCAGTCCAACAATGACATAAAATGAGAAATTGCATACATTATGCATCATTGCGTAGTGAAATCGAGAATGCGTGTGATGTATGACAATTGTGAAGTGATATGTTTGAGTTATGTTATCGTATAAATATGTAAATTGTGTACAGTGTTCTAAATTGCATTAAAGTGTACTATGCGATATATTATGTGTATATGCATGAGTTGGGTGAACCATCGATGATGGTTTCTCACTGAGTTCGCAAACTCACCTAACATTGCTAATATTTTTCAGGGAAGCGTTAGTAGGTTTCTAGCTCCCGAGATAGACGTTTTCCTGCTGTGCGAGTTCTTGGTCAAGTGAAGCGATGACACACGTCGATCACCAGGGCGACTTTTGAGGATGACCTAGTATAGACGTTTTATCGGTTTCCTTTTGGAGTTCTTTGTATTGAGACTTTAGGGACCGATATACTTGTCTATATTTTGGATTGATATTATGCAATGAGATTGGAGTTTTAAATTTTAGTGATTTGCTTATTGCGGTTTAATTATCTCGATGCCATGCGAGTATTTAGTGATAGTTCGAGCGATAGCACTTCCTTCTTTGTGGGATATCGTCAGTGCGACCCACGGGTGTCCCGTGTGTACCTATGGTGAGGCGCTACATTAGGTGGTATCGAGCATGGTTTGGCATCTTTTAGGCATAGTATATTTTAGGCTTGAATTTGGTGAAAAGCGAAATTGATCGATTCTTGTTGATTATAGGTCATCCGTTCTTGGAGAGCAAGTGGATCAACCAAATGACCTAGGATCCGTGGGGCTAGCTAGTAGAGTCCCCGTGCCTCATTCGATGAGTTGCCTCCCAGAGTTTCCGTGAGACGGGAGAGGAGGTATAATAGATTGCGTGAGCAGGGAGCGGTTGACTTCTATGGTAGCACCGACCCTGCAGAGGCTAAGGGATGGTTAGAGAGGACAGAGAGAGTCCTCGATCGGATGGATCGACTCGAGGCGCTTTGACTATCTGATGTCTTTGCTTCAGGGTTCGGCTTTTCAGTGGTGGAAGACTGTTACGGGCAGTTCTTCTAGGCCTTGCATGTTGACTTGGGATGATTTTCTGAGGGCATTCAAGGATAATTTCATGCCCAAGGTGTATTTAGAGATGAAGATGCAGAGTTTTTGAAATGAGACGAGGTTGATGTCAGTGGCAGACTATGAGGTCAGGTTCAATGAGCTGTCGGCTTATGCGTCTGCTTTGATTGCTTCAGAGTCTGACAGGTGTTGGAGGTTTGAGGACGGACTCAATATGGAGATCCGTACCAGATTGGCCCGATCGGATATGGGTACATTTATTGAACGAGGCGATGGTCGTGAGGATTGAAGCGCTTGTTGAGGCACGGCTGAAGGTCGGATCGGGACCAAGGCAAGAGGCCCAAGGATAGTCGAGCGGTCTAGTAGAGGTTTAGCAAGCGTCGAGCAGGACCTTCTGTGTCGCCCTGGAGGAGGTAGACACCCAGATTTGGGCGGAGGGGCGATTTGCTCGGTCCAGTGGTGGCCAATGTAGGGGCTAGAGGTTCAGGTCGATGATCCCGCTATGTGAGTATTGTGAGAGGAGACACAGTAGGGAGTGCTGGAGGTTTACCGGAGCGTGTCTCAAGTGTGGTTCCATGGACCATCAGCCGAGAGTGTCCTTTTCTTTGTGGAGGCCCGATTCACACGACCGGTAGATCGGCGATTACCTCGGTGCAACAGAGTCATGGTAGTGGATCTGGTTGGAGAGGCCGAGATCGAGGCCGAGGCCGAGCTGAGGGATCTGTAGTGAGGCCTAAGGGATGAAAGTGCGGCGGCGGTCCCCTGGCCGAGTCTATGCTATGACTCGGCGGGGAGGCTCGTGAGTCTCGGATGTTGTTGCGGTATGCTTGATTTACGGTTTTGAAGCATATGCATTGATGGATCTGGATCCACTCATTCTTTCATTGCACCGCATGTAGCATGTAGATCGCATTGTGATAGGGAGAGATTGCGGTGTGGGTTGCGGTGAGTACACCTTTGGGTAGTACTCTTGCTTTGGGTGAGTCTGCAAGGAGTGTCCGATAGTGATTGATCGAGCGAGTTGAGTGCACTGATAGTTTTGTCTTTGAGAGATTGATATGATTCTAGGGATGGACCGGCTTCTCGCATATAGGGCGTGATGGATTGTTATACCAAGGAGGTCGTGTTAGATTCTCCTGGTCAGCCTAGAGTTGTTTTTCGAGGTGTTAGTCAGGCAGTGCCAGCTAGGATGATTTCCTTTCTGAGTGCTTTGAGATTGATGTGTGGTGGTTGTGAGGCATATTTGGCTCATGTGGTGGACACCGAGTTGAAAGCGAGAGGTTGCAGGATATTTCCGTGATTAGGAATTTTGGATGTGTTCCCGATGAGTTACTGGGTTTGCCACGGATCGGAGGCGGAGTTTGGGATTGACCTCGTTCCAGGTACCACTCCTATATCTATACCTCCATATAGGATGGCACCGGTGGAACTGAGGGAGCTTAAGGCTCAGTTGCAGGAGTTGTTGGATAAGGGGTTTATTAGACCTAGTGTTTCACCGTGGGGAGCTCCAGTGTTATTCGTGAAGAAGAAGGATGGGACTTTGAGGCTGTGCATCGATTATAGGCAGCTCAATCGGGTTACTGTCAAGAATAAGTACCCACTGCCTAGGATCGATGATCTATTTGATCAGTTGTAGGGAGCTCAAGTGTTTACTAAGTTGGATTTGAGATCCGGTATTATCGATTGAGGATAGCGAGAGGCCGATGTGCCTAAGAGTGCTTTCAGGAGCAGGTATGGGCATTTCGAGTTCTTAGTGATGCCGTTTGGGTTGTCCAATGCCCCGGCAGCCTTCATGGCCTTGATGAATAAGGTCTTTCAGCCCTACCTTGATCAGTTTGTGATTGTGTTCATTGACGATATTCTAGTGTATTCGAGGAGTAGACAGGATCATGTGGAGCATCTGAGGATTGTGCTACAGATTATGAGAGAGAGGCAGCTGTATGCCAAATTCATAAAATGTGAATTTTGGCTTGATGAGGTGGTGTTCCTAGGCCACATAGTGTCTGGTGAGGGTATCCGGGTGGATCCTCACAAGATTGAGGCAGTGAGGAGTTGGGATATTCCGAGGAACGTGTCAGAGTTGCGAAGTTTCCTCGGTTTAGCAGGATATTACCGGAGGTTTGTCGAGAGGTTTTCAGTGATCTCAATCCCTTTGACAAAACTTCTGAGGAAGAATGTGGCTTTTGGATGGACTGATGAGTGTCAGAGGAGCTTTGAGGAGCTTAGGTATCGATTGACTACGGCACCAGTGTTAGCTTTGCCGTTAGGGTCCGGAGGTTTCGAGGTATTCAGTGATGCTTCGCAGCAGGGTTTAGGTTGTGTTTTGATGCAGCATGGAAGAGTTATAACGTATGCCTCGAGACAGTTGAGGCCTCATGAGAGGAATTATCCAGTGCATGATTTAGAGTTGGTCGTAGTAGTGTTTGCCCTGAAGATCTGGAGGCATTATTTGTATGGAGAGACGTTCCAGATCTTCACTGATCATAAGAGTCTGAGATATCTGTTGAGTCAGAGAGAGTTGAATCTGAGACAGAGGAGATGGATTGAGCTGTTAAAGGACTATGACTGCACGATTGAGTATCATCCAGGGAAAGCCAATGTGGTGGCAGATGCGTTGAGTAGGAGATCTCATATTAGTGCAGCTCAGATTCAGATTGAGAGATTGCCTAACCTGATTCAGTTGAGAGCGCTTAATGTGCAGATGGATTTGGCTCAGGATGGAGCCTTGATTGCTACTTTGAGGCTTAGACCGATGTTGCAGGATCGGATCAGGAGAGTTCAGGATCGAGATCCAGTGTTAGTGAGACTGATGGATAGACTCGGATCAGGGTTGACTGCTGATTTTGAGTTGAGAGATGGGACTCTTTGGATGGGTCAGAGATTGTGTGTGCCAGATGTTGATGATCTGAGACGAGAGATTTTGGAGGAAGCGCATGTGGCCGCTTATGCGATGCACCCTGGTGTTACCAAGATGTATAATACCCTTAAGTTACATTTCTGGTGGCCAGGTATGAAGAGGCAAGTGGCAGAGTTCGTTTCTCGGTGTTTGACGTGCCAGCAGGTCAAGGCTGAGCACCAGGCCCCAGTTGGGAGATTGCCTTCGTTACCTATTCCGGAGTAGAAATGGGAGCGAATCACTATGGATTTTATTATGGGGTTGCCTAGGACGCCGAGGCAACATGATGCGATCTGGGTCATAGTGGACCAGTTGACCAAATCGGCTCACTTCTTGCGGTCGAGAGAATAATACTCTTGACGATTGGCCCGAAGTATGTGGCGTAGATTGTGCGATCGCATGGGGTCCCGATGTCGATAGTGTCGAATATGGATCCTAGATTTACTTGAGGTTACGGAGGAGCTGCGATCGACTTTGGGTTCGAGGTTGAACTTTAGTACAACATTTCATCCTCAGACAGATGAGCAGAGTGAGAGGACGATCAAGACTGTTGAGGATATGCTGAGAGCTTAGGTATTAAAGTTCAGAGGTGCTTGGGACCAGTACTTGGCTCTGATCGAGTTTGCGTACAATAATCAGTTCCAGAGCAGTATTGGGATGGCACCGTATGAGGCCTTGTATGGGAGACCGTGTAGATCACCTCTTTACTGGGATGAAGAGGGTGTGAGGATGCTTGAGGGCCCCGAGTTGATCCAGGATACAGTGGATAAAGTGAGACTAATTCGGAGTCGCATCAAGGCGGCTCAGGATAGACAGAAGAATTATGTGGATCAGCATCGGTGAGAGATGGAGTCAGATGTAAGCGAGTGTGTTCCTCAAAGTGTCACCTTGAGAGGAGTCTTGAGATTTGGCCGTAAGGGCAAGCTAAGTCCTCGGTATGTCGGTCCGTATGAGATTACTGAGTGGATTGGACCGTTGGCCTATAGATTAGCGTTGCCGAGTGAGATGTCCCAGTTGCATGATGTTTTTCATGTGAGTATGCTCCGGAGATACCGCTCAGACCCGACTCATGTGATTCTGGCTCAATAGATTGAGATAGCTAGTGATCTGAGTTATGTTGAGGAGCCAGTGCGTATTATCGAATCTCGGGTCAAGCAATTGAGGAGCAGGGTGATTCCATTGGTGAAAGTCCTATGAAAGAATCACTCATCAGAGGAAGCGACTTGGGAGACTGAGGAGCACATGAGGAGGCAGTACCCTCATCTGTTCGACCAGTCAGGTATGAAATTTCGGGACGAAATTTTTGTTTAGGAGGGGAGAATTGTAACATCCCGTTACCGATGCGATGAGCATATTGGTACGGGTAGTGTTGTGATTGCATATTTAGTGATCGAGTGTTTTGTGACCTTTGAGATAGATCATTTTGCACATGCATATACATAGTGTCATGCATTCATGATTGTTCCAGCATTTAAATTGTGATTATGAATTGAATTGTGAATTTTGAGATAATTGAGTTAGATTTGATTTTAAAGTGAAATTAGGGATAATTCGAGTGGAATAGTGGAATTAGAGTGAGAATTGAATTTTAGAAAATTGGAAATTGAAAATTGAGTATGAGATCTAGTGTTTTATATTTTTGAGGAATTATGAGAATTTTTCTGGAATTTTTAGAGTTATGTGTTCAGACCGGGAAAATGACTTAGAGACTGATGATTGTGATTCTGGTTTCGAAAGTGAGTGGTAAATGGCTTGGAAAATTTAGATTTGTGAGTTTAAAATTATTGTGAAGAGTCATTGAAATTTAGAGGCGAGATTGAATGAATTTGAGGACTTGTAGATTTTGGGTCTCGGTTGAAATCAACCCTTTTAATGTTCTTAGTTCAAATCCTCTTGGTTTTAACTTTGTAAAACCTAAGGCAATTTCTTCTTCCTCCCGTCGACGATCTCACTTTTCCTCCTTAGAGATTTTGTGGTTTGTTCCTTATTGAGAAAGCCTTGTTTGTGATTGAGAGTTGATGATGTTTTCGTTTGGGTTGAGAGTGAAATCAGTGGGAGTTTGAGCTGGAGGATCTCGAACGTTTACGATTTTTAGGGCTTCGATCAAATCTGTGATTTGGTAAGTTTATTGTGTTTTAATGTTGTATTTATGGTTATTTATGGCAATTATGGTATTTAATGTGTTAGCTGGGGTAGTTGAATATGTTTTATGGAGGTTTTAAGAGTATTAATGGCGGAAATGACGATCGGAGAAGACGATTGGGTCGCACGTCGCGACGTTTGTAAAGGGGCCACGCCGCGACGTGAAAAGGCGTGTTCGCCGCGGCGAGCCGTTTGAGACGTCGCGGCGAGCAAGCAATTTAGACGCCATGACAGTGATTGCTAGCGCGCCTTGCGGGCGCAAAGAGTTGTTCGCCGCGATAACGCGTTCCACGCCTTGGCGGCGTCCCTTTAGCGCCTTGGCCGAGGGAAATGAGGTGGCGAGGGACAGAAATTTTAGAGAAATTGAATTGGTTTTTAGGGTATATCTTTTAGTGTAGACCTTTAATTGGGGTAATTCTGGAGTTGTTATGATCTAGAGAAAGAAGTCTTTGAGTGAGGTAAATTATAAGAGTTCGAAATTAAATTAGTGAGTTCTCAATCATAGAAAAAGAGCTGATTCTGGTTCCTTAAGTGACCTAAGAGTTGTGTATTATCAATTGGAGTATAATTAGAGTTTAAATGAGAGATTTGTGAAATTTATGGATGTTATTGACCTAGTGAGTAGTGAATTTTGATTGTGAATCGAGAGATAGCGGAATGGGACTAAAGCGCTGGAAAATCATGATCATGCATCATATAATTTTAAATGTGAGATATGTGCATTAGTGAATCTTATTGATTGAGCATATAGTGATGAGAATGCGTTTGTATTGTTATAGAGGCGCCGTTGGATCGTCAGTCCACGGATATTGCTAGTACTTCCAGGTAGTAGCTCGGAAGTTACAGGTGAGTAACCTAGTTGGTTCCTCGATCTTTGTGTGATAATCTATGCTGTGAATGTGTGAATCAATTGTCAATGTGAGTGATACAAATGTGAGATAAATGTGCTGCAAATATGAATAAGTGTTCTGATTGTGAGCGATTATACTGAATGTGTTGCTAATGTGAATACTTGTGATTATGAATCAGTGTATAGTATTACGAGTAAGTGTTCTGATCGTGACAAGTGAATGAAGTGATAATATATGTGCTAGTGACTATGCAGTGTTAGTGCATGCTAGGCATGATTATAAGAGGTAATTAAGCAACAGTGGTCAAGCATTCAAAGTGTGCGAGCTTTAAGCTCGAATATCAGTGAATAGGCCTAAGGCCAAAAAGGAGAATAGTGCATACCCAGAGGGCTCTCCTATCCCTAAAGTGAGTGGGCAGTAGTGCATACCTAGAGGGCTCTCCTACTTGTCGAAATTGTGATCATTGTGAAAGTGCCCGAATCGGGAAAGTGTAACGCTCAGTCACAACAATGACATAAAATGAGAAATTGCATACATTATGCATCTGACTGCGTAGTGAAATCGAGAATGCGTGTGATGTATGACAATTGTGAAGTGATATGTTTGAGTTATGTTATCGTATAAATATGTAAATTGTGTACAGTATTCTAAATTGCGTTAAAGTGTACTATACGATATATTATGTGTATATGCATGAGTTGGGTGAACCATCGATGATGGTTTCTCACTGAGTTTGCAAACTCACCCAACATTGCTAATATTTTTCAGGGCAGCGTTAGTAGGTTTCTAGCTCCCGAGATAGACGTTTTCCTACTGTGCGAGTTCTTGGTCAAGTGAAGCGATGACACACAGGTCGGTCAGCTGGGGCGACTTTTGAGGATGACCTAGTATAGACGTTTTTATCAGTTTCCTTTTTGGGTTACTGTATTGAGACTTTAGGGAACTGATAGACTTGTCTATATTTTGGATTGATATTATGCAATGAGATTGGAGTTTTAAATTTTAGTGATTTGCTTATTGCGGTTTAATTATACTGATGCCATGCGAGTATTTAGTGATAGTTGCAAGTGGTAGCACTTCCTTGCTGTGGGATATGCGTCGGTACGATCCACGGGCGTCCCGGTGTGTACCCTATGGTGAGGGGGCGCTACAGAAAATATACTCTTGATCTATTGCAGGATTTTGGATTCATTGATTGTAAGCCTGCAAAGATCCCTTTGGTAGCTATATCTACATACAAGCTCAGAGAAAATGATGCTGAGTTACTACCAGATTCAACAAAATACAGGAAACTTGTTGGTCGATTGCTATATCTCACTTGCACACGTCTAGACATTGCCTTTGCTGTACAACAGCTAAGTCAATATCTTGACAAACCAACATTTTCACATTTGTAGGGAGCACATCGTGTTCTACGATACTTGAAAGGAAATCTAGGTCTTGGTCTTTTCTATTATGCTTCCTCCTCATCCACCCTTCGTGCTTTCAGTGACAGTGATTGGGCAGGTTGCCCTGACTCTAGACGATCAGTAACTAGATTTTGCATCTTTTATGGTGATTCTTTGATTAGCTGGAGAGAAAAGAAGCAGGCAATAGTCTCACGATCATCTTCTGAAGCTGAATACAGGGCATTAGCTTCAACTACTTGTGAAGTACAGTGGCTGCATTATCTTTTAAATGATCATCATCCTGTTACTGCACCAACTGCCCTTTATTGTGACAACAATTCGGCTTTACAGATTGCAACAAACCCAATTTTTCATGAAAGAACGAAACATATAGAGATAGATTGCCATATCATTCCAAAAAAGGTTGCAGCTGGAGTGATACATCTTTTACCATGTTCTTCTTCTTCTCAATTGGCAGATGTCTTCACCAAACCATTAGCAGTGAAACCTTTTGAGATCAACATTGGCAAGCTTGGATTGCTCAATATACACAATCTAGCTTGACGGGGGTTGTTAGCTGATTGTATTTTACAGCTGTAAATAACTAATTAGTGGTTATTTGGTTGTTAATTAGTTATTAGCCTAGTCAACCTAGATTCTATTTTGATATGTTAGTTAGCCTCATTCCTTTGTATATATACTTTGTATTTGTTACTTTTCATTAATGAGTAATAGTTTACAAAATTCCACACAATAACCTATTGGAGTTATAAAAAAAGATGAATAAGATGAGATAAGGTAAAGATTGAGGAAAACGTCACATAAGATAAGGTAAAGATTGAGGAAAACGTCACACTCTAGTTATCTTATTATTAAACTTGGTTGTTATATATATATAATATATATAAAAAATTAAAATAGATATTTTAGCCAACAAATTTGGCTTATAAGATAATATTAAAGATAAACTAAGATCTATTCGAAAGGAATTTTAATAACTATAAAATTTTGAATTAATTTTCAATATTTCCTATTAATTCAAAATTTCAGGGATGAAGCACTTCTCTCCTAATATAATGCACTTCTCATCACCGTCTTCAAATTTATTAATACATATTATCATCAACTTATAGATATTAAAGTTTATCTCTTCATGATGCATTTCTCACCAACAAATATAAAAAAAGTTTCTTCTTGTCTCACCAACAAATCAGGGCATCCAACAAGGAGACCTTTTGTCTCCGTATCTGTTTACACTGGTTATGGAAGCTTTTTTCACATTATTAAACTAGCTCATATGGTGCAATGGAGGCTTCAAATTCTATTATAAATATCGAGAGCTCAATATTACACACTTGATCTATATCGACGATTTGATTATTTTATGTACAGCTGATCTATATTCCATCCAACTTATGGTGAACGCAACTTGATTTATTCTCACAATGTTCTGGATTACGGCACAATCTTGGCAAGATTAATCTTTGTATATATGCAGACGTGACAATACTAGGGGATATCTTGCAACTGACTAGTCTTCAGAATATGTCTACATCCTTCAGTTACATCACACAAACCCAAGTTCCATGACTGCTTACCGATCATTGAATGACTCAAAGCTAGAGGGATGGCATGGCAAAATAGATACTTATCGTATGCAACCCACATCACACTAATCATTTTAATGTTATTAGTTTACACCTTCATTTGACTACTCATATTGCAATGTCAGGGAGAGTTGGTTTTTGATTTGTACTGTGTGAAGGCGTATAATGAGTTATAAGCTATAAATTTGTAGGTTTAGAGGTCTCTCAAGATCAAGAGAGCTTTGATACCACTTTGTTAGTTTTTTTTAGGAAGAGATATGTATGGAGAAGACTTTATATGTTTATTGAGCAGAAATTTGTCAATTTATACATTTTTTCTCTAACCAAAATTCAAAAATCGAATAACATCTAAACTAAATAATCATAAAATCTACACCTAAAGAAAATATTTGGATAACAACTTTGACTGTTTCAATGTCACATGTTCAATAAGCCATCAAAGAGATGGATAAGATTATGAGAATGTTTGTATGGTTTGGTTAACATTGGAACTCAAAGAAGGCAAAAATTAAGTGGAGTGACGTTACCCAACCCAAAACACAAGGTGGCCATGGGATACTCTCGGTAACAACTATATAAAAAGTATTCATGTGTAAGGATTTATGGAGGCTTTATATCGATAGTAATGCTTTACGGATCAAGTGGCTACATGAATATTACTTCAAAGTCGCAAATTTTTGGCAAGTTGATTTCACTACCGTCGATTCTCCAATCCTTAAGAAAATGATGAAGGTGAGGAAGTTCATTTATCCCAACATTAAACACCAAATAGGAAATGGAGAAAGGACATGGTTATAACTTGATAATTGGCTCGAAACAAGTCCTCTTGCATAGCATGTAATATGTAGTACAGGCCTTATTACGTACCCATGATCAATATGAAAGAATTAAAAACGAAGGTAATGCGGAATACCTTATTCGATTCTATCTCTGATTTCGATGCCGATTTTGATATCCAAATGATCATGAAGTTCTCGGGACATTCACCGAAACTCCTCTCTGGGGCACGGGTTAAGTCTTTCTACAATTTTCTCCATAGCTCTTTTAACATGTCAAAGATTCTTTATGCTTATGATTGATATGAGCAACTATAGGAGACTTTAACCTTTAGATAGCTTCCATATCAGACTTTCCCATCATAAGGCCAACATAGGTCTGGTCCACACCAATTGGGATCCATTTTCTACCTAGACTTCGACCCATTAATCTAGATCATTTATTGGGCCACTTTATTATCTTTACCTGGATCAAATTACGTAACTTAACCGATAATTTATTTAAGAACCAAAAATGCAATTAATAGTTGTCTAACTTTATGAGAAAGGTCAAAAGTATCCAACATTCTCCCTTTTGGACAATTATTAATTACAGTTTGACTCTAGTTTAAAAACTCGGTTAAGTCACGCTACTGAATTAATCGACTAAGTTTTAAAAAGAAAAATATTTGATCCAAAGACAATTAAAGTCTATCATTCAGTCCTGCAAGGTTTTCGATACCGAAAAGTTTCAGATGTATATGTCATGTGTGACACAGATCCAATACAATCACGTATATCTAATATCTCACTAACATGAATGGGAAAATGGAGTGTGGCAAACTAGGATGATACCTTTATGATCTAAGTTATATCATCTTCATTTGTAGGTCTCAATTTCTCTAACTTTATGCTAAAGCGCATATGCTAAACTACATTAGAGAAATCCTATTTTCTCTCACCGAATGCTAAACAACATTAGAGAAAACTTGTTTCTCATAAAATGCTAAACCGTAATAGAGAAAATGTTGGACCCCGAACTTTTGATGAAAATTAGAAATATTAAAATGAATTTCAATGGAGAAAGAATTGGTGAGAATGAGAATGAATTTAAGAAAAATGTAGGAGAAAAGAATTGTTTTGTTTAGAGGACTTTGATATTTGAATGAATTTATATGGACTATGAGAGGAAAGTGGATGAGTTGATTGAAATGAAGTTAAATAGCAATAATTAAAAAGAAAAAGTGTGAAAATTTGAAGGATTTAGAAAGTTTGACTTTTTGGAGAGAGCATGTTTGACTTTGAGAGTTGACTTTTGTTTGAGGTAAAATTTGATAAAGTGATCTACATGAAACTTGTAGATTATGTTAAGAGCTTTCTGTAGACATAAAGTTTGCAATTTTTCGATATTAGGAGTGAAAGTTATGATCAGTCAAAGTTTATGTTTGATAAGGTTGACTTTTGACTTTAATTATGATGACTGAATCTTTGACTGAGAAATTAACCTAGTTAGAGGTTAATTGAGCTTTGATGTTCTTCATGAAAGTTGAAGGATTTGATTTGATCTTTATTTCGATATAAAGTATGTAATTTTTTGATCTCGGAATAATAAGTTATGATTTTTACAAGTCTATATTGTGGTTTTAGCAAGATTATTAGAAGATAGCATCTTTGACCGGAAAATGGACTCCCGTAGGAGTCAAATTAATTTCTATGTCCTTCGTGAAAGATGTAGAGCTTCCTTTAAGCTTTCTATAGAGACTAAGTTTGTCAAAATTGGAGTTCGGGTTTGAGAGTTATGAATTTTGGAAGTTTCAAAAAAAAAAAAAGGAAAATGAAGTACCCCCGTCGCTAGGGTGACGTTCGCATCGCCGTACGCTCGCGTCGCTAGGGCGATGTCTGCATCGCCGTAGCGATGGCGAGCGTTCGGCTCGCGTCGCTAGGGCGATGTCCGCATCGCCGTAGCGACAACGCCCTATCCTCGCCATAATACGACGTCGTTTTGCTCCTTTAGTTTTCTTGCTTCCTCCTCCAATCCGACCTTTGTTCACTGTTTTGCTCATATCTTTTCCGTCCGACATCCGATTGAGTTGATTCTAGTGGCGTTGAATTTGTAAGACCATTCCCTACATTCTCATGGGAAATTTGTAAATTTTTGAGATTTAATTGATGGTGATTAATTTAATCAAAGTGAGTCGGGAAAGTTTCCGAACATAGTTCAGTGTTTTGTGAAATTCGGGATCTGTAGAGATCCGAATGAAGCGATTCTTGAGGCAAAATAAAGATAAGACAAGGGGATACAAATCTTATGAAGAAATAAAATGCCAATTCTGCCCCTAAGACCTTCGAATTATGAATGGAAGTTCGAATCAGGGTGTAATTTTTGGATTGCGAACACCTGAGAGTATTTTAAGCATAACTTTTGATCTGGGAATCAAAATGAAGCAATTCTTGTTTTGAATTAAACTAGAGACATAAGGCTACAATTGTTAAGAAGACATCGAGTTTCAATTCTTGGATTAAGAATGTGAACTTTTGGACGGAAATAATCGTACATGGAAAATGTGTTGGAATATGGATATTTCCAAACTGTTTTGCACATAACTTTTGATGTAGTGCTCCGAATTGAGCGCGATCAGTGGCGTTAGATTCGTATGATTAAGAGGAAATTTTCTTGAGAAGGAAGTTTTGACAAATTCCTTCAAATTGATAGTGCGAATTAGACCCGCAAGTGTGAATGGCATAAAGTAAAGTCAAGGGTATTTTGGTCTTTTAAGCCATCATTTTTAAATGATGTGGCATAAAACAACAAATGATTGTCATTTTATATGGAAGAACCACGATTGTTCTAGAGAAAAAGAAAGAATAAGAAGAAATTAAGAAGAAGAAGAGAGTGAAAGTTTCGTATATGGAGAGGAAGAGAGAGAAAGTAAATTTTCGAAATTTATGGGACTTTTAGCTTGAGTTTTGAGTTGTTTTCAAGGAAAAAGGAGAGAAGAAGAAGAAAGCTTACTTTGGGAACCAAGAATTTTCGAAAATGAAGAAGAAAAGAGGTAAGAGAAAAATTTGGATTTTGAGTTTTGGTTAAGTTTTTGGTTTAGATTAATTAGAAATGATGTGGGTTTATGTGCTATGAGTTTTATTTTGTGATTGATGAGTTAATTTTGGTTATGGAAGATTTTAGAGAGAGAAAACTTAGTGAGGAAGATGATGAATAGTAAAATTTGGGAGTTTTTGAAATTGATGATTTAGATGGCTTGAATTAGTGATGAATTTGAGATATCCTAAATTAATTTTGATGTTTATGCTTTAGGTGAAGTTTAATTTGAAAAATTGTAAATTGGAGGTTTAGGCCAAATTAGAGATTTGGGGGTTTTCCCAAATTTTGTGAATTAAAGGTGTAGAATCATCAAAAATAGCATGAATTGATGAAATATGGAATTAATTTTGAAGAAATTAATTTGGGTGTATTGGTTTAGGCCAATTTTAAAAATTGGGGATTTTCAAAATTGGAAATTGAAATAGCTTAGAAATATGATAATTATGAATTTCCGATAGTCAATTTTGAGATTTATGCAAATTTATGATGTGAATTTGGGTGATTATGGCTTAGGTCATTTTTATTTGAAAGAAGGAAAGAAGCAAGGATCAAATTGGAGCTTGGAACAAGTTCCTAGCGTCATTTCGAGGTGGGTAGCATATTTATATTTTGATTTGTAAGCTTAATACGAATTTTGAAAAATTAAAAGAAAGCAAAAGTTTGGAATTTTGATCACTTATTGTTTTTGGAAATGTTTGAAAATAAGAATTGTTTTAAGGTTTGAAATTATGATTCCTAAGTGATTTCTGAAAATTATTACAAGCTTAAATTCATTGATTTAAATGATTTGCTAAATCGTTAGAAATTTCTGAAACTGTATTTGTTGTGTACGCATTGATAATTATGCATATTGTTGCAATTATTGATTGATTGAATTAATTGAATTATATGATATGTGTGAATTTGTGAGATTGTTTTAAGTTGATGAAATAATGTTAGAAAAGTAAAATTTTGGAAAGTGCCTTCGGGCAATTTGAATTTCCGTTTCGATATGTGTTATGTGGGTTTGGTAGGTCCTTTGGTGAGTCAGTATTGTCTCTATGTGTATAGCCTTCTTCCGCTGCCCGCTAGTGGCACGGAGCTCGATTCGGACTCCTTCACGGCTACAATGGACCGCGCTATGCGAAAAGTGTAATGCGTTTCGCTCATTAATTGCACAGGACCGCTCTGCGGACTATGCGATGCGCTCTGTTGGACCTAGCTGCACCATTCGATATGTTATGTGTTTTCAATTTTGTTTCAGATGTTGCATTCATATTTATGAAAATTGAAAATTTTGAAAAAAATAAGAAAAGTGAGATGACTATGAAAAGTTTGAAAAAAATATGAAAAAAGGGTTTGAGGAAATTGTTTGAGAACTTATAAAATTTGAAAATTAACCCTTTTGGCGAAAGATTATGAAAATGATTTGACTTATTTGTCACTTTATAAATGTGTTATCCACGAGCTTCGAGCTCTTCCCCTTTCATCCCCATCTCCGTGTTTGACGGAGATCGGATGAAAGAATGTGAAGACATCAGTTTCGACATTTGTATAAGTTAGATTTCGAGTATTTTGGAATTTGTATATGAATTTGTGTATGATTTTTGGAATATATATTTATGTTTGATTCTGGGAATGAGTTTGATTGATGAGACTAGTGGATTGAATTACAATTTAAAGCAGTTTAGAATAGGTTTGTGTTTATCTGCTGAGATCCCGGACGGAGGGTCCGGTTGATTTTGATGTGTGTATGATTGTTTGGGCTTTTAGAAGTGTATTTTTGAACACTTTGCAGGTTTGGGTTAGGATAAAGGCAGCCGTTATGCTGTCGAATTTTTGATATAATTGGGATAAGAATGGAATTTGAGATTTGTATGGATAAATAAGAACGTGATCAGATCTAGAGATTTGCATGAGAATGATTTTCCAAAAGTGGATTTTGGTTGTGTGGTTTTGAATGAGATTGCCTGAAGATGTAATATGTGAATATAAGAAGAAAAAAAATTCATACCGAATTTTGGAATATGTCTTAGTTTAGATCTCCAACGCGACGCTTTCTGTAGATAACTTATGCTCGGATGTCGGACATTTGTTAAGTATCCACTTCGCTTTGTTTTGCTATATGATTTGTTTCGTCCGTTTTGTTTGCTTCGTTTATCGATTCGCTTCGTTTGGATTCGAATTAATTAAACTTTGTACTTCGCTTTGTGATCCGATTTGTATTTCGTTTCGCTTCGAAATTTGTTCGTTTTTCGATTCCATGTTACTTCTTACGCTTTCGTTCATTATTTATGATTCGATTCTATATTCGATTCGCAATTTCAATACAAAATTTCCATCTCCATTCGATTCCGTTTCCTTCGTTCTCTTCGTTTTTCGGTTGGGATCCGGTTCCCGGATCGGGTCCCAACAGAAAATCTTTATGTTCTCCAACCAATGCTATCATAATACATCAAAATGTACAAATATACATAGAGCAAACATAACGATCCCCTAATTAATAGTGTCTAAGGACGTCAAAACACTCATACTCTATACTTGTGTCACAAACACAAGTGGCCGAAGTCCTTTAGTTAAAGGATCAACTTACAGTTCCTCATTCTTTAAATGCTCCAAATCTTAATGTCACATTTTCATATCAACACCTTTATGACCAAATTATTGATCTTTAAATGCTAAGACCCTGTGATATTCTTTGTTGTTAGTAAACAACACGACAAGAAGATTATCATAGTATGACCAAATGGGTCTAGCCTCTGAATCAACCATAAACAACTCATAAATCAAGTTTTTGAGTTAAATCGCCTGTGAAATAGTTATATAGCATGCACTTTGCATGCATAGTCGAGGAAGTTACCCATGTCTTCTTAACACATTTCCACAATATTGTACCATCTGTAAACTTAAAACTGTAACTTTAAGAGGACTTTTTATCATCCAGACACATAGCTAAAATCTGAATATGAATTCCCTACAAGGTTTAGTCTGTTGACTTTTTTATATGTCAACATCTAAGCCTTGTTTTCCTTTAGTATCTCATCACTCGCTAGACATCATTCTAATAGTCTATAACTATATTAACCATATATTGACCAAGTAGTCAAACAGTGAATGCAATGTCTTACCTAGTATATAGTCGAACATACATAAGGCTATCAACCGTACTAGAATATAGAACATTCCTCATAACCTCTCTCTTTACTTTATTCTTTGGATAATGTATCAAATATTATTTCTCACTATGACAGATAGGTGCTATGACAAGTTTACTGTTAACCGCATTAAACCTTTGTAACATATAATCAATGAATGTGTTCTATGAGAGATTTAATGAGTGTTGAGATCTATCCCAATAAATTTGAATACCTAGGATAGAAGATGCTACACCAAGGTCATTTACGTCAAAGTTCTTGACTAAAAGTTGCTTAACTTTATACAACATGGTCAAGTTGACGTGAGCAATATATCATTCACATGCAGTAATAGGATGATAACTTTGCTCCCTTTGACTCCATAGTATAAGCATCTTTTTAATTGTATTTTCCATGAAGTTAAAAGAGGTCATAACCTCATCAAATGTAAGTTATTACTTTTAAGAAGGTTTGATGCAAACCATATATTGATTTGCATAACTCGCAAACCATGTCAGTTCCTTCTAGATCCTGGGATCCTTTAGATTGTACCATATAGACCACTTTAAAAAGGTATTTATTCAGGAAAGTGATTTTGGAAACCATCTGATAAAACTCTATATCATCATGAGCTATAATTGCTTTAATCATTCAAAATGTATCTTACAAAAATGTGAGAGAAAAGATAACATAAAGTCAACCTTTCTCTCTGAGTGACCCATTAGACAACCGAGCGAGCCCACAATTCGATGAACTTTATCCTAAAATCTTTTATGTCTTTAAACATCATTTAAGACAGAGGGGTTTGCAGTTTCACTGCAAATCAATTAGCACTCAGATCTTACTATGCTTCATGGCTTGCATCTTGTTATTCATTGCATCCCACCACACATCTGCATTAGGTCCAGAAATAACTTTTATAAAAGTAACTAGATTCGTAACATGTCTAGTAGCATAGTCCTTTACTTATGATATACTATGTAATTAGATGGGATAGCAGGTCGTCTCACTTTAGTGGATTCACTTAATTGTATTAGATTATGTACCCCTAGGAACCTCTATGTGTACAGATATAGGTTCCTGTTCCTGTTCCTGTACAGACACAGTATAAAGACCTATATCCACCATATCTAACTGTATGTGTAACGGGTACATAATAATTGTAGTATCCACCTTGCTATCATCTGAAGGGTCAATAGGTCCACTACCATCATCATAGGCATGGTATTCCAGAAACTTAGCTATTTGTGATTCTACTATTCTAGTCCCTCCTTCTCTATAGTAAAAGCTGTAGCCTTAAAGTGGTTGAGATATTTTACTAAAGAGCAATGAAGCATAATGAGTATGCAATTTTTCTTTATAAGGAGTATACTGCTTTAGTAGGACAGCTCCATACACAAATGTATGCAAGGCTAGGTTTTTTAACCTTTTAGATAATTAACTATATTAGTCTTGTTTTTCATTGACTTCTGCAAGTCCTTTATGGTGCAGTTATGCCTTTCGGCAATGCACCATTTTTCTTAAAACTACTTGGTATAGTGAATTAAGTCAATATTTCAACTGATTCTAAATATCTAGCAAATGGACCTTTTAAGGTCCTGAAACACTATATTTGCCATAATGTTCTCCTCCACAGCCAAATCTAACTATCTTGATGAATTTTCCCGATTGGTTTTCAACCTTTAGTCTTTAAGCAAAAACACATAACTGTAATGAGAATAATCATTAACAAATGTCATAATACATTTGGAAATACATAATGCGAATGTATAAGGTCTACTGATATCTTTACGTATCATACTCAGCAAATCAGAAGCATAAGTTGACTTCAATATCCTTATTAGTCAACTTACCCCTACAACAGTCAGCATATGTTCCTAGATCATCATAATCTGGAATTGAAAAATGCTTTCCTTGATCAATCTCTCAACCTTACCTAAAAAAATGTGGCTTAAACTTTTATGTCACACCATGTATGACTTCTCATTCATCAGGGTCCTTCATTTTATAACTTGTTCAGCAAGATACGAAGAAGCATTTATCTAATTTGGGCTAAGACACATTCTATTCAAGCCACATGATAAGAAGGTTGTACTATTATGTTTTGCATTAAACAACTGTACAACAGAAGAATTAAATACAAAACATTAACCCTCTTTGTCCAAAATTGATCAAAAGATCACATATAAAATGTGTAGTGTAAAACCCAAATGGATCTTATAACAAAGTTCAGTATATACATCCCTTATAGATATGACTCCCACTTCTTTATTGTTGTGAACCGTCAATTTCTCCTCCCTTTATTTGGCTTTATCCTTGATATGAACTATTGCATCGTGGAAGCACCTTGATTAGATGTTCCAGTAAATAGCCACCATGTGTACTTAATGCAATTATCGCAAATTAGATTCATAATTGACAAGCCAAAGGGTAACTTGATGGTCTCAGTCTTTCCTTTTAAACCTCATACTATTGGTTTGTTTATGTTCCTATGATCTTTATCAACACTGGTTTGACCAACATTAGCGTGTGGAGAAGGTTTGAATTTTCTACCTTTGAACTTAGTGGGCTTCATCTTTGTCTTCCCTTAAGCTACTTTAAGGGATATAGGAGTAGTCAACTTGAGTATCTCCTCCTCAGCAACGCAATGGGCTATCAAAGCATTGAAGTCCTAATATCTTCAATCTACTGTGAAGATGAATCATTCTCGATATGTACTTCATTACTCCCCTTTTCTCCCGTGTACCTTATAGAGAATAATTCTTTCATCAAGACACTTGTCTCAACATTAGATGAGACTGTGTACCTCTGAGAGATATTATCAAGAATCTCTTTTGTTATGTCTGTGTCCAGACGTCCACTTTGCAAATGGTTGGGAATGGATTTCTTAATGGTCATTATATTTAATCTGTTAGACCGATCCCAGGTTTCACAGGCTGCTTTATGAGCTTTCAAGGTCATGGATGTAAATGGAGATGGCTTATCCTTCGGTATGGTCATATTAACCACAGTTATCTCCATAGTATTTAATACATCCTCTGTCCACTTTCTTGTATTGAAATCGATCAAGATTTTAATGGTGACATTGATTTTGTTGATTGAAATGGTGACTTTAAGATGATAATCTTTAAATCAGCACAAATGTAGGATAATAACGATACTTAAATCCATTAAATAGTATCTTTACTGAAAATCTGGTCACGCATATTATAAAACACCTTTGGGTTGAATACATAATATATGCAATTCGACTTTTATATAAAAGCGATCAAAGTATAAACTATCAACTCTTATGACACTAACACCTTTGGGTAAATTGGTCATTTGAGCAACAATTTTCCTCCATCCAATGTCTTTATGAACATCTCAAAATTTTATGTAAGGCCAACACTTTTGGAAAAAATAACCAAACATAAACCCAGAGACATTCCCCAACCTGTACATAGAACAATTCAAAATACTAACTTAAAAGGCAACTTTGGTGATTGCATCCTCATCAGCACTCAAAAAGTCCATAAACACAAGGGATACATCTTTATATTATCCTCACATTCTTTATGGGCATATGGTAAGTAACAATGTAATATAAAAAAATGCAAAAAATCGAATGCACAGTCTCATTGTCACACACTTGTCTGAAGACATTCTCTAAAAACTTTATTTGAGACTTTTGTAAAAGAGAAATCTCAGTAGAGTGGCTATCATGCATCACTGGACACTGAACTGACCACCCGAGATATGAGAATCTCATGTATCTCCTTTATGACAAGTTTTTTACATGAAAATTCACTTAAAAATGACTTCAAAATGTCTCAATTCTTTTTTCGATCGACTATCATGCAATTCCAAACATTGAGCATCAGATGGGAGACAAAAATTTGAAATATATGCCTCATGTGATGTTTGAAGCATGAAAATTTACTCGAAATCGGATTCAGAATACCTTAATTCCTTTTTCTGGAATTAAAATTTAATGTATTACTAATGTAATAAATCAAAAAAATGAAAAAGCTTATTTTATAAATTTTCCGGACTCAGAAACTAACTCAAAACACCTGAGTCACCCTTACAGGAAATCTAGAATGTTTGTGTTAAAAAAAAACATTGTAGCGTGTGTCAGCTACTAACGTGGCACATCACGTGACGCATGCGCCCGTGCTCGCACCAACCAAATGTGTCTGGCGTGTGCATATCACGCGTACCATACAATGTTCATTGCTCACTAGATCGACATGTCAGCGTGTGATTGGCAAGTGCGGTCAACACCCTGTGGTACTGCAGTAGAGTCGGGCGTGTGTTCTCCGACTTAAAGATGATTTTCAACATCCTGGGATGTCATTTTCGCTCCGTTCAACTCATTTTTGACCTACCTTTCATAGCTAACCTTATGTATACCACTTTTGCATAATTATATACGTAAAAAAATAAAAAAAACAAATCAAAAATGAAAGAAAAACATATGAGATGAAAAATTTAAAAATCTTCGTTTCAGGCATCCGATCACGTAACCGCTCTGATATGACATGTAATACGTAGTACAGACCTTATTACGCATCTAGGTTAAACAAGAAAGGATAAAAATGAATGTAATGCGAAATACCTTATTTCGGTTCCATCTCTTAGTTCGATGCTGATTTTGAGCTCCAAACGATCACGAATCTCTCAGGACCTTTACGGAAACTCCTCTCCGGGATATGGGCTAAGCCTTTCTACAATTTTCTTAATATGTAAGCTCTCTTAACAGGTCAAAAATTCTTTATACTTACGACTAATATAATTAACTGCAGAATACCTTAACCTTTATATAGCTTCCATATCGGGCTTGCCTATCACAAGGCCGATATGGGTCTGGTCCACACTAATTGAGATTCATTTTTTATCAAACTTTGACCCATTAATTAAGATCATTTATTAAGTCAATTCATTGTTTTTATCTGGATCAAATTACGTAACTTAACCGATAATTTATTTAAAAACCAAAAAATGCAATTAATAGTTGTCCAACTTTATGGAAAAGGACAAAATTGTCCAACATAGCATCCTCACCTTCAACTACTAAGGAATCATCTTCCTCGTCATCACAAAGTCTCCTCTTTAATTTTGATGACGATTGGAAAGGAGAGTTCAAGGGTTTTGCTGCCCTCTTGGTGCTTCTTCCTAGCTTATCTTCACTTGCACATGAAGACTATATCGTCAGGACGTTGGAATGCAATACTTAATTCTCATATTGTTCATGTTATCAACTATTCTCCAATGCCTCTCCAATAATCCACTAGTTTGATTTATTGTGGCATAATTCAATCAACCCCAAGGCTTCCTTCATTGCATAGCTAGCAATAAAAAAATAGGCTTCAAATTAAGAGCCAGTGGCATGGAAACATAGATGACAATACTTGTGTATTTTGCAACAGGACAATGGAAGACATGGACCATCTATTCTTTTTATGCAGCTACTCCAAAGCGATTTAGAGTCGAATACTTCACTTGTTACCTCTTAATACTTATCGATTCAATTGGGAGCATGCACTACACTAGATCATTAGTCACTCCAAGCTAGGACAAACAAATGCCTCACTCTATAAAGCACCATTATCATTTATACAATTTGAAGGGGCGCAATACCAGATGATTCACTGATCAAAAGCATGAGAAATATCTGGTTATATATTTAATAGTGAACCAAATCTGTGAATGCTTTTATGCTAAACAAATGCAACACTCTTTCTCGATTGATATGCAATGTAGATGGTGATTATAACATACCTTATCTTTTTTGGCTTATGACATCTCATATGTTTATCTTTCTTTAGATGCTGTAATGTCAATGCTCGACTAATAATCTAGTACTTGTTGTAATGTTGCATTAGTTTAATCTATAGTAAACACGTAATTCATTTTAAAAAAAACCAAGATACATCTTGCAATATACTTTACACCAAGTAGAATAACTATATTTAACCAATCATTCAATTCATTTGCATTAAATATGGGCAAAGAAAATCCTAGTTGAAATAGTGTGAAACATATACATGGATTGATTTCTATTACAAAAATTATATTATCCTCTACCTAAATCTCTGTTATAATCATATATGCATAGCTTGAAACTCTTTTCTTTCTATTTGAAATGACCCCTCTTTCTCTTCTTCACGCATCTCTTTTACTTATCTCATTACTCTTATTTTTAAATAAAAATGACGACTAAAGTTGCAAAAATTGTTTTAAAAATGAAATATTGTAAAAATTAATTAGTCAATAGTAAGGGTTCAACTAGTTGATACCAGCTCTAGATGTCTTCTTAAAAGTTATATAAATTCTTTTAAATTTATATAATCTCCCAAATCACCTCAATATGATTTTCTTATCAAAAGTCATGATCAAAATACTAAACAGATTAAAGGTGACAAAAATAATATCATAAAATTTTCATCAAATTCTCTTATTTGAGTTTAATATCAACCTTCTACTGTCTTCCTTTAAAATCTAGATATTTCTCTTTAACTTTTTAGTCTTCTTGAATAATCTCAACCTACGGTTCCTATTAAAAATTATGCTTAAGAAATGAATAATTTTTAAGTTCGATTCCATATTAGAGTAACAAAGAGTAACAAGTCTTACTGCACCATAATCAAACCATCTTAATCTTATCAAGGATTGAACATCAAACATAAATTATTTTATAAGCATAAAAAATTCTCCAAACTTCAAGTTCTATCAATGTTCTAAAACATTATTTTCAACAAATACTTCAAAATTTTAAGGTAAAAAATTCACCTTAGCAACTTGTGCAATAATACAAAATAAAATTTTTAAGGTCTTGTAAGCTTTATTAATATAAACACAACTTCTAAACTTTGTAGAACTTAAATAACACAAAGAAGATGAATTCCATATACTTAAGTAAATACGCTTCATTTTACATTTTATAATAATATAATTAATCTATATAGTAGTTTAATTAAAAATAGTTTCAAAAGATATAACTGAATAAAATATAAATCATAATTAGTATGATATTAAGATTTTAACTGAGAAAATAACAAGGAAGATAATGAATTATAAAATAAATTATTATTGATTTACAAAATGAAAATAAATAAGCAATTTCATAGAAATATATAGTTAGAAGAATTTTCAATTATCTTATACCTTTATTATAATATAAATACATTTCTAAAAAATATAAATTTAAAATAATACAAGAAAAGGTGAGGCTCTCCTCAATGTCTTTGGGCTTGTTGGTGTAGGTAATAGAGAAACTTGAATGTTAGACCAAACAAGGTTCTAAGTGTAGTTTTGATAATATAAAAACGTGTTTTTGTTTATATTTTTATCCTTGGCCATATTAGTAAGTTAACAAGTGCAATGTCAAATTTAATGAATCGATAAAGTGAGCAAATGAGATAATTGAATTAATTTGATAATCAAAGGATATATTAAATGAGCAAAGTAGAACATCTTTGTAATTCAAAAGTGTTTCAAGGAAATTCAATTGAAGAACTAAGAATAATTAAGAATCAAACACCTCAAGATGTAACAAATAAATATAATATTTCTTATTACTTTATCTCTATCATTTCAATGGATTAAGAGTTCAATAATTGGATTATCATTACATATAGGGCATTTGGATATATTTTGTTATGATCAAGAGGAAATGTGGGAAGGTTTGAAAGAAATTTCTCTTAATCATAAAAATAATTTTTGGGAAACTTTTAAAATAGTTATGAATTAAGTTTTTATCAAAGAAAAGATTTTCTAATCGTTTAAATAACTTAGAAGGTCAAAAACTTAAGTTTGGATGACTTAGCATGTGAATAGGTAATGGTAGACATTGTATATAGTTTAGACTTTTCAATGTTTGGCCTTCATACATCGGTTGTATTATTTTGGACTTTTTAATGTTTGTACTTTATACATTGGTTGTACTGTTTATGAACCAAAACAATATTCATTGTGTAACATCCCGTTATATATGATAAGGATTGAATAGTGAACATGAGAAATTACTGAGAAATTAGAACGTATAATCTATGCTTAAGCTAAACATGACATGCACATTTTTACACGTTAAAATGATTGAACATGCATTCATTGACTTTTTCTGGATATAATTGAGTTGTTAATGCGATTAAAATGTGATTTGGTAATTTTGGTATATTTCGGGTATTTTGGAAATTTGAAGTACTTTTTTAGAATAAGCGAACTGTTGACATTGGACTAATTATATCGTGACATGTGGCAGCTTATAGATGTGACAAATGGCTCACATGCATGATGACATGTGGCAGTCTTATTTGGGAGACACGTGTATTTCATACAAAGAATACACGTAGCTAAGTGTTCAGTAAAGAAAGGTTACTGAACATAGTTTGTTCTTCACTAGAATCACTAAAACACTCTTCTGGTTATTCATCACCGAATAGCAAATTGTTATTCCTATAGGGTGTCATTGATTTACTCTTACTATCAAGAATAGCTTAATCGAGTAAGTAACTCTGATGATGTTTTACGGTGCAAATATATGCATGCATGCGTGGGCTTGAGAAGTGTAGTTTCGGTGATGAATGAATTGTTTTTGCATATGTGAGGAACAATATGTCATAAGATAGTGTTGAAATGAGTTTTAAGCTAAAAGAATCATTGAAACTATGTTTAGGAAGAGTACAGAAATTCAGGAAAAACGATGAACATATACTCTATTTTTTACTATTCATGTGTGAATATATGGTTGTTTTTACTGGTCACGAATGAATTTGTGGAAATGAATTTAAGTGAGTTTAATGAAATGAAATGAAGAGTTAGTGAGGTTATGGTATAGAGTTGATAAATTGCTAAGTTGTTGATGAAATGAAAGTGTGGAAAAATGAAAAAGAATGCATTAGATGAAAGTAGAAAGAGAACAAAATGCAGAAAATAGAATTTGCACGTATGAGAAATCAAATTTTTGATGTTTACGTGTGAATCTTGAATTTTTTATTTGTTTTGTGTTCTTGAGCTGAAATGAAGCTGGAAGAATTGGTTTAAGTGTTTTATATGTTAATTGAAGAAGATTGAAATGAGAATAAAGATCTGTAAAAATGCAGTAGAGAGAGAAAGTATATGTGAAGTTTCAGATTTGTGATTTTTGAAGTGTAAACTTGAATATAATTTGTTTAGAGTTTGTATTGGAGTTAGAAATGCAGTATAGATGATTTAGAAGTGTGTAAATCTGGAAGAGAAAGAAAAATGGAAGGGGAAGAAGAAGCAAAATAATCAGTGAAGAAGAGGAGCATGATCGTGACTCCACTGTTAAGGGTTGTGAATCGCGATCATGCAGGTCCAGGTGGAGAATCACGGTCATACAGATGCACGATCGCAACTTTCAACTTTTTTTTGTTTATGAACATCCTTTGGTATTTTTGTTATAACTTCTTCACTCGATATCCAAATGATTTGATTCTTAAACCATTAGATTTTACACACATTGTTCTTCATCTCCACCAAAAATTATAACCATCTGAAATGGATTGATTGTAAAATTTAAGATGAACATGTTGAGGAATACTAGAATTTGATAACTGGAGTGATTTCACTGAACATTCTTCGGTATTTTGATTATATTTTGATCAGTAGACATCCAAATTTAATGATTCTTCTGAAGAGATCGAATTTTAATTCTATCTCTAAGAATTTCAGAATCTGACTCGAAGCTAAATACAGAGTACATTTTTAGTTTATGAATAGTCCAAAATAATTAGAGTATAACTTTTAAATTGTTGAACCAAATTAAATGATTTTGGTGTCATTAGAAACTTAAGACATTGGAGAATAACTTTCTAGATGGAAGTGTTGCCTAATTTTGTCACTTATCTTATCATAATGATCATGAAAAGTTGACCCGAAAGTATATTGTTAGAAAAATCTGAATTGATCAATTGGGTAATAAAATTAGTTTCACATTATTTTATTATGGTCCAAACCCTAAGTACAAATTATTTATGAGGGTTTTGATATCTGAATGATATAGTGATAAGAATTCAATATGATACCTCAGATTGTCATTGAACATACATTGTGCATTGTTGATATACATAGATGTGCAAAAAGCCATGCTTATACATTTATGCAAAGTGTAATATTTGTAAATGTATTTTGTATAATATAAAGAAGCACATTAGACGTCAATCAGACATTGTCGAACCATCAAGGCAATAGGATATCGGAGCGTACTATAAGTTAACCTAGATGATTTTTCCTAGGATTGATTGAATTTGTTTAAGCTTCCAATTATTATTTGTTTGAGATTTTTCTGAATTTTTAGACTTAAAGTCCAAGGAGTTTAATATTCGGGAATATATTGGAAGTGCTTTGATTGCTTTGAAATTCTGAATGCTATATGAATTTTCAACGAAAGTTGAATGCTAGACTTAAGTCCAAAGACTATGAGATGCTGATTGTGTATCATGCTATATGAATTCTCAACGAAAGTTAAATGCCGAATTTAGGTCCGATGACTGTGAGATTCTGACTGAGCATCATGTATGACTTATACATGGCATATTCTAAATTTGATGCATTTCATAAAATGTATGCTCAGATAAAGGCGTTGTGACCGGAGTAGCCAGTATGAAAACGCTTGCAAGTAGAGTTTTGTTCCGTGATTTCTGATTCTGCATATAGAGTTATACTTCGTGATTCTGTTCTGACTAAGCCCAAATTGACTAGTATTTGTATATGCATGTGATAGGCACTCGATCACAACAATAATAACAAATCTAGAGTCTCATATGCATCTGTATTTGTATATATCTGTTCTTATTCACAATGATTATGTAATGTGCCATAATAATGTGAGTATTTGGATTATTCATGATCTGAATGAACATATGTGAAATATGTGATTTTGTGTATTTGACTTGGGTGAAATCATTAATAATGGTTCATTCATTGAGTTCGCAAAACTCATAAAAATATTGCAACGTAGTTTTTCAGGTTCAGAGGAGTTATCCAATTAGACCAATTGGAGTTCAACCACTGCAAATGAAGATGAGTTAGGGGTCGAGATCAGTTTACACCTGTATATGTCTTCAATGATTTTATTTTTGAATTATGTTCCGCAAGAATAGTACTAAGTGTATGTGATTGATTTGGTAACAAAATGACATTATGATTGTAAGTTTTTTGTATCTGAAATGGGCCCAAGTGTCTATTGAATGGAAATGTTTAAAAATTAAGCAGGCCCAATTTGATTAATGATTTCTGCATACGTGTACATTGTTTTAATGAAATAGAAATTTGTAATAAATTTTGACTGAATGACTATTCTAGCATGCCACCCTTGTGGGGTACATACTTGGATATCACCATAGATGTCCGGTATGTGTCCTACAAGAGTGAGGTGCTACACATTGAATAGCCAATGGTAGGGTTTGAAATTTACATAAAGTTTAGGTTCTATCTAGATGGGAATCCATTTAGCTGATACCACAATCGGTAATTGTCCGGCTAGACTAATATATTAAAAAATTAGTAGTTATAATGACTAATTCGTGTATGTAATGACTATTTAAGTTAGTTCTGGATATAAATAGACTATAGTTGAATTTAGAAAGAAATTTTAATATATTAGAGAGTTATTAAGGGTCTTAGAAAGTTAGATAATATATTTGTATATTACATAACAACGTTGAATTTAATTTCATTGGTGTGAGCAAGAGAACAAAGTTTGGAGTTGTATGGTTGTACAATTGTTACAAATAGAAATTTTTTTTGAGATATGCTTTGTGACGGCTCCTCTTGATCATAGACAATATTTGTATAAGATTTCTTATCACCTGTGATAAAGAAAGACGTTTACAAGAGTTTTTCTTCGCCTATGGCAAAGAAGATGATACATTGAGAGTTCTTATTTACTTATCAAAAGAAGAAGAAGAAAGTTAATTTCTAAGTAAACTTAAGCCAAGGGTTGGCCAAATCATTATAGATTAGTTTTATCCTTTTTCCACTACTCTCTTTTATTATTGTTGTGTTTCTTTTATGATTATTTTATGTGAATATACTATAATCATTAATTACTATATTCAATATCTTTTCATTAAAATTGAAGAGAAATGACTTATCTGAAATTCCTCAACATTAGGGAACAGAATAGAGAGAGAGAGAGAGAGGGAAAATATGTGGGCCGCTAGGGTTTGGTCTTTATTTGAATTTCTCTAAAATGCCTGCCAAAATTTTTAGTGCCGATTTGTCATTTGCTAATGCAATCTGACGGTTTCAGTTAACCGCAGTGAACGTGGCGAGTTCTGGTTGGGTTGTGAGGGTCGTGTAAAGGGCACGGGAGGGTTCCGTTATTTATCATCCCATACTTGGCGGCGTGGATGGCGTTTCACTAGACACTGCTGTTATCAGCCTTTTAAAAGATTAAACCCCGGTGGGACCCACGTCAGACGCAACCCTTTCAATGGCATATTAATCCCTTTCACATTTTGACCCAAAAAAAAAAACCCTTTCACAAATCATATGCGCGAGTGGCGCATCGTGGAGAGTATTATAGTCTTTCTAATAATAAATATATTTTGGGACATGGGCCTACATATTTTGCCATGATATTTCTACAAGATTAGAAACAGATAATTTCATGTGTACAGCAAGCAAGAAATGGTTGGCTGGAGCTACAATATTAATAATAAATCTAATAAATTGAAATATACTAAAATGCATAAACTTGAAATAAATTTAGCTTTTAATAATTAAAATATTTAGTAATAAATAAATATTAATTTATAAACTATTTTAACTTATTAAATTATTTATTTTAATAAAATATAGTAATTTTACTAATAAATATTAATTAATATAGATATTAAAATAAAGCATTTACAAAATAGGAATGGTCCTATTTTGCCATTTGCTAATAGTTATCACACAAAATTTGCAATAAAGTCAATAAAATATTTAGTTTTAAACATCCAACTCAAGTAATTTATAAATTCAACCAAAACAATTGGACTAAATTTCACATAATTATAAGATATAAGATGAATACCTTATAGCAATTTTCTGTCTCCTGCTCCACTGCTGTTTTGGACTTCACTTCTTAAGCTTTTGCTGTGTAATTTAAGTCATACACAATATTATGAATTTAAATCAGTCTACCAAATTGGCCGTTGGAAACCAATACTGGTAAAAATATCGATTAGATGCATGCTAATTTCAAGTGATGTAGCGGTATATTCAAAATACCGATCAAATACCTACGACAATCTGAAAAATTTTAAAAATTAAGGGACTTTTTGCAAAATTTTTAAAATTTTCAAAATTTTCAAAATTTCCTCCTCCTCCAACTTCTTATTCCCCTTTTTTCAAAGTTTTAAAATAATAATAAATATTTTATTACTAATAATAATTATAAATTAAATAAAACTTAAAATAAATTATTTTATTTTTATTACTAATAAATTATTTTATTTAAATTTATTTTAATATTTTATATAATATTTATTAATAAATACTAATAAATTAGTTTATAAATAATAATTTTAAAATTATTTATTTCATAATAAATAATTTTAAAATTATTATTTATAAATTAATATTTATTTTATATATTTTAAATTATTTAATCAAAATTTATATATTTTAAAAGTAATTATATCTATTAATAATTATTAAATTAATTTTATATATTAAATGAAATTGTGATTATGTCTAATTAAATGTAAAATGAAATGGAATGTGAAAAACAACAATTCTAAAAAATAATTCAAATTTTGATAAAATAGAAAATAATTAATAATTCAAAATTTGAATTATTTTCATTATTTTACAATTACTTATTATATGTAGATAATTATTATATACAGATAATAGATAATTATTATATATAGATTATATATAGAAATAATTAAAATATAATAAAGATATATATAAACTAAAATGAATAAGATATAATCAAAAACACTAAATTAAATAATCTACAACTTTACAATATGAAAATGGACTATTTTGTAATTTTTTAAAATTCAAGGACAATTTTATAAATTTCAAAAATATTTTGTATTATTGTAATATTTTAAATACTTTGTATTATTCTTAATTTTATAATTGTATGATGATAATTGTCTTTATTTATATTAATTGTGGTTATTATTTATATGTAAAATATTTAAAATTATTGTTATTTCATATTAATTGTCATTATTATTTATTATTAAGATTTTGAAAGCATAGTTGATATTATACAATACAACTGTATAATATATCAATATGGACTATTTTGCAATTTTTAAAATTTTAGGGACTATTTCATAAATTTAAAAATTTCTAAATGATACCCTGTACTAACTCGAATGCTGATGCAGCCTCAGATTCTGAAACTCAATCTGATGCAAGGCGATGCAGTATTCATAACATTGGTCGTACACATTAAAAGTATAGCGTTAACAATTATTCCTATATATATTACAAATATATATATATACATTCACTAATAAAATCTCAATTTTGAAGAAAATAATTAATTAAAAGTGAAGATAAGCCATAATTTATTTTTCTCATTTTAACTAATTTTATATATCGAAATAATTCTTAGCTACTATACTTTAAAAGTATATAATTTGAATTATTAAATGCATTTAAAAATTTGTAAATTATATATAACAAATAAATTATTCGATAAATCAATAATTCAAAATTAAACAATAATTTTAATCTAATTGAGGTCAACACAACCTAGTAATTTAGAGCTCAACAAAATCTCTTTCAAAAGAGAAGACTACTACGATGACAACAAAGTAAAAATCTACTTAATTACTTAAACTCAATCCTTATCCCTCCCATTCTTGCTTAAAAATATCAAGGATTACATTTGTTGAGGCATTTTATAAAACATTTAATGTTTCTCAAAAGTTTTTCATTCATTTAATGCTTACATAATGCCTAAGCTTTTCATAAAGCATATCTGAAACGCTTCTCCAATCATTTTAAAAAATTTGTTCTTTATAATATCATTAATTAACTAATTAGCTAATTTTGATTTTATTGTTGATATTTATATTAAAATTCATTAATTAATTGAATTATAATTTATTTAAAATTAATCTAATTAATATATTAATTAATATTTAGTATTATTGACTAATTAGGTCATATATTTTTGTCTTTTTAATTAATTTTATTTATATAAATAATTTACTAATTATATTATAATTGATAAATTGATTTGAGTTTTATTATATATAGATATAATAACAAATATAACCCTCGTGAGAATGGACGAGGTGACTTCTTTATATAACATTATTATATATTAAATAATTTTAGTATTATTATTATTATTTAAATTTATTATTATTATTATTATTATCATTACAAATATATATTACTAATTAGTATTAATTTAAATATATATATATATATATTTAATTACCAAAAATTATATATTTATCTAAATATTATTTTTGTTATTATATATATGTATATAATATATATATATAAATAATTACAAATATATATATATATATATTAATCATTAGTATTAATTATAATATATTTAACAACAATTTAAATTTTTCTTTAAAATATAATTAATTAATTAACTAACTAGTTAATTTTGATTTAACTGTTGATAATTAAAATAAAATAAAATAAAATAAAATAAAAAATTTTAATAAAAATTTTAAAATAAAAATTATTTAGTGAGTAATATATATATATATATATATTATCTACACATATATAATGACAAAATAATATTTAGATAAATATAAGTGCACCACAGTGACTTCCTATATAACATATTATATTATAAGAATACGAAAGTCACCCACGTGCAATTTGCCATTCTTTTCTTTTCTGTGTGTATATATATATATATATATATATATATAAAAATAATAGTTATATAAATATATAAATGTATATAATAAAGATCAAGTCAACCTATTAATTATAATGTAATTAGTAAATTAATTATATATAAATTAAAATTATTTAAAAAGACAAAAATATATGAGCTAATTAATCAATAATACTAAATATTAGTTAATCTATTAATTAAATTAATTTTGTTAAAAATATTATGTAATAAATAAATAAATAAATTTAATTATAATTATCAACATTTAAGTCAAAATTAACTCATTAGTTAGTTAATTAATTATATTTTAAAGAACATTTTTTGGTGTTAAATATATTATAATTAATACTAATTAGTAATATATATATATATATATAATGTACATATATCATCTGATATAATAACAAGATTAATATTTACAAAAGTAATAATAATAATAATAAACTTATTTAATATATATATAATAAAATAATATTAACATAAATATATAAATATATATAATGAAATTTAAAGTCACGGTGCCAAAAAAAAATAATTACATAAATATATAAATATATATGATGAAGTTCGAGTATAGGGATAATAACAAATATATATATTATTGATTAGTATTAATTCATATATTTATGTAAATATTATTTTGTTACTATATATATATGCATAATATATATGTGTATATATATATATATATATAATAACAAATATATATTACTAATTAATATTAATTATAATATATTTAACACCAATTAAATATTTTTTGTTCTTTATAATATCATTAATTAACTAATTAGCTAATTTAGATTTTACTGTTGATATTTATAATATAATATAATATAATTAATTAATTAAATGATAATTTATTTAAAATTAATCTAATTAATATATTTATTAATATTTAGTATTATTGACTAATTAGCCCATATTTTTTGTCATTTTAATTAATTTTAATTTATATAAATAATTTACTAATTACATTATAATTGATAAATTGATTCAACTTTATTATATATATTTATATATTTAATTGTTAATTAAAATATAATTAATTAATTAACTAATTAGCTAATTTTGATTTTACTGTTGATATATCCAATCATGCTCTAACTGAAATTTATAATATTGAAATTTATAATATTTTGGCATTTGGAATAGGGATTGAAATTTCTTAAAAAGGCACCAATTTAACAGGAGGTTCAAACTCGAACTCAATTGAACTCCAAAAATTTAGATTTAACTTAGTCTAATTAATGTGTTATATCGAAAAACAATGTCATTTTGCATATTAGTGAATGACGTTTGAACAATATCGTTAAGACATTTAGGCTATTGGCCTCAAATTGGATTGTTATAGTTTGAGCATCTAAAATTTAAAAACTAAAAAAAGTTTAAACCTGATTTAAAGGTTGATCAAATCGAACAAATTTATTAACTTTCAGGTCAATCTGGATTGAACCAACTTAAGTTGGATCAAGTATGGACTAAAATACCAAGCTTAATCTCAGTATATCCAATCAAAATTAACTAATTACACATCAATATCTTAGTATAATTGTGACAAAACATATGCTGGTAACTAATATTTCCATTTGTTGTAACAAAACATAGTTTGGTCACTAATATTTTTTTTCTTGTTATGACAAAACGATTTATAATCACATAATATTTTACTTCTTGTGACGAAAATTTTTGTGAATAAATATTCAATTAATTAGTGTCTATTTAATATTGTTACAATCACCAAAATATTGGTAGTATTAAAATAGCAAATGAAATCACCTGTACGACTTATGTTGTTTCAACTTTGTTCTGGCTTATCTCATCCACACATTTATATACATCCCCTAAAATGGACACTTTACTCTACCTACTATTATTATTTGTAATAAAAAAAATCTAATTTTAAAAATAATTAAAATCTCTCATTTTAAATATTTTTTCCTTCCTCCGGAAACGAATGACAAGTCGTTTGGTTAGTAATGAAACGCTCCATCCAAGCAACTTAAAAGTCGTGTGTGGATCTATTCACTATTAAGTTGGCAATCGGGTAAGTTTAGTTCTCAAGCATTTAACTTACGCAAACATCAGGATTAAATATTGTAGCTATCAAGTTGTTTCATGGTGGTTTCATAAATGGCTTTCCGGTGAGAGTGAAAGCGACCCAGTACAGACAGCAGAGACCTGGCGTTGTCAATCTTCTTGATCTGAATCTTCTCTCTCGTCATAGCCGTGGCGTGCTGCAATCAACACCTCTCGTATGCGTTTTTCTTTTTGTTCCTTTTCCTTCTTTTTTGTGCGTAAATGAAGTTGTATTTTAGATGGGCGTTTTTGTTCAAGAATGAATTGGGTTTTTCGGAGCCCTAGGCAGGGAGTAAGTGTAAGCATCAGTCATATTGTTGCGTTAGGTGGATTTTCTCTTCCTTTCTCGCTTTTGTATGCTGATTGTCTGTAAATTTGGGGTTTCTGTTTATGGGTTTCTTGCTTTTTTTTTCTTTGTGTTTTTTCGTGGCTTTCATATGTGCTAATGCACGAACGATTTTCCATTTATGTGGTAAGATTTAGCCCTCTCTTTGCCATGGGCGCTAATTATTTTGGTCTGATCTTGGTGTCTTCCAAAACAATGCTCATCAGTTTTTTTTTGCAAGTATTAAAGTCTTCAATGATTAGATTATGTATAACAATTATAAGGGGACTGGGAGCCTCGGATGCCATAGGGGCGACTAGGGTTAGATACTTGGATACGTTACTCTTTTATAGAGTCAGGTTTCACCTTTCATCTTCCCAATTTCAGGCTGGGAAGAAGATATGCATAAGTTCAATCCAAAGGTAAACCATAAAATTCTGGAATGTTATTTGCCCATTATTTTTCTAGAATGATTTTCTTATGTTAAGTACTTAGCTCATTTTTTGCAGCTTGATTTTGCAGCAACAATGTCAGCATTGCTAGGTGTTTCCTTCCCTTTTGGAAGGTGCCACGTAAGCATCCTTCAATTATACCCGTGTATCATTATATTGAATACACTTTACATGTATATAAGGACTTGTATGTGATTGATGAGATCCCAATATCAACTTTCCTCATGCAATTATTACTTTCTATTCTTTGTGATTTAGTAATCAATCATGTCAACAGAATGCACATAACTCTTGTAATAACCTGTGGATTCCACTGCCTAAATAAATAAGCCAATGTTCTTATTTACCCAGTTTTTACTAATATCTAGATCTACAGTTTTTTTGTCTGCACCACAACTCAAGCATCTGTTTACAAGAACTCTGACTAGTTTATTGCACAAACATAGACAGATGGAGTTAATGTTATGACTATAGGTCCCTCACAGCGTGTCATTGTTTCTTCTTTATCATTAGTAATTCTCATACTGGTTTGTCGTCTTGTTCTACAAAGGATTCTAGGAGATGCATGCAAAATATGCGCATTGGATTTTTAATTGCAATATCTAGCTTTGATAGTGTATTGGTAAGTGTTTATCTTTGTTAGTCTTCTTTTCGTTAACTTTTGTCATTTCGCAATTTTATGTTGTTTTACGGAGTGCTAGAAGACATAATTAAGTTATGTTAGTGGCTTTCGCAATTTTATGATAGATTTTCTAAGATCTTCATTCGTTTTCATTTGACTCTTAGAATGTCTAAGATCTTTGGTTGTGAAAAAAAGTTAATTCTTTTATCTCTCCTTGTTATATTTTCTTCAGTATAATTAACTTTTACCTTTTGTTAGACATCAGGAATTGGATTCGTAATATTGAACAGCATGCTTCTGATAATGTCAACAAGATTCTAGTGGGCAACAAAGCAGACGTGGATGAAAGCAAAAGGGTCAGCTATTTGTCTCACTTTGTTCTGGTTGTGCGTGTGTTTATGTTTTTATTCGTTTTGTCACCAATGTGAATTTACTTGACAAGATTTTTCTTTAGGCTGTTCCAACCTCAAAAGACAGGCTCTTGTAGATGAGTATGGCATAAAGTTCTTTGAGACTGTATGTAAAATTTGATTTTGGTGCTTAATTACTTCGATTGTAGTTGATTTCATGTGCTAAAGATTCTGTTAATTGCAGAGTGCAAAAACTAACTTGAAAGTGGAGGAGGTTTTCTTTTCAATAGCTAGAGATATCAATCAAAGACTTGTAGATACTGACTCAAAAGCTGAGGTACCAAGTCACTAAAACTATTTTCACAAGATGCCCTGCTCAATAAATTTTCTCGAATGCCAAATACCGATATTCTTTTGAATCATCTGCATTTTATTAGCTGCTCATTCAATTGCCCTATATTTCTTTTTATCGTGTTTTCGTTATTGATTCTCATCCCATTCATGGAATCATTATATTTTTGAATGCTGTAGCCCCAAACGATAAAAATCAACCAACCAGACCACGTAGGAACTGCTGGCCAAATTGCACAAAAATCAGCTTGCTGTGGTTCTTAAAGATGCCAAGTTGAAGAAGCATACGGACACATTCCTGAGCATGTTGGTGAACACCAATTTTGCCAGAACTTTGTGATTAATGCTTGTATTGTTTTACATGATCATTATTTTTCAACTCTCATACATTTCCTGTGACTTTTTTGAGAAATTAATGTCCTTATTAGATCAATTTCGCCTAATCTATTCTTGATGTTTGAAACACTAGTGTCTGATGCAGCCTCTTACTTTGACTTGTGATGCTTTAGTTGCTTGTCTATTAACTTCTTTTGATCGTTTCTTCCTAACATAGATGATGATGAGGAAATGACCGAATGTATCAATGTTCTTATAGTGCTCTGCATCTTCAATCACCAAACATGGAAAGGAAATTGGAGTTGTGGGATTTAATTGTATGCAAATTTGATTGTTGTTAACCAATAAAGGGTTAGATTTACTAGGTTAGAATGGGTTTAAGATTTACGATTTGAATCAAACTTGACCAATTTGAATTATTTTTGCAATCAACTTTAGTTACTGGCAAGTATATATTAGGAACCATCCAAATTATTTTTGCGACCAAGTTTTGGTGACTAATACATATACTCTAGTGACTAACAATTAATTTTTTGTTGCTAAATTATTGTAAATATAATACAATTTGTGACGATATTAAAATTATAGCAACAAATTACTTGGTTGTTAAAAGTAAAATTTTAGTAACAGCATCATGTTGTTACAATATAGTTACTAAAAGAAATTTGATACACCATTTGTTACAACCAGATAAAAATAACTGTAACTAATGACTTGGTTGCTATAAAATTATTTTTTACCAACAAAAATAATTTGGTTGCAATATGAATAGTTATAGTAACCATTGACTTGGTTGCTATAAGATTACTTTTTACCAACAAAAATAATTTGGTCACAGTATGAATAGCTATAGCAACCATGCTATAAGATTATTTTTTAGCAACAAAAACAATTTGGTCGCAGTATGCATAATTATAGCGACCATTTTAATATTATAGCGACCATGAAAATTTACATTAGCAAGTATAAATTTGGTCGCTAATAATTTTACCTTTAGTGACCAATTTTAAATGGTTGTTAATAGTACATTTTTAATGACCAACGTAATAACTCGTCACTGAGCACTTTTAGTAACAACCCTGTTGTAACCACCTGTGACCAATCTGATTTTGGTCGCTATAACTTTTAACGACCATTTTCTCATTTTTAGCAACCATTAATAATGGTTACTAAAACTAATTTTTCTTGTAGTGTATTATATATTATATTTGCGTCATGTATAAATTTTATTATCTGATAAATTAAAAATATGTAAAACTTGTATAGTTGTGTGATTTGGTTAGTCTAAATAAGCATTTATCAAGGGTTTTGTAATAGACATCAAATTATTATTTAGATATATAAGTGACCCGTTTAAATTGCTTAAGATTTTCATCCTTTTTTTCAGCGTCCAAAAAGAATTCAAAATGTTGCATTTGATCTTTAAAATTTTCGCTTCCTATAATTTCCTTATTTTTTTCAGATTTCTTACATGTTAATGTACAAAGCTAGAGATTTTTGGTTTCTGTATCAACCATTGAAGAACAGCATGTAAACATGTATTTTCAGTTACTAGTCTTGATAATTTTGCTGATTCTTTGGAAAACTATTTAAATAGTAGTTCCCATTATCACCAAAACAAGAAGTCTATCATGATTCCACTCTTGCTTGGCAGCACGGATTCTCAAGGAAAAAGACCTTCAATCTTAGATTAGCGGAGAGGAGACTAGCTTCTGTTATACCCGTGAACATCGAAATGGCCCCATACGACTGTCACGACATTTCGTGTCCATGATGAATTTCTCTTTTTCACATCCTAATTAAGTTATGTCAAGCTTGTCACCAGCTACTGCTTCAACATACATTTCCTTTTAGCGAGTTCAGACGAGCAATGAGGTTCTGCTTTAGTGCAAGAAGAATTGAAAGGTTAATGTCTATCCAGTAGTTCACATGCAGCTCTGCCTCTGATGGAAGAATTCGTCTCTAGTGATGTGACCTTTGGTGGCTTCTACAACGTCAAACTGAGATCCTGAGCCGATACCAATTTTCACGTGACTAAAGTTGATAATTAAGGAGTGAATATGACAGCAACAAGCAAACCAAGCAATTAAACAACATTCTTATAGAATTGGTTGCTACTGTCTAAGAGATGTAGTACGTAAATGGAATATTTTATGGCCACTCTGCATGTCTCGTGAACCAACAGCAACAGGGGAACAACTATCCCTATTTGGAGAACTAAAGAACAAACCTAATAAATGGAAATGAACAGAAAGGTAGCCGAAGGCTATGCTTTGGGAGTCCAAATTTCATGTCCAATATTATGGTGTCCTATTCTGTCCAATGAATCTCAGCCATTTATTTATATGGGTCTCGCGTAAATTACGCGTAGGTTCTACGTGGATCCTACAAAATAAATGGTTGAGATTTTATTGGACAGAATAAGACAGAGTAATACTAGAAAGAGGATCTTGTCTCATGCTTTGGAGCCTTTGTTTATCTACCCTCTATCTTCAAATCACCTTCCTCTTGTGCCGTTTGGTGGTAGGCAATAGCCCCACAATCAGTGCTACCCTCTAGTTGACTGGCTTTTGCATGAATCCCATAAAAGAGGTCTGGTGGGGCATAAGAGTTTTAAGCTTTAGAAAGCTTAAAAGGGCATCTTAAAGAGTAAGATACAAATTTACAGTAGCAGGTTAGAGAGAGAGCAGAAAAGAGAAAAAGAATCAAGATGCCTTGGTTTTTCATACTATTCCTTCTCAGTTCCAGATTTTATAATGAATCAGAGGCCAGACATGTAAAAGAACTTCCATCTTCCGTTGTTGTTGGCACTGTCTACTGCGACACTTGCTTCCAGCAGGATTTCTCGAAGAGCAGTCACTTCATTTCAGGTTCCTGAAGAGCTTCCTCGATTCTCTGCTTGTTTAATATCTGTGATTAATAACTTTTGTGGGTTTTTTTTTTTTTTTTTTCTATATAGGTGCTTCTGTGGCAGTTGAGTGCAATGATGGTAGTTTGGGACCAAATTTTCATCAAGAAGTTAAAACAAATGAACATGGGGAGTTCAGAGTTCATTTGCCTTACTCAATTGGCAAACATGTAAGCAAAATCAAGACATGCTCCGTGAAGTTGCTAAGAAGCAGTGAGCCATATTGCTCCGTGGCATCAAAAGCAATATCTTCATCACTCCATCTAAAGTCAAGAAAGGAAGGAACGCACATCTTCTCAGCTGGTTTCTTTTCTTTCAAGCCCCAAAAACAACCAATCTTATGCAACCAGAAACCAAGCATCCAAAACTCCGTGCCGTTTCATGCCAAGAAAACATCACTACCCAATTTGCCAGAAAATCCTAGCTTCCCCCCTCCACTTAAAGACCCAACAACACCTGAATTCCCCACTCTTCCTGGTCTTCCTCTAACTCCACTTCCGCAATTACCACCATTGCCGCAACTCCCCCCTTTACCATCTCTTCCAGGACTACCCAACATGCCATCATTTCCAGGCACACCGTTGCAGACAAAACCTACTAATGGTGAGCCACCAAGGACTAAGAAATTATCAAATAATGATGACAAAGTAGTGAAACCTCAGGCCTTTTTTCCAACACCACCACTATTTCCACCAAACCCTTTTCAGCCACCTCCACTAATTCCAAATCCATTTCAGCCGCCTCCACTAATTCCAAATCCATTTCAACCACCACCGTTGTTTCCTCCATTACTTCCCCCGAACCCTCTTCAGCCTCCACCGTCACCGTTGATTCCTTTTCTTCCAATTCCCGGCCTGACACCTCCACCACCACCACCTTCCTTGCCGTTTTTACCTCTCCCTCCGTTACCAAAATTTCCTCCATCACCTGGGATACCTCCAGCTTCTTCAACTCCTTAGAAAAGTTCTCCTTAGACTTTAATTAGCTATCTTTCGTTAATGTACAACTCTTCAATAATGATATGCATGATAAGTGATAACTAGGCAAAAATTTTCTTTTCTCTTTATTTTTTTCCTGTTCAATAATTTCTATTATCTATTAATCATTGTATATTGTTGTTAGCATGGAGTTACATGTTTATATGGTGTGTTAGCACATAGTCAATGTGCTTGGAATAAGAAATAATATATTTTAAACGCTTTGTGCATACATAAAATATTTTTATTGTTAATATAGACTTTATTCTTTAAATGCATACTAATTAACTTTTAAAATAAAATTTTAAACTCATACAATAATCATAAATTATTTGTTTTGTAATTAAGCAATAAATCAACATTAAAACTAAATTAAATCCAAATAATAATTCATGAGTATCATTGAAAGATTAAAAAAGTTTTAATTCTTGGAAATTTAAAAAAAATCATCCTACTTAGAGATCATTAAAAAAATCTATCTCTAATCAACTAATCATCCTTAAAAAGGAGAAAAATAAACAAATTTACAACCACCAATCATGTGCATGATAAAAAGTCAAAGTCAACATATCCAATACACAAGCTCCCCACGTTACAGAAGTTTGGAAAGAGTCATAATATATGTAGTCTTATTTTTATAAAAAGGTGGTTGCGGATAAGAAATTTTTTTAATTGCTCCAAGAATCACCCTCAATTACATAAGTGATAATAAAAAGTAAATATTGATATAAAATTGTAGACGTGTATCTATAAAAACTACGTAATTGTAGCTATAAAAAAAGTGTAATAATTGAAAACGCCTAAATTGGTGTAGCAATTAGAAATCTCTTTCATATGTTTTACAGTCTCTTTTTTCTAATAAAAATACATATAATGAAAAGGTACTCATTTCTTGCTTTCTCTCTCTCTTTCTTTTTATTTTTGCCTCTCTTTTCATGCCAATTTTATGTTGATCTCATGTTGTTTCAAGTTTTCAGTTATAATTTAAACATGGCTGGCTAGAGAAGCAATAGAGAAAGAGCAAAATCAACCACTTGAATATTGCAATAACCCAGGCCAAGATGAAGGTGAAGATGTGAGAAAAGGATGATTGTTTGATCTTAATGACGTTCCTCCTGATTCTGATCTTGGTCCAAACCTAACAATAAAAGATGAAGATTGAGATGATTTTTTATGTACTCTCTCAACTGGAAAACAACGTTTCAAAAAAGAGCAACTCGGTCTTTGTTGAAAAGATTATCAGTTTGAAATGTCTTCATGAAAGAAATTATTATCAGTGTTCTTTCATGGTGTAAGTAATTAAGAGATCTTGACGCGATTCATATGAGCTTTGCAACAAAGAGCAACCCGGTCCTAGGAAATATGTAGATTAGGTAATCATTTTTTATTATGTCTAGTGTTTCTTGTAGAAACCTAAAATAGGTCATTTCAATGGAAGTTTTTACCCTATCCAATTTGTGTACAAGAACTCATAATTGATATTATAATTGAAATTTTTTGTTTTCTGAATGTGCAAGAAGATGTTTAATGTTTTTACGATCATACAAATTATGGATCCACTTCTATATTATTATTTGATATTTATTAATGATCATTATTATTATTTTAAAATTTTATTTTATTAAAATATTTAATATTATTTATAATAATAATTACTAATAATTATTAAATACTTAATATTGGACTTTTTAAAATTTATATATTCTCTGAAAATTTTGATATTTAACTATTAAAACATTGATCTATTGAATCACTTTTAACATGTAACAAAGCAATTCTTTTAAAACTTACTAATATTTGAACTTGCATGGAATGAACTCCCCTTCTAAATAAATGGATCTTGGTGACTTTATTTTAGAAAATAAGCCTAACATTATAAGCATTTGAAATCTAGGATAAAAAGAAGATATCTTGTAACTTATTAAGCCTCTTATCAAACCAATGGAGAATGATTACAAACTACTCATGCCACCCCAATGGAAGGATACTAGTACTATTAAATGAGGAAAAATAGAAGTTCTTAGCAATTTTATTAGTGATCAGATGATACATTTGAAAGTAAAGTTGAAAGTTGAAAATTGAAAACCTCATAATAGCTACATCTATCATTTATGCTTTTCAAGGGACTTCTCTTTGGTACGAGATCAAAGTGGTATCAACTAAAATCAAAGCATTATGGGTACTACCTAGGATTTCAACTCAACCATTCATCCAAATGAGGTTGAAGGAAATAACTATTCAAGATCCTTTTGTGACGATATGAGGAACTGCTTGAACGATATCCAAGTGACTAATTTGTCTTTTGGAGGAAACTTCTATATATGGAGCGATAAGCAGAAGGATAGTTTGTTCTTGAAGAAGAAACTAGGTTTAGCTAATCTAAACAGTTCCAAACTTTCCCACTATAAAGTTCTCTTTCCTAGTCTAGGTTTTTCATATCATTCTCTTACCATCCTTCCATCACTTATAAGTCTCTCAACCAAAAGAGTACTTTTACGATTTAGTAATTTTTTGGTTGATCTCCCTGGTTTCTTTGTTACTATCTTGAAATGATTAAACTTATAGGTTTATAATACTAAGCAATTTACCTTAACAAAAATAGGTTTGAAGCATAAAGGAAGAATTTAAAACATTGTATAAACAGAATGTAGGAAACACCCATCATCTACTTAATATTGTGCCCTAAACAAAGCTCAAACTAATCTATACAATAACTCATCTTGCTCTATTTTACAAAACCTTAAGAAATAAACTCTCCAAAACTTCACTCAAACTTTAAAATTTGACCACTCCTTAACGAAACAAAGGACAAACATCATATGGTTGAAGGATGGGGATAAAAACTCATCCTTCTTCCACATAATTGTCTTGTTAAGGAAAGTTGTCAATATAATTGTTATTCTATCCAAAGATAATATAATCCTAACCAAACAAATCAAATTTCTTATAGAAGTCGAAGACTATTTCATCAACCCCCTTAGTACCTATTCTCTTGCTCAATCTTCTGCATTACTAATCAAAGAAATCATTTGATATCATCTATTTCATTAAGAAGTTGAAATTTTATGCAGATCTTTTACTACATAAGAAGTTGAGAATAATTTGAAATATTTAAGCCCTTTAAAACTACTAGACCAGATGGTTTTGATGTCAATTTTTTCTTTATTTCTAGTTTCTATAAAAAAAAGTTGTGGATTATGTTATTGAATTTTTTAGGGAAAAGAAACTATTGGAAGAGATCAGTATAACTACCATCAGTCTCATCTCTAAAGGATAAGAGAAAAAATCAAGGAGAGGCTTCCACCTTATTGCTTGTTGCAACTCAACATATAATGTCATATCAAAACTACTTGTAGATAAACTAAAGGTGGTATTATAAACTCACATTGATCATTCACAAGGAGCATACATACCCGGTAGACACATTAGGGATAACATCCTTTTAGTCCATAAAATCTTCAAACATTATATGTTGGACCCCACACCCCACCCGTAGGTGTTTGCAGGTTATACTGCGGTGTGTGTTTGCGGGTTATACCGCGGCATCCAACATAAATTAGTATTGTCCTCTTTGGTCAGGATTCAAACCCCTGACCTCAAGGTTTTGTTGCTATCTAGCAGCACGCCTCTTACCATTGAGTGTGGCCTCTTCCACTGAATGATTCCTCCATAAAACCTTGACTAGCTACACTGTCTTGTTCCTCAAAACCTTTTCTTTTGTATCCAAAATCTGCATTGGAAGTTCCTCATAACTCAAGTCATCACTCAATTGAACTTCATCAACTTGAATAACATGAGAAGGATCTGATCGATACCTCCTCAATATGGAAACATGAAAAATATCATGAATCTGAGATAACTCTGGAGGCAATGCTAACTTGTACGCCAATGGACCAATCCGTTCCAGAATCTCATAAGGCCCCACATACCTCGGACTCAGCTTACCCTTCCTTCCAAATCTCATAATCCCTTTTCAAGGGGAAGTCTTGAGAAAAACTTTCTCGCCGACCTCATACTCCATCTCCTTCCGGTGAGCATCTTCATAACTTTTCATTCTGTCCTGAGCTGCTTTCAGCCTGAGCTTAATCAAGTTGACCTTATCAACAGTCATCTGAATCAACTCTGGACCCAATAGCTTCCTATCTCCTTCTTCATCCCAACACACTGGAGTCCTACATCTCCTCCCATACAGAGCCTCATACGGTGCCATCTGAATGCTCGAATGATACGAATTATTGTAGGCAAATTCGATCAGAGGCAAGTGCTCATCCCATGCTCCTCTAAAGTCCATCACACATGCCCTGAGCATTCCCTCTAGGGTCCGAATGGTCCTCTCAGATTGACCATCAGTCTGAGGATGGAAAGCAGTGCTGAAACTCAACTTAGTACCCAAAGCTTCCTGCAAACTGCCCCAAAATCTCGATGTAAAACGAGGATCCCTATCATACACAATCGAATCCGGGATCCCATGCAATCTCACAACTTCATCAATGTACTTCTTGGCTAGCACATGTAGAGGATCAGTCTGTCTAATTGCCAGAAAATGGGCTGATTTCGTCAATCTATCCACAATCACCCATATGGCATCATGCCTCCTACTGATCCTAGGCAATCCCATTAGAAAATCCATAGTCACTTTCTGCCACTTCCACTCTGGAATAGATAATGGCCTCAACTGACCTGAAGGTGCCTGGTGTTCAGCCTTAACTTGTTGACACACTAGACACTTACTCACATACTCGGCCACATCCTTCTTCATACCTCTCCACCAGAAATGTTCCTTAAGATCCTCAGACATCCCGGTGCTACTCGGATGATAGCATAAGGCGATTAATGCCTCATCCAGAATCTCATTCTTCACCTCCTTGATATCTAGAATACAAAGTCTATTCTCGACTGTCAGGAGTCCATCATCACTCACTATCATATCGGACTTCTTACCCTCCTGAATCTCTTCCCGCAGCTTTCCTAGTTCTGCATCCTGAACTTGCAACTCTCTCACTTTTTCCCTGAGAATTGGCCTAACCCTAAATGTAGCAATCATACAATCAGTCTCTTCCTTCTTTAAACTGATCCTGAGCTTAGCTATCTCTTCCAATAGCGGTAGATACATTGTCTGAACATATGCTATGGAAGACTTCCTGCTTAAAGCATCTGCAACAACATTTGCCTTACCTGGATGATACTCAATCAACAGGTCATAATCTTTAAGCAGCTCAATCCACCTTCTCTGCCTTAAATTCAGCTCCTTCTGACCTAACAAGTATTTGAGACTTTTGTGATCTTTGAAGATCCTAGTTTGAACCCCATACAAATAATGCCTCCATATCTTCAAGGCAAAGATCACAGCTGCTAATTCCAGATCGTGGGTCGGATAATTCACCTCATAAGGTTTTAGCTGTCGTGAGGCATATGTTATCACCTTATCTCCCTGCATAAGCAGACATCCCAACCCCTTTCTGGAAGCATCACTATACACTGTATAACTTCCTTCTCCTATAGGCAAAGTCAAAACTGGAGCACTAGGTAATCTATGCTTGAGCTCCTCAAAACTCTGCTGGCACTCATCACTCCAGACAAATTTCTGGTTCTTTCTCAATAACTTGGTCAAAGGAGTAGCTATCATTGAGAATCCCTCTACGAATCTCCGATAATAACCTACTAAACCCAGAAAGCTCCTCACTTCCGTTACTGTCGTTGGGGCATGCCAATTCACCACTGCTTCAATCTTCTTTGGATCTACATGCACCCCATTCTCAGAAATAATGTGGCCAAGGAAAACTACTTCATGTAGCCAAAATTCACATTTAGTGAATTTGGCATAAAGCTCTCTCTCTCTCAAACGCTGCAATACAATCCTCAAGTGTTGCCATGTTCTCCCACACTTTTTGAATAAACCAAAATGTCATCGATGAACACGATAACAAACTGATCCAAAAACTCCTTAAAAACTCTGTTCATCATATCCATAAAAGCAGCAGGAGCATTAGTCAGCCCAAAAGGCATAACAAAAAATTCATAATGCCCATACCGTGTCCTGAAGGCTATCTTGTTCACATCAGGCTCCTTAATCCTGAGTTGATGGTAGCCAGAACTGAGATCAATCTTAGAGAAGATCATTGCTCCCTGCAGCTGATTAAACAAGTCATCTATTCGAGGCGGAGGATACTTGTTTTTAACGGTCACCTTGTTAATCCTCCTGTAATCGATGCACATCCTCCAAGTTTCATCTTTCTTTCTAACAAATAAGACCGGTGCTCCCCAAGGTGAGGAACTCGGTCTAATAAATCCCTTCTCTCATAAATCCTCTAACTGCTCCTTAAGCTCTTTCAGCTCAGCTGGAGCCATCCTGTATGGTGGAATAGAGATAGGAGCTGTCCCGGGAGCCAAGTCGATAGCAAACTCAATCTCCATCTCCGGTGGCAAACCAGGCAACTCCTCTGGAAACACATAAGGAAATTCCCTCACAATGGGAATATCCTCCACCCTGCTCTCCTTCACACTGGTATCCATGGCACACGCCAAGAAGGCTTCACAACCTCTCCCCATCAGTTTTTCAGCTAACAAAGCTGAAACAAGCCTTGGCGATGTCAACTTTCTATCCCCTCTGAAAATTACCTTACAACCTTCACCCATATCAAACTCCACTTCCTTTCGACCACAATCAAGCTTCGCCCGATACTTTTCCATTACATCCATTTCGATAATAACGTCCAACCCCTTCAGATCTAGAGGTAGCAGATCTACTACCAAACTAGATCCCTCGATCACAAGCTCACAATCTCTAAAGATCCGGCTTACAATGACATTCCTCCCTAACGGAGTGCTAACAAGTAGAAAATTATCTAAGAGAACTGACTGCATATCAGGCAATATCATACTTGCAGAGACATAGGAATGTGTAGAACCAGAATCAAACAGTACATACACATCAGAATGAAAGAGTTAAGCCATATCAGTAACAACCTCCGGTGCGGCTGCAGCTTCCTCCCGTGTCATGGCAAACACCCTAGCCTGTGCTTGCCCTCTTGGTCTCCCTGGAGGAATGGGCTTCTTCATCGACCTGTAATCGCCCACCCCAGCCAGCTTGGTCCAGTTCCCACTGCTCTCTCTCTCTCTCTGCACTGGTCTGAGATCCTTCCCCTTTAATCATCAAAGGGCAATCCCTAATCCGATGCCCTTTTTCTCCACACTAGAAACAGGCACCCGAAAGTTTACGGCACTCACCCCGATGCAAATTCCCACAGTGCTCACATACAGGGTTCTGATTCATGCTTCTCTCTATTCTACTGTTTCCTCCCACTGAGGAAGCTCAGATTGACCAGATCTGAATCGCCTATTCTGCTGAGGGCACTCATCACCCCGACTCGAGCACGGAAACTCTTCTCACCCCTAAAAACTGTCTGCACACTACCCCCTCTCCTAGAAGACTGCTCTCTGCTCTTCCTCTTCCTACTCACCTCCTGCCTAATTTTTTCCAGCTTCTTAGCCTGGAGTGCAGCATCCACTAGCTGCTGATAATCACAGAAATTATGGAGGATCACCTTCTCCTTGATGCCCAAGTGGAGGCCTCCCTCAAACTTGCGGCACTTATCTTCTTCATTTGCCACAACATGAGGTGCATATCTAGACAACTGGGTGAATCTTAACTCATACTCACTCACAGACATCTCCCTCTGAGTCAGATTCAAGAATTCTCGAGCCTTCTCCTGGATGTAAACCCGGGAAAGGTACTTCTTTCTGAACAGATCTCCAAAATCCCTCCATGTGAGTACTGGTGGCACAGCTTGACTCTGTGACACTGACTCCCACCAGTGAAAAGCATCCCCCTGCAGTAAACTAACTACATACTCTAGCTTTTCCTCATCAGAGCACTTCATCTGGACCAAGACTCTCTCTGTCCTCTTCATCCAAGCTTCATCTTCCTCTGGATTAGTGGTACCATAAAAGTCCACCGCTCCAAACTTTCGCAGTTTATCAAACTGTCCGCCCCTGACATCTGGAGCTGGCACTGGAGTCTGAGACCCTTGACTCATGGCGAAGGTGAAAGCCTGGGCAAAGGCCTGAAAGAACTGCGGGTCCATCGCAGGCATAGAAGGAGGAGGAGGAGGTGGAGACTCCTCAGGTTGCACACTAGGTGCTTCTGAACCAGGGGCAGAGTGTGTCCTCGCATCTTGCGGGACATGAGACTCATCTGTGCTCCCCTAGTGAGAGCGAGAACGAAGTCGGGCTCCTTGAGTTCTACTCCGAGGTGGCATAACTCCTTCAAAATAAAACCAGTGAAAAACTTTAGTTCATGCAAAAACAATTTGTCAAAATGTATTGTACGATTTAAATCATGTAAAATCCTGTCAAAATCATGCAAAATCAACATTTAGTCAAAATCACCATGTAGGCATGTAAAATCAATTAAAACAATGCAAAAGAGCACAAATCATGCAATTTTGATGGACGTCATGAAAACCCTAAAGTTCTCCTTCTACCCGAACCTCAACCGAAAGCTTTGATATCATAAGTGTTGGAACCCCTCCCTCGTGGATTGCGCGTCCAGATGTCACGTGGGACGTCAGACGCGTGATCCACCGGGGAGGGGTTCCAACACTATACTAGGAGAAAAAGCAGAAGGAATTGTGCATTTAAAGTTGATTTCCAAAATGTATACGATATAGTTGATTGGACGTTCATACTTAACACACTTGAAGCATATGGTTTTCTTAGTATATACATTGGGTGGATAAGGCAATGCCTTACAACAGTCTCCTACATTTTGGTTAATGATGAACTTATAAGTACCATCAAAGGTGTTAAAGGCCTTAAACAAGGGGATCACATCTCTCCCTATCTTTTCTCAATGGTGATGGACGTCTTTAACAAATTCTTAAGAAGAGTTGTGGAACGAAATAGTAATTTTTACTACCACTCAAAGTGCAAGAAACTTAAAACTATGAACTTGAACTTTGTTAATAACTTATTTGTCTTCCCCAAAGTTGATGACATGTCCATCTCTTCAATTATAACTACCCTAAATATATTCAGTAGGCTATTGGGGTTTAAATCTAACAATTCAAGGAGTGGAATATATCTATCTGCAAGAGTTACTGACCAAGCTTTATAGTTGTCCTCCCTCACTGGGTTTAAGCATGTTCAGATTCCTGTTATATATCTTAGCATACCAATATCATCTACTAAATCTACATATGCTTATTTTAATCCTTTAATTGGGAAAATACATAGTATATTAAATAGTTAGCGCTTTAAGGCTTTATCTCTAGCTAGAAGAGCTCAATTGATCAATTCATTGCACATCTCTATTAATATATAGTAAACAAGACATTTGGTTTTTCCTAAAGCCATAATCGAAGACATAGAAAAGATACTCAAAAGATATATGCAGTTTGGAGGCAAAAAGAAATAAATAAAATTGAAGATTAAATGGTTAGATATATGTCCACCAAAAGCATAAGGTGGTTTAGGAATTACTCAACTCAATGTTACTAATATGGTGATGCTATCTAAGAGAATTTGGAGATTATGCAAAGACAAATATACAATATTGGTTAAATAGGTGAGTGCGTATTATCAAGAAACAGAACTTTTGGAACTTCAAGCCACCTATGAATGCATCGTCTATAATGAAGTTCCTGACTTTGTTAAGAGATAAAATAAGGATGCAATGCTTTAAGGAGATTGACAATGAAGATAATTCCTTCTAATGGTCTGATAAATAGACACCATTTGGACCTTTGGAGAATATAAACTTTATATCCCCTTTTATGTATTTCTATCAGCTAAATACAATAGTCTCACAGGCTCTTGTTAATAAGAATTTCATAATCAACATTTTCCTAGTTTCAAAAATCACCTCATTCCTTACTAACTTTGCACTTAGATTTGACACCGAAGCCAAACTTATATGGAAAGGCACAAATTCATCTAATTTTACTAATAACTCATGTAGGAAACTATTTTGTATATCTACACCAATTGTACCTTGGCGTAGACTAGTTTGGATAAAATATCCACTTCTCCGAGTTGCTCTCACCTAATGGTTGGCAATTAGAGGCAGACTTGCTACAATGAATCGGCTAGCAAGTTTCATGAACATCCCTAACTAGTGTACCTTATATAGATCTTGACAAGAAACACTAGATCATTTATTGTCCCAATGTAGCTACTCCAACATAGCCTGAACTAAAGTTCTTAATCGATGTAAGTCGAACAATGCATATGGAACACGATTTGACATAGTGGACTAGAGTCTTAAAACAAGACATAACTTCAAAGGTTATACATAGATTTACATAAGGCTCTATCCTACCTGATCATTTATGTATGGGGATGAAATAAATAGAAGGATATTCTCCAATTAATGTCTAAGATGGGAGGAGGTAACCTGGTTGATAATGATAAAGTAAGATGTCATATATACACATTCAAAGATAAGCACACGTGCAATCAATTTCTTCTTACAAATTGGCAATTTTCTTAACCTCGATTGATCTTTCTGTGGGAGGCTTAAAACAAAACTTTTTGTATAGTTCTTAATTAATTTACACTGAGCTTACACTTTGTATACTTTGGCTTGCTATTTTTGTACCTTTTGTTGTCTTTTATGGTTTAACATATTCATATTATTCAAAAAAAGAAATTAAGACAATTATACACGTGTTTTGTCTCATAAACACCCTAAGAAAAGGAGTTAAATATATCATAAATTTCAAAATTACTATTTTAGTTATTTATTGCATAACTAAAAATCATTACTTTTTTGCACTGAAAGCTAGGAAAGAAAAAGAAAATAGAACGATTTTTAGTTAGGAGTTAGGAGAGGAGAGAGCAAGTAAAAGAAAATAAATAATATTCTTTTTTATTCATTCAAATATTATAAAAAGAGACTTAAAGTACTATTAAATAATTCAATTTCCTTTTATGAAAGTCAAAGACCCAATTTTTTCATATTAATTATCAAATTGAATTTGGAGGTATAATTTATAAAATTATAAAAATCTGCGTAATTATCCCCAAAAAATAATAACAGACGTATAAGAATATAAAAACATATCCGGTCATGTCAATGATGTCCATAAATCCGAAGTAACGACCTTTGTTTTGTCTCATAAATCAGCTTGCATTTGACAAGAAAAATTTTGTTCTATTAATAACGTTATACATACGGAATTAAGAGATGGTGAAAGTGACCGATTGTCTGATGTGGTAATCATCTATGGAATGCTAAGCCATGGACTAGTTCCGCTGAGGAGAGACCAATTTCCCGTTTTCTTTGTGAATATCGGAATCTTATCAAGAACTTATTAAATAAGCTGTGGATTGGCGACGGATACACATAGGATAGGACATAGCAACTCTCGTCGTACTCTATAAATATAGAATGTCGAAGGAGCGACCAAATCAAACAACTAATTACATCGTACGTTGGCATTCTATTGACAGATTCCCAGGAAACACCATCATGACCAGCAAATCAGACACCAAGTTCTCTTTGGATATGGCAGCCCATATTCTATCAATAGAAGTTGAGAAAGGATCGAATTTTTTGTTTTCTCCTTTGTCGTTCCACTCCATGTTGAGCCTGATTGCTCTGGGCTCAAAGGGGTCTACCTTGGAGCAGTTGCTTTCCTATCTTGGATCACAAAGTGTCAACGAGCTCATCTCTTCGGCTTCAGAGACTCTTTCTTCAGTATTGTCGCCGTCAACTGGTAGCAATGGAGGGCCTGTTGTCTCATTTGTCAACGGTGCTTGGATTCGCCATGGATTGCACTTCAAACCTTCTTTTAAGGAGTTGGTCAGTGGTATTTACCATGCAACAGTCCAAGAAGTTGACTTTGTTATTAATAAGGTGATGCTTAAATGCCCACACTTGTTCTCTTATCTGAAAATTCGTTTCGTTTCTATTACTGGACAAGAGGAGCTCATACATAGTTTAATGATTGTCCTTGTAGGGTAATAACGTGGTGAATGAAGTTAATTCTTGGGCAGAGTCAGCGAGCAATGGACTCATCAAAGACCTACTCCCACAGGGGAGTCTAGAAAGTGATACAGCCCTTGTCCTTGCCAATGCACTATATTTTAAAGGAGCATGGGACCGAAGGTTTGATGAATCCAAGACACAGCACAAGGAGTTTTACCTTCTCGATGGGCAGATTGTTCAAGTTCCTTTCATGACTATTAGGAGTGATCATAAAAACCTGTATGGAAGCTATGATGGTTACAAAGTTCTTCAACTACCATACCAAAGTGGACTAGACAACATGCGATTTTCCATGTACTTCTTTCTTCCTGATGCAAGAGATGGCTTGGCAGCTCTGGTGGAAAAATTGAGGAGCAATCCTAAGGCATTTGATGGTCCTTTGAGTTTAAGGGAAGAGAATCTTAGATTGTTTTGGGTTCCGAGGTTCAAGTTTGCCTTCAACTTTGAAGCATCAAAAACTATGCAGGAACTGGGATTGGAACTGCCTTTCAAAGACACAGGCGAGCTCTCAGAGATGGTAGATAGTGCCTGGCCACCTGTCCTCTCAAAGCTTTTCCACAAGGCATATATTGAAGTTAATGAGGAAGGAACTGAAGCTGCAGTTAGTACTTGTTCTCAGTACAGGCTTCGATGTGGAAGGCTGGGCGCTCCAACCTTTGTGGCTGACCATCCATTCATTTTCATAATCAAGGAAGAGAATTCTGGTCTACTGTTGTTCATTGGAGCTGTGCTCGATCCCCACTTGGTTTCTTGAATTTCAGTCTGACGGCTTTTTGTATTACTATTATTGTTGATTGAACTTGCATAGTTCTTTCCAAGAAATGGTAGAGATATTTCAATCGATTTCTGAAGAAGACATCTAAAGTTTCTAAAAGGAAAATTTTTAATTGATATAGAACTTATAGAAGACCCAAAAGTTTTAGAAACAGTTATGTATAAGTTGACAAGTACGTTCTAATCATATTGGTTCATTTACTAATTTATTTTAGTCTTCTCTGGTAATATTCTCTTCAATTATGCTCTTTCAGAAGAAGCCGGCATGTCTCCTCTTCTGACTAGTTAAATTTATGTAGAGATGAACTGGACTGCAGAAGATCTACTTTAGGGTAAATCCACGATTAATATTTCTCGGTGATAAGCGTAAAATTATGCAAAACAAATCTGTTAGAATATATTTTATATATTCTTTATTTGATTTTGGCATTTTTAAATTAGACATATAAAAAATGGAGTTTGTCTTTTATTAGAAATTCATGTAGTTATTGCCTCCTTATTTGATTTTAAAAAGGAATCTATGAGATACATGTGATAAAGGATGAAATATTTAGTGGATTCTTTGAAATCTTTTAATATATGTGTATATCTCCTAATTATAGAAGGTGTCTTGTGATATACGGTGGTTAAAAAAAATCTGCAACAGGTTTCCTTTTTGGTTTTAATACACCTGCGTGAATATTGGTGTTGAAGGGTTGTGTGGGTCACGAAATTAAAGAAGGGGTTTTTTGGGTTTTGTTGGCTGCGTATGATTTGTGGGGCTGCACTTTTGACCCACTGTTGATAGCTAATAAGAGATCACGCATGACTTTAGGTTGCTGATTTTTTCCTGGATCTTTGAAGAAGGTTATTAGTGCTGATGGATGCGTGGTTTCTCGGTGGAGCAACTTTATCCTACTGTTGAAGAATTTCAGATCTGGGAAGTTATCATTCTTTGTTTTACTTATTATTTTCTTTGAGTGATTTAGTTACTGTTCTTGTTTTTCAAAAGAGTGTTGAGAAAATCCTCTATCGAAGTTAGTACGAGGTGGTCGTACTATTGCGTGTGAAAATCTTTCACGGGTAGTTAGGTTGTGAGATAGTTACAAAGATTAAGTGGTTAGATTAATCTTGTGTAATTTTGTTGAACTACAGCGAAAGTAATTAATTTGGGTGAGGGTGCAACATCCCACTACCACATGATACATACCCAAACATTCAAGCATATTTAAGTACATATCCTATGATAATGGCATGTTAGAGCAAAAGCAGAACCAAATTATACATGGCATCATCTAACAAAATCGAAAAATCACTAAGTTTTAAAACCATTCATTATACTACTCCACACAAGTTTACATTATTTCCTTTAGACAAATATTTACATTACCTCATATAGGTTCTAACAAAAATACAATAAAATACAAAACACGATACTCCTGGAGTCAGCTGACAGACCTCTGATCCATAACAAAATCCAAAGGGTCCTTTAGTCCTGCCTAAGAACTAAGTCTCCTGTCTCGTACCTGAAAAATCACGTTGCAATTTTTATGAGTTTTGCGAACTCAATGAGTGAACCATCATTGATGATTTCACCAGATTACAAACACATACCATATATCTCACATATATTCATTCAGATCATGCATACACGCCAAATATTCGCTCAACATGATGTATCATATAATCTCACAATCCACATAGCCAAGTACAACAAATAGATCATGACAATTTATCATTCGTTTCAGCTTTACAAATCATTAAATATTATATGCATGAGACTCACATATTTTCTTATTGTTGTGACCGAGTGCCTATCACAACTTATTCAAATACCGGCCCATAGGGCTCAGTCAAACAGAATCACGAAGCATAGCTCTACGCACAAAATCAGAAAATCACGGAGTAAAGCTCGACGTGGAAGCGCTTCATATTGGCAACTCAAGTCACAATGCCTTTATCTGAGCATGCATTATATGAAATGCAACAATTTCAGAAAATCTCATATATCACAATCTCATACAAATTCACAGTCATCGGACCTAAATCCTGCATTCAACTTTCATAAAGAATCAAATATCAAAATTTTGTATCAAGTCAAAATTCTCCCAATACATGCCCAACTATCAAATTCCTGACCTCGTGTCCGAATCCGTAATCAACTCACAATCAGTTCAATAATATTGGGAAATTTAATAAATTAAATTAAATTCAAATCGAATCAATCATAGGAAATCATCTAGATTGACTCACAAAACGCTCCAATATGCTATTGCCTGGATGGTCCGCAATGTCATCACAGCGTCTGCTTGGTTTCTCTAAAACATATACAACACATTCACAAAGATCACACTTTTGCTCAAATATACAAGTATGTCTTTATGCACATCAATATATATAGAAAGTATGCACAATGCATGTTCAATGACAATTCCGGGGTACCCTATTGCGATCCTTATTAACAAATCATTCGGATAACAAAACCCTCATTAATGTCGTTTGTATTTCTACATTGGACCATAACAAAAAAAAATGTGAAATCCATTACAAACTTAATTGGATACTTCATATTTTCTATCCATATAATTTCAGGTCAACTTTGCATAATTAATCTGTGGGGTAAATGACAAAAATAGGCTACACTTCCTTCTGTAAAGTTGTTCTACATTGTCTTAAGTTTCTAACGCCTTCAAGATCATCCAATTCGACTTAGTACCCAATGAGTTATGCACAAAATACCTCAGACTGTGCACATTTGAACCTTTGGCTAGCATGTGATCATATCCTCTAATTGTTCAACTCAGACATCCAAAAATTACAAACTTTATATCAATTTAAAGATAAAAGAACAACTACAACTTTGGTGAAGACACCTTAGTCTAATTCAGCCTATATCAATACAGTTTATTCAATAATCACAGACATGATTTACGTCCCGACTATGCTTCACTTAAGATACAACTCACTTACATGAAAATTTTGAAAATCATAAGGACATAATTAAAATTCGACCTCTTCACAAAAATTGTAGAAATATATCTCTAGGTTATTATAAATCAAAAACGAACTCATTCCAAAATCTACAGCTCAAGTTATAATTAGAAAACCGAAGCATGATCATGAAAATTTCCAGTTCAGAATATTCCAGCAGACCTCCACACTTTCATCCTATGAATCAATTCAGAAAATTCTAAATTTTTATGGAGAGAAAGAAAAATGTCTTAGAAATCCATTGGTTCAAGTTTCATATTATTTGGAGTTCGGATGAAAGAGTTATAGGCAAAAGATTGATAGTTGTTCAATTAAAAACTCAAGATTTTAACCCACACATATAAACCATCAACTTTTCTCTCTCTATCACGCCATTTTCGTTTTCTCCACCAATCCAAATCATTTTTTTCACTCTTCTTCCTCTCTTCCACTTACCCTATCATCTTTAAATTATACCCTCTCATTGTCTCTTTCATTTGCAACTTATCTTATGCCAAAACTACTCAAAATACAACATTAGTTATAAATACCAAAACCAAATTTTACTATTCATCATCTTCTTCACCGAACCCATTTTTTTTTCTTCTCATTCTTTTTCCAAATTAATCACTTCTAAACGTCTATTATACTTGTTTATACTCATTGAAACTTCCAAACAATTTGGAAATAATTCTAAACTTCAACATCATAAATTTAAATCCTCATTTTCACTTTCTCCCTCTACTGTGTTTTATAACTTTTGCATCTCTCTTTCTTTTCTTTTTTTTTCCATCACAACAGCCCACGGTTTCTATCATTTTTCTCCATAAACCACTACACCTTATTATGCTCTATGTTTTCTCAAGCTTTAACCTCACATAAATCCATCTCTAACAATTACCTAAACATTACCGCATATATAACCAAAAACAGAGCATGTCACGTTACTGAATATATAAATATCTGCACATCTTTTAAGTTTTTCATTCCTATATCATGCAACTCATATGTAAGTCCTCTATATCACTATCTTCTCAGTTCAACGCAACAAAAATGAATCTAAATCTAAGATTCACATCCACAACCGAGATCAACATATTCATTCATGTTCATACATTTTCAAAAACATTCACATACATCTACAAGAAAAACAGAGCTTGAATATCGTGAACATCCCACCAACACACTTCTTAAACTCATACATGCAAGTATAAATTTACACCGAACAATATACTTATCAGAAGGGCTACTTACTTGGCTTAGCTATTTGCAGCAGAAAAAGGGAAACCAAAAGAGCATAAATTTTACAACTAATGTTTTCAACAAAATCTCCGGTATAGATAATAATGAGCAGAGCTTCGGTAGTTGAAAGGCATTATATTGACTCCACATATATAAGTAACAATTGGGTTGGTAAGGTTGAATTCGGTGAGAGATCTAGATAGGATTAGGAAAGCAAATGAAACCCAGAGGAAAACAAGTTGGGAAACATGCGGTGATAAACCAAAAGATTCTCTCCCTTCTCTAGAACCCACGTTGCAACATATACCGTGTGTTCCTTGCATGTAAGCCATGTGTCTCATCTATATGCTGCCACATGTCATCTTATAATTGGTCCAAATTTTATTTATTTTTTTAATTTTTCTATAATTTTCAAAAATTCCAAAATATTACTAATAGTCTCCAAATTAATTTTTTACCACCAAATAAATTTTAAGTTCAAATAATTCACCAAAATCAATTCAAAATATCCTAATTATACCATTTTTGAAAATTTCTAAAATTCACCAAAATTCTGAAATAATAATATGACTCTCCAAATAATTTTTCGGCTAAAAATTAATTCACAAAAAAAATTATAAAATATCCAACATATACAAAAATTGCCAAATCATATTTAATACATTCCAAATAAATCCACAATTTCTATTTATAAACCAATTTACCCGGAAATGCCAATGAATGCATGTACAATCATATGAATGTGCAAAATCAATGTGTATGTCACAATTAACCTTAGCATGACGTGCATGTTCCTAATTTCACATAAAATTTTCTTAATTTACTAATCTAGCCTTAACATGGGTATCGGGATGTTACAACTCTCCCTTCCTAAAAAAAATTTCGTCCTCGAAATTCTTACCTGAATGATCAAATAGGTAGAGGTACTGATTTCTCATGTGTTCCTCCGTTTCCCATGTAGCTTCTTCACTATAGTGATTCTTCCAAAGGATTTTCACCATTGGAATCACCCGGTTCCTTAATTGCTTATTCTGATTGCCAATGATCTTAACAGGTTCTTCTATATAGCTCAGATTACTAGAGACTTCAAGCTCCTGAGTCGGTATCACATGAGTTGGATCCGACCGATATCGCCTAAGCATGCTTATATGAAACACATTGTGTATTTGAGCCATTTCTGAAGGTAAGGCTAACTTATAAGCCAATGGTCCAATTCTTTCAATTATCTCATAAGGACCAATATACCTCGGACTTAACTTACCCTTTTTGCCAAATTTCAGTACACCTCGCCAAGGTGATACTCTCAGGAATACTCTGTCACCAACTTGATATTCCATATCTCTCCTGTGCTGATCCAAATAACTTTTTTGTCTATCTTGTGCCATTTTAATTCTGCTACGGATTAATTTAACCTTATCTACAGTGTCCTGAATCAATTCTGGGCCTTCGACAATTCTTAAACCCTCTTCATCCCAGTATAAAGGCGAATGACACTTCCTGTCGTACAATGCCTCATATGGAGCCATACCGATACTCTCGTGATAATCGATTATTGTAAGCGAATTCAATCAAAGTTATATACTTATCCCATGATCCCTGAAACTCCAAAACACAAGCTCTGAGCATATCCTCAACAGTCTTGATCGTTCTCTCACTCTGACCATCTGACTAAGGATGAAAGGCTGTACTGAAATTCAGCTTGGTACTCAAAGCAATCTGTAAACTACCCCAAAATCTTGAGGTAAATCTAGGATCCCTATCCGAAACTATAGACACTGGAACCCCGTGTAACCTCACAACTTCATCCACATATCGCCGAGCCAACTGATCTAAGGTATAATTCTCCCTCACTGGTAAGAAATGAGCCGATTTGGTCAGTCTATCCATAATGATCCAAATGGCATCATGTTGCCTCAGAGCCCTAGGCAAACCCATAATGAAATCCATCGTGATTCGTTCCCATTTCCACTCCGGAATAGGTAATGAATGTAATTTCCAATTGGAGCTCGATGCTCACCTTAACTCGTTGGCGTGTTATACATTTAAAACAAACTCGCTACTTGCTTTTTCATGCCAGGCCACCAGTAATGTTGTTTCAGCGTATTATACATCTTGGTAATACCAGGATGCATAGCATAAGCTGCTAAATGAGCTTCCTTTAAAATCTTTGTCCGCAAATTATCAACGTTAGGCACACACAGACTTTGCTTTAACCTCAAAGTATCATCTCTCACCTCAAACTCAGAATCTGGATTCACTTTCAACTTCTCAATTAACTTCACTAAATCTGGATCTCTGCTCTGAGCCTCTTTGATCCTTTCTACCAAAACTGGTCTCAACTTCAAGGTAGCTATCAGTGTATCATTCAGCTCCAAATTCAAATCAACATTCAATGCTCTTAACTGAACTAAGTTTGGTAACCTCGATAATTGTACTTGTGCCACACTTCTATTTGACTTCCTGCTTAATGCATCAGCTACAACATTCTCTTTGCCAGGATGGTACTCAATTGTACAATCATAATCTTTTAACAGTTCTATCCATGTTCTCTGCCTCATATTCAACTCCTTCTGGCTCAACAGATATTTCAAACTTTTATGATCAGTAAATACCTTAAAAGTTTCTCCATAAAGATAATGTCGTCAAATTTTTAAAGCAAACACTACAGGAGCAAGTTCCAAATCATGAACTGGATAATTAAATTCATGGGGTCTCAATTGTCTCGATGCATATGCTATTACTTTACCATTCTGCATGAGTACACATCCTAACCCTTGATGTGACGCATCACTGTATACAACATAACCTCCAAAACCCGATGGAGTAGCTAACACAGGTGCTGAAGTTAACCGATGCTTTAGCTCCTCAAAACACCTCTAACAATCATCACTCCATCTGAAAGGCACATTCTTTCTCATTAGTTTTGTCAAAGGGGCCGAAATCAATGAAAACCCCTCGATAAACCTCCTGTAATACCCAGCTAATCTAAGAAAACTCCGGATCTCAGGCACATTCTTTGGAGCCTCCCATTTCATTACTGCTTCTATTTTCTTTGGGTCTACCTGAATGCCCTGTCCAGACACGATGTGACCCAGAAATACTACTCGATCAAGCCAAAATTCGCATTTGTTAAACTTGGCATATAACTGTTTCTCCCTCATTGTCTGAAGAACCAATCTCTGATGTGCCATATGATCTTCTCTACACCTCGAGTAAACCAAAATATCATCAATAAAAACAATGACAAATTGATCTAAATAAGGTTGAAATACCTTATTCATCAATGTCATAAAAGCCGCCAGAGCATTAGTCAATCCAAATGGCATTACCAAAAACTCGAAGTGCCCATATCTGGTTCTAAATGCACTCTTAGGAACATCAGCCTCAGCTATCCTCAGCTGATAATATCCCGATCTCAAGTCTAACTTTGTGAACACCTGAGCTCCCTGTAACTGGTCAAACAAATCATTAATCCTCAGTAGTGGATATTTATTCTTAACTGTTATCCGATTCAACTGCCTGTAATCAATACACAATCGTAGAGTGCCATCCTTCTTCTTTACAAACAATACCGGAGCTCCCCAAGGTGATACACTAGGCCTGATGAAACCCTTATCTAACAACTCTCAGAATCGGGTTTTCGCCTTCCTTGATTCAGCGCCATGATATATGGAGGAATTGATATAGGAGCGGCCCCTGGGACAATATCAATAGTGAACTCTGTCTCCCTATCTGGGGGTAATCCCGGTAGTTCAGCTGGAAACACATCAAGAAATTTCCTAACAACTGGAATGTCCTGAATGTTTTGTTCATTTCGGGTATCCACCACGTGGGCCAAATAAGCCTCACATCCACCTCGGATCAACCTCAAAGTACTCAGAAATGAAATTAGTCGGGTTGGCCTCGCTCGACTAACTCCTCAAACACCACTCTACCGATTAGGGATTCAAGTACTACCTCCTTCGTATAACAATTCATCACTGCCCTATGAGCAGTGAGCCAGTCCATACCTAAGATGAGGTCTATCTCTCTCAGTTGCAAAATGATCAAATCGGCTTCTAATTCTACCTGATCAATCTTAACTATACACTTTTTACATATCTCGCCGATTACTGTTGTACTACCCACTGGAGTGTTCACTACCAACCCACATTTTAGTGTCTCACGCTTACAATGCAATCTATATGCCAAATGCGGGGTGATAAATGAATGGGTAGATCCTGGATCTAACAGTGCATATGCCTCAAAATTAAAAACATTCAACACACCTGCTATCACATCTGGGGAGTCCTGTGCCTCCTGTCTGGTGATGGCATAGACTCTGGCTTGAGATTGTGGCCGGTTACTTGCACTCACCCCGACACTAGGTCCCGCCGATTGTGTTACGCCTCTACCTCTGCCTCTCAGCAGGTCTACTAACTCTACTTTCTTGAACCAAGTCTCACCATAGTTCTTCCTTTAATTCTAGATCGACTCGACATCTCGTGGCAATCTTTGATCCGATGCTCATATGAGCCACATCGAAAACATGCTCCTGCTACTCCGCCAACACTCACCACCATACTTTTTACCACAGTGCTCACATTCAGGCAATTGGTGTGACTGACTGGTAGGCATCGGTCCTCTACCTCCCCCAGACTAAACAAATCTACCTCCTCCTCGAGATCCAGATTGTCTCGATCTAGATTGGAATCGAGATGATCTGTTATGACGCTTCAAGCTTACGCGTAATCACCGAGATTCATCCTGCCTCTTTTCTTTACCCTCTTGTCTGCTCTCTGCCTGGCCATCTTTCAACAATTGTTCAATTCTGATCAATGCTGCTCGGAGTTCTGTAAAACTGTTCAAGTTAGAAATGTTTATTCTAGTTCTAATCTCCATGTTCAAGCCCTCCTCAAATCGTCTACATTTTTCTTCTTCAGTTGGGATCAATACAGTTGCATATCTCATTAGCTCATTGAATTTGATCTCATATTCTGCTACTGTGAGTCTACCTTGCTTCAGGTCTAGAAATTCTTTCATTTTTCGACATGTAGTTCTCATGGAATACTCTTAGGAAATCCTCCCAAGTCAAACTACAAGGTCTGGTGGTGTTGCCTGAACAGTTTTCCACCACTGATATGCTGGACCTTGCAAAAGTGAGACAGCATAGTCGAATTTCTCCTCTACCTCACAATCCATCTGGTCAAACACTCTTTCAGTTCGCTCCAGCCATCCTTCTGCTTCAGCCGGGTCTGTACTTCCATAAAAGTCCACAGCCCCTTGTTTTCTTAGCTTATCATATCGTTTTTCTTGCCTCACGGGAATTCTCGGAGGCATCTGAGCAAACTCAGGTACAGGAGACTCTAAATTAACTCATACGGACTCCATGTCAGCTAACTCACGAATTGGATCTCCTATCAAAGGTGACCTATAACAAACAAAAGTTGTGATCATTATTGGAATATCTCACTAATTATCACATCTAAACTCATATTTGTCCTTAAAGATGCCAAACCATGCTCTGATACCAAAAATGCAACATCCCACAACCACATGATACATACCCAAACATTCAAGCATATTTAAGTACATATCCTATGATAATGGCATGTTAGAGCAAAAGCAGAACCAAATTATACATGGCATCATCTAACAATATCGAAAAATCACTAAGTTTTAAAACCATTCATTATACTACTCCACACAAGTTTACATTATTTCCTTTAGACAAATATTTATGTTGGGACCCGATCCGGGAACCGGATCCCAACCGAAAAGCAGAAAGTAACACGAAGGAAACAAAACGGATTCAAATAGAATAAATCGCATTGGCTCGAAGACAAACCAAACAAACGATCCAATCGAATTGAAACATAAATTCCGACACCCGTGAACAAATCTTTTAGGAACCACTGTCGCGTTGGAAACCCTAAGACATTTCAAATCCGGTATAATTTTTTTCCCTCTTTATTCATTCCTTTTCTCTTGAATCAATCTCATTCAAATTATAACCATTCCATACAATTCCCTTTTTGGAAACTCATCCTCATCAATTTCAATTCACTTAATTCATCTTAATCATTTCTTATACAATCATATAAATCCTCAAACTCATTTCTTTAAACCCATTTTACGAAATTTAACCAAATTTCAAGAAGATAACTACTGTATTTTGACAGCCCAAAAATTGCAAAGAGTCAAAACACTTCTAAAATGTCCAAACACAATGCGTAATCATCTGACCTCTCGTCCGCATCCAAACACCAATGTAAACCCAATCTTAGTTCTAAACACTTCATCATTCCAATCCATAATACATCTCAATTCAAGTTTACGTACAAAATTTATTCCACAATCATACATAACTCACAACCAAATACATCATAATTTACATAATGACTTTTCAAGCCATAAACAAAACAATACATAATCCATAAACCTTTTCACAACTTCAAAACTAAACTCCAACATTACACATAAAACAAAGCATACAAAAGTATCGGGTTGACATCATACTCGTCTTCCATCCGATCTCCGTGTAAAACACGAGATGAGGATGAAAGGGGGTAGCTTAAGCTCGTGGATAATATATTTATAAACCGAACAATAAGCGGAAAAATCTTTTATTTTTTTTAACTTTTCAAACATTTCCCATTTAAGAATTTCTCCAAAACTCATTTTCAAACTTTTCAATTTCATCAACACTTTCTAAGATTTTCTCAAAATTTTCATTTGTTTCAAAACATTTAAATCCAGCCAGAAATTTCATGCTTGAAAATTTTACTTTCGCTTCTCAAAATCTCAAACCTTTTTCAAAACATGCACGCTTTTAAACATGAATGCATCACATCATAGTCAAATTAAAACACATAACACATCGAATTGGTTTGGTTCTGTCTAACAGACGTCTCACACATTCCATAAGATAATGCGGTCTATGCAACCAGTGAATGAGGGGAGTCCGAGATCGAACTCCTATGCCACTAGCGGGCAGGAGAAGGCTATAACAGTAGAGACAACGACTCACAAAGGACTGACCAAACCCACTTAACACATAACTAAAACGAAATTCAGATGCTCAAGGCACCTTTTAAAATCTCTTGATTTTTCATATTTTCAACTCATAACATCAAATTGTGTCATAATGACACAAGCATATATCCACAAGAATTCACATAATCATCTAATGCAATTCATAAGATCAAATAAATCACATAATAATCACATTCATGATAAAATATGCACTAATTTCTTTAACTCTTTAAATCATAAATCAAATAATTTGAAAACCATGAATTTCATAAATCTTGTATTTTCTAAAACTCATTTTACTCCTTTGAAATCACAATTTCAAACATTTACATCCTTTTTCAAACATTTTTATCAATAATAATTTATCAAAAACCAAACTTTGCTTTCTTTAATTTTCAAAAATTCACATTTAGCTTATAATTCAATAAATAAATATACTACCCACTTCATATCCATGCTAGCATCTTGTCCAATGCTTCAATTTGACCTTTTCTCCTTTCTTCCTTCCAATTGAAAATTTCCTAAATCAATTTCATCAAAATTTAATCTCATAAATAACTTAATCCTTCAATTTGATGCATAAGTCATCAATTCTTACTAATTCCAAGATAGTTACATCACTAATTCAAAAAACTCCCAAATTACAAATTGAACCTAAACCAATCCAATCAAATTCAATATCATAATTAACTTAATTTCTCAAATTGAACTTAGGAAATATCAATTCCTCTCATATTCAAGCTATCTAAATCACAAATTTTCAAAATGCTCAAATTCCAAATTTGGGCATAAACCCTAATTAATTTCCATCCAAAATTAAACCCATAGTACTTAGCAATCATCAAATTTTACTTCATACTCCACAAACCCATTCCATTTTCCATGATTCTAAACCAAAAGTTCAAGAGAAACTCAAATCTTAAAAATTGCTCTTACCTCATTTCTCCTCCATTTTCGAATTTTCTTGGTTCAAGGGGAAGCTCTCTTCATCCTCCACCTTTTTCTCTCTTGGAATGACATTAAGATCTCTCTTCAAGTTTTAGAAAAATCGAGCCCTAGCTTTCTCCCCTTTTTCTCTACCGAAACTTGCTCTCCCTTCTCTCTTCTCTCTTTTGTTCTTTTTCTTTGATCAAATGTCTTGCTTCCCTTGATAAAAACCACAGCTCACTTGCTTTTATAGTGCCATGACATTTAATGAATGAGGAATGACTCATAAGTCCCTCCATTTAAGCCTCTAAACTTAACCCTTTAAGTAAACTTCCAAAATTACCCCTCCATTGGTCTTTAAAACTGACATCTTGTCTGATTATTTCGATCAGGTAAATGAATCCATTTGACAAAACTTTCTTCTAGAGAAATGTTCCTCTATGTCTTACGAATCCAACCCTTCAAGAATAGGATCAATCGGAGTTCTATAGCTCAAGATATCTCCAAAATGCTAAAGTCTGTTCTTCAGACCTGAGGCTGAACACTACACCTAACTTCCGACCAGAATTTGGAAGTCTTAGAGGCTACATTGTCAATCGGCTCCTTCATAACATTTGTAGTCCCATGTCTCTATTTTCATTTGCAAAAAGAATCAAATCGATTGGAGCTCTACCGATCAAGATATCTCTAAAACACTGAACACTGTTCAAACTTTTATAACCGATCAGTTCACAAAAATCCGAGCTATCTTTCTCCATTTAATTCCAAAACTGATCTATGTAGTATGAAAAGATAGAAAAATGTCTTAGGAATCCAACGCTTTGAAAATCGACTCAATCGGAGGTCTACACAAAAAGTTATGGCCAAAAGAAGGAAGAGGGGTCAAAAACACAAAAGCAGACGATGATGTCAACACAGACGCAAGTTAAATGCGTGATGACGCCAAGACAGACGCAAAAATTAAATGCGTGGTGACGTCAGCACAGACGCAAAACTTCGTCTGTGGTGACGTCAGCACAGACGCAAAACTTCGTCTGATCCCCTTTTCCAGAACATCCACACTTAGAAAGATCATAACTTTCTACTCAGAACTCCAAATTAGACACAGTTTGATTCGTTGGAAAGCTAAGAGAAAAATATACTACTTTCCAGAAGGAAATTTTGCCAAAATATATCTTTATAAATTCCAAAATTGCCCCTAAAGTCAGAAGATAAGACTTTCATTCCTGCACCAACACTGCACCCAATGCTTAACTTCATGACAATATTTGAGACTCTTAGGCACATAATTGAAATTCGATGTCTTCTTACAAAATGTAGCCATATGTCTCTAGTTTAATCCAAATTAAGAATCATCTCGTTTAGATTACTAGAGAAAAAGTTATGGTTAAAATACTGAAATATATTCAGTGAACATTTTTCAGATCACTACCAATCTTGTCTCCAAGTCTTTCCTTATCACAACTCATACCAAGATCACTCTTTCTACTCTCTTGTCCAATATTTTCATGTTTTATATCAATGGAAAGATAAAACAACCTCTACAATGTTCATAAAGAACTCCAAAGTAACTTCAACCTCTAGTTAAGTCAATTTTTCAATCAAAGTTTTTACCCGTTTAGCAATCACCTAAGCAATATCCAACTTCAATTTATCATAACTTCTTGCCCCGATATCGAAAAATTGCATACTTTATGGCGTTAGAAAGCTGGCAACATGAACTACAACTTTTATTAAGACCACTTTGGCCAAATATCTCTATATCAGTACAGATTTGCCATTGAAGTTTCTAACACCATTCTAACACATCAACTTCACATATCAACACATCACCAAAAACTCTTCAACTAATTCCTCTCAAACACAATACACACAAATCTATACACAATTGATATTCTTACACAATTGATCTTTCATATCCATATATAAATCCATGTCTCATTAACATCATAAGATAAATGTTTATAAAATTAAATGGCATTCTAAGCCATGCTACAACATCAGTATTCAAGTCCAAGTACAAAAGATACAAAACTCCATCATTCTCCACATATGACTGAAATCTTATTCTTACAATAATCTAACTTAAAACACCACATGCATAACCAAACAAATTGTCTTTGCTTTCTAATTTCTTCAAAATCTTACACTTTCACTTTCTATTTCTTAATTTCAACTTCCATTCAATCCACTTGAACTTTCATAATCCATACAAATATATTTGAAACCCAAAGTTATCTAATCAAACAAATCTTTTCTCATCAATTTCCTTAAGGAAAAAATATCTATAACTCCATTCATATACAAAAACTCTTATCAAATTTTCATCTTCATATTTCTAATTTCCACTGAAAGGTCGGGGTCCAACAATTTACATGACCTCATATAGGTTCTAACAAAAATACAATAAAATACAAAACACGATACTCCTGGAGTCAGCTGACAGACCTCTGATCCATAACAAAATCCAAAAGGTCCTTTAGTCCTGCCTAAGAACTAAGTCTCCTGTCTCGTACCTGAAAAATCACGTTGTAATTTTTATGAGTTTTGCGAACTCAATGAGTGAACCATCATTGATGATTTCACCGGATTACAAACACATACCATATATCTCACATATATTCATTCAGATCATGCATACACGCCAAATATTCACACAACATGATGTATCATATAATCTCACAATCCACATAGCCAAGTACAACAAATAGATCATGACAATTTATCATTCGTTTCAGCTTTACAAATCATTAAATATTATATGCATGAGACTCACATTCTTTCTTCTTATTGTGACCGAGTGCCTATCACAACTTATTCAAATATCGGCCCATAGGGCTCAATCAAACAGAATCACGGAGCATAGCTCTACGCACAAAATCAGAAAATCACGGAGCAAAGCTCGACGTGGAAGCGCTTCATATTGGCAACTCAAGTCACAATGCCTTTATCTGAACATGCATTATATGAAATGCAACAATTTCAGAAAATCTCATATATCACAATCTCATACAAATTCACAGTCATCGGACCTAAAACCGGCATTCAACTTTCATAAAAAATCAAATATCAAAATTTTATATCAAGTCAAAATTCTCCCAATACATGCCCAACTATCAAATTCCTCAGACCTCAGGTCCAGAATCCAGAATCAACTCACAATCAGTTCAATAATATTGGGAAATTTAATAAATTAAATTAAATTCAAATCGAATCAATCCTAGGAAATCATCTAGGTTGACTCACAGAACGCTCCAATATGCTATTGCCTGGATGGTCCGGCAATGTCTGTCTGGCGTCCGCTTGGTTTCTCTAAAACATATACAACACATTCACAAAGATCACACTTTTGCTCAAATATACAAGTATGTCTTTATGCACATCAATATATATAGAAAGTATGCACAATGCATGTTCAATGACAATTACGGGGTACTCTATTGCGATCCTTATTAACAAATCATTCGGATAACAAAGCCCTCATTAATGTCGTTTGTATTTCTACATTGGACCATAACAAAAAAAAATGTGAAATCCATTACAAACTTAATTGGATACTTCATATTTTCTATCCATATAATTTCAGGTCAACTTTGCATAATTAATCTGTAGGGTAAATGACAAAAATAGGCTACACTTCCTTCTGTAAAGTTGTTCTACATTGTCTTAAGTTTCTAACGCCTTCAAGATCATCCAATTCGACTTAGTATCCAATGAGTTATGCACAAAATACCACAGACTGTGCACATTTGAACCTTTGGCTAGCATGTGATCATATCCTCTAATTGTTCAACTCATATCTTTCAACTCAGACATCCAAAAATTACAAACTTTATATCAATTTAAAGATAAAAGAACAAGCTACAACTTTGGTGAAGACACCTTAGTCTAATTCAGCCTATATCAATACAGTTTATTCAATAATCACAGGACATGATTTCTGTCCCTGACTATGCTTCAGCTTAAGATACAACTCACTTACATGCAAATTTTGAAAATCATAAGGACATAATTAAAATTCGACCTCTTCACAAAAATTGTAGAAATATATCTCTAGGTTATTATGAATAAAAACGAACTCATTCCAAAATTTACAGCTCAAGGTATAATTAGAAAACCGAAGCATGATCATGAAAATTTCCAGTTCAGAATATTCCAGCAGACCTCCACACTTTCATTCTATGAATCAATTCAGAAAATTCTAAATTTTTATGGAGAGAAAGAAAAATGTCTTAGAAATCCATTGGTCCAAGTTTCATATTATTTGGAGTTCGGATGAAAGAGTTATAGGCAAAAGATTGATAGTTGTTCAATTAAAAACTCAAGATTTTAACCCACACATATAAACCATCAACTTTTCTCTCTCTATCACGCCATTTTCGTTTTCTCCACCAATCCAGATCATTTTTTTCACTCTTCTTCCTCTCTTCCACTTACCCTATCATCTTTAAATTATACCCTCTCATTGTCTCTTTCATTTGCAACTTATCTTATGCCAAAACTACTCAAAATACAACATTAGTTATAAATACCAAAACCAAATTTTACTATTCATCATCTTCTTCATCGAACCCATTTTTTTTCTTCTCATTCTTTTTCCAACTTAATCACTTCTAAACGTCTACTATACTTGTTTATACTCATTGAAACTTCCAAACAATTCGGAAATAACTCTAAACTTCAACATCATAAATTTAAATCCTCATTTTCACTTTCTCCCTCTACTGTGTTTTATAACTTTTGCATCTCTCTTTCTTTTCTTTTCTTTTTCCATCACAACAGCCCACGGTTTCTGTCATTTTTCTCCATAAACCACTACACCTTATTATGCTCTATGTTTTCTCAAGCTTTAACCTCACATAAATCCATCTCCAACAATTACCTAAACATTACCGCATATATAACCAAAAACAGAGCATGTCACGTTACTGCATATATAAATATCTGCACATCTTTTAAGTTTTTCATTCCTATATCATGCAACTCATATGTAAGTCCTCTATATCACTATCTTCTCAGTTCAACGCAACAAAAATGAATCTAAATCTAAGATTCGCATCCACAACCGAGATCAACATATTCATTCATGTTCATACATTTTCAAAAACATTCACATACATCTACAAGAAAAACATAGCTTGAATATCGTGAACATCCCACCATCACACTTCTTAAACTCATACATGCATATATAAATTTACACCGAACAATATACTTATCAGAAGGGCTACTTACTTGGCTTAGCTATTTGCAGCAGAAAAAGGGAAACCAAAAGAGCATAAATTTCACAACTAATGTTTGCAACAAAATCTCCAGTATAGATAATAATGAGCAGAGCTTCGGTGGTTGAAAGGCATTATATTGACTCCACATATATAAGTAACAATTAGGTTGGTAAGGTTGAATTCGGTGAGAGATCTAGATAGGATTAGGAAAGCAAATGAAACCCAGAGGAAAACAAGTTGAGAAACATGCGGTGATAAACCAAAAGATTCTCTCCCTTCTCTAGAACCCACGTTGCAACATATACCGTGTGTTCTTTGCATGTAAGCCATGCGTCTCATCTATAGGCTGCCACATGTCATCTTATAATTGGTCCAAATTTTAGTTTTTTTAATTTTTCTAAAATTCTCAAAAATTCCAAAATATTACTAATAGTCTCCAAATTAATTTTTTTACCACCAAATAAATTTTTAAGTTCAAATAATTCACCAAAATCAATTCAAAATATCTTAATTATACCTTTTTTAATTTCTAAAATTCACCAAAAATTCTGAAATAATAACATGACTCTCCAAATAATTTTTTGGCTAAAAAGTAATTCACAAAAAAAATTATAAAATATCCAACATATACAAAAATTGCCAAATCATATTTAATACATTCCAAATAAATCCACAATTTCTATTTATAAACCAATTTACCCGGAAATGTCAATGAATGCATGTACAATCATATGAATGTGCAAAATCAATGTGTATGTCACAATTAACCTTAGCATGACGTGCATTTTCCTAATTTCACATAAAATTTTCTTACTTTACTAATCTAGCCTTAACATGGGTATCGGGATGTTACAGAGGGCTCCGCAGACGTAGGCAAAATGTGTCGAACTGCGTTATCAAACTTTCAGTGTCTTTACTATTTTGCGTTTGTGTGATTTGGCGTCTGTAAAATTATTAATCACTTTGGTTTTTCAATTGGTATCAGAGCAAGGTCACCGATACAGAACTTGGTAGCAAGTTGGTGCAGATCCTAGATTCGCAGACATGGCTACGAGAGAGCCTGACATTCAGTAGTACATGGTTGGACGCATCTAATGATCATTGATGATAAAAGAGAAGCAGATCAGAAAGGTCCGTCTAAATGGACAAGAGTGGAAGAAGAAAGTGCATTGGAAAATTTACAAGCAATACATGCGATATTCAATGCTGTTGACGAAGGACGCTTCTCAATGATTTCAACGTGTGAAACAACAAAAGAAGCGTGGGACATGTTACAAACTATTCATGAAGGGTCTAAATCTGTGATATCGTCAAAACTACAGATGTTAGCTGTGCAATTTAAAGAGCTGAAGATGGATGAGAATGAGACTATTGGAGATTTTCATGAAAGATTGAGAGATATAGCCAATCAAGCTCATCAACTAGGGAAGAAGTACTCTAATGTGAAATTGTTCAAGAAAACGCTGAGATCGCTGCCATTGAGATTTATTCCAAAAATTGCAGTAATAGAAGAGGCTCATGACATTGATAATCTGTCATTGGAAAAAGTTATCGGCATTCTTACAAATTTTGAGATGAATCTCTTAAGAGGTAAGCAAGAAAGAAACAAAGGATTAGCATTGAAAGTGAAAGCCGAAAAAAGTGTGAACAATACAGAAGATGAGTCAGATGAGAATGAAGACATGGTATTGCTCACTAGAAATTTCAGTAACTGACTGAAAAAAATGAAAAAGGACAGACCCGAATCTAGACAATATGGTGGAAGTTCATCAAGTAATAACCGAAGACAACAAGTCAAGGCACAAAGAGGCGAATGGAAGGAAAAAAGAATACAGTGTCATGAATGTCAGGGATTTTGACATATTCAATCTGAATGTGCTAACACGTTGAAGAAACAAAGAGGAAAGTCCTTCACAACCACCTGGAGCGAAAATGAATCTGAAAGTGATTTCGGCAGTGAAGAAGAAATAGCAAATAATGCTGCATTAGTTGCATTACACAGAAAAAGTCCAGTTACTTGCTTAACAGTAACTGAGAAGGAAGTAATTGACAGCAGAATAGGGACAAAATTTGAAAATTTTGAAATCAGTTCAGCTCGAGATTCTATATCAGACTATGATAGTGACAGAAGTGATCTTGATGATAAAAATGGGGATATTTATGAGGATTACAAAGCTATATATGAAAAATGGGTGAAAACGTGTAGAAAGAATGAAAGATTGGAGGAAGAGAATCTTTGCCTAAAAAATACCATACAAGAATTAGAAAAGAAGTTGATGTTAACTTCGGATGAGCTTGGTGAAGTTAGAATGAAATTGATGAGTACTGAAAAGGGATTGAGGATATTGAATGGAGGCACCGAAAAACTTGATAAGTTGATAGAAACTGGTAAGGTTAAAGGAAACTTCGAAGGCATAGACTATAAAGGCGAGTGTTAGAAAGTGAATGAAGAAAATTTTGAAATATCTAGATCAGCCCAAAAGGTAGAAGCATCAAAAAAGAGTCGAAGATTTATACCCACATGTCAGTTTTGTGGAGTTATTGGACATATAAGGCCAAGATGTTATTAGTTACCACAATTGATGTTTCAAAGGGGTTATAACCAAAAATATAGATATTCTTCATTAAATTTCTAGCAGCATCCTATGGTATCGAAGCAAGCTTGGATTAGAAAGTATAAGCACAAAAATGTAGTGAAAGAAAAACAAGAAAATGCCCAGATTTGTAGTTAGTTACTGCAGATGAAGTAACTGCAGAAAGTGACTCACAGCTAGTTACTGCAGATAGAGCAGCTGCAGAAAGTGGTTTACAATTAGTTATTCTTTGAGAAGTAATCTGCGAAACTGAAAACTTTCGCTATTACTTGGATGATGAACCAACTAAAACAATAAAAGCTTATTTGAACGTAGGCTCTTCATCTCGAATCCGAAGAAACCATCCAACAGAAAATGTTATTGGGGATGTGAGCGAAAGAAGAAAAACAAGAGAAAGAAAAAGGGTTGATTATCAAGAACTTACAGGAAACTTGCGTTATATATCTTCATTCGAGCCAAAGAAAAACACCAAGTTTGAGATTCTTCGAAGGACACAGGGACAGTGAACTTTATATTTTTGAAGTATTTTTTGTGTTGTTAAAAAAAATTAAAAAAAAGATACAAAAAAAGATACAAAAAAGGAAAGAAAATATTTTCTTTAGTTCTTTAGTTTTTTTGTTTCTATTGTCGTTTCATCTTTTTAGTAGTTTGCACTGTGATTTTTATTTGGCTCCACCGAAGACTTCTCAAGTCTCTCATTGGTATGGATCTTTCTTAGGTATCTCTCTCTTTCGGGCATATCTCTCAGTGTTTTGAATGGTGGTAAATTGTCATAATTGACGTACTTATGATTCTTCTTCTGCATCTATGGTTGATCATTATGATTATGCATTTTGATACTGCTTTGTCTCAAAAGGTAGATATCAGATTGTTTATGGTGAATGTTCCATCCAGGGGAAGATTTTAGGTATATGTTTGACTATTCATCCTACTTTTTAGCATCTTTTTGTCCCAAGGGGGAGAAATTTGGATGGTTGATGATCTTTAAAACTTGATGTTTGATGAAGGGGGAGCATTGTGAATCTCATCTTTATATGTCCAAATATGATTATTTATGTGGAGTGCTAGAGTTGTGACAAAAATGCCAAAAAGGGGGAGATTGTTAGAATATATTTTATATATTCTTTATTTAATTTTGGCATTTTTAAATTGGACATATAAAAGATGGAGTTTGTCTTTTATTAGAAATCCATGTAGTTATTGCCTCCTTATTTGATTTTAAAAAGGAATCTATGAGATACATGCGATAAGGATGAAATATTTAGTTGATTCTTTGAAATCTTTTAATATTTGTGTATATCTCCTAATTACGGAAGGTGTCTTGTGATATACGGTGGTTTAAAAAATCTGCAACAGGTTTCCTTTTTGGTTTTAATACACATGCGTGAATATTGGTGTTGAAGGGTTGTGTGGGTCATGAAATTAAAGAAGGGGTTTTTTTGGTTTTGTTGGCTGCGAATGATTTGTGGGGCTGCACTTTTGACCCACTGCTGATAGCTGATAAGAGATCACGCATGATTTTGGGTTGTTGATTTTTTCCTGGATCTTTGAAGAAGGTTATTAGTGCTGATGGATGTGTGGTTTCTCGGTGGAGCAACTTTATCCTACTGTTGAAGAATTTCAGATCTGGGAAGTTATCATTCTTTGTTTTACTTATTATTATCTTTGAGTGATTTAGTTACTGTTCTTGTTTTTCAAAAGAGTGTTGAGAAAATCTTCTGTCGAGGTTAATACGAGGCGATTGTATTATTGGGTGTGAAAATCTTTCACTGGTAGTTAGGTTGTGGGATAGTTACAAAAATTAAGTGGTTAGATTAATCTTGTGTAATTTTGTTGAACTACAGTGAAAGTAATTAATCTGGGTGAGGGTCCCGCAGACGTAGGCAGAATGTGTCGAACTACGTTACCAAATTTTCAGTGTCTTTACTATTTTGCGTTTGTGTGATTTATAGTCTGCGAAATTATTAATCACTTTAGTTTTTCAAAATCATAATATCTCACAACTCGTAACCTCAGGTTGGAAGGTGTAGTGCGCGATGTTACGAATACTATATCATGTTTAGTATCGGATTGGGTTCTGATTTGGTACTGTACCGATACTGATTAATATTGGGTATCGTTTCGGGTAATTTTTTAATTTTACAAAATAGTCCCTGATTTTTCAAAAATTACAAAATAGTCCATTATCATATTGTACAGTTGTAGTTTATTTAATTTAACTTTTTTTGTTTATATCTTATCTATTTTAATTTATATATATCTTTATTATATTCTAATTATTTCTATATATAATAATTATTTATATATAATATATATCTATATATAATAATTTATTGTAAAATAATTCAAAATTTTGAATTATTAATTATTTTCTGTTTTATCAAAATTTTAAATTATTTATTTAGAATTATTGTTTTTTACGTTCCATTTCATTTTAGATTTAATTAGACACAATCAAAATTTTAATTTAATATATAAATGTAATTTAATAATTATTAATAAATATAATTAAATTTAAAATATATTTTAAAATATATAAATTTCAAATAAATCTTAATTTAATATTTAAAATATAAAAAAATTAATATTAGTTTATAAATAATAATTTTAAATTATTTATTTAAAAAATAAAATATTTTTATTAAGTAAATGTTATATAAAATATTTAAATAAATTTAAATAAAAATAATTTATTTTAAGTTTTATTTAATTTATAATTATTATTAGTAATAAAAATATTTATTATTATTTTAAAACTTTAAAAAAAAGGGGGGAAGGAGAGGTAGGAAGGAGAGACGAAGATTTTGAATATTTTGCAAAAAAAATTCTCAATTTTTTAAAATTTTTAATACTGGCTGAAATTTGGCCGGTATTTTAAATACGAGCTAGTACTGCCAAAACGGGCCTTTACCGATCGATATTTAAATCCGATACTAGAACTTAATATTCCATATCGATTTTGGTCCAATACGTGACAACCGATACGGTCCCTTATTAAGTATATATACTAAGGACGAACGGGATGGACAACCACGCAATCCATCCCGTTCGTCCATTTAATCCAACGGTTATTGCCCCCCTCCCCCCCGATCCATATGTCATGGTTATTATTTCTATATTGGCACTGTTCAATGTTCTGTCTTTATTGTTATTACTCTCCCCATTTCATTCATTTATTCAATCAAAGTTGCAGAAAGTTTTCTCTATCATTCTTTAGCTCTCCACCCTTGATCCTTTTCTTCTCTCCTTCTTTAGCTTCTCCGCCTCACATCTACCGCTGCGCAACACAGAACCTTCCTTCCTTTTCTTCATCTTAAAACTCTAAACATTGCATATCTGCAAATCTCAAGGTTTTATTCAACATTTGGAGTTTGTCTCTGTCTAAACCTTTCAAGTTTACAATTGTGGTAAGCTCTCCTTTTTTATGTGTAAAGATGGTATTTCAGGTTTACAACTATGGTAAGCTCTCCTTTTTTCTTCTGCGGTTTTATTTCAGTCATGGTTTTCTATTTCCTTTTTCTGTTTGCATTTTTTGTTTCAACTTTCATCGAGCTTTTATTATGTGTACAGATGGGTAACGATTGGGGTTTACAACTGTGGTAAGCCTTCCTTTTTCTTCATTCATGGTTTTGTATTTCCTTTTTCTGTTTGTGTTTTTTCCTTCGACTTTCATCGACCTTTTAGTCTGTGTGCAGATGGGTAACGATTTTATTCAAGATTTGGAGTTTCTCTCCAACAAGGCCTTACGGGTTTACAACTGTGATAAGCTTTCCTTTTTCCTTTCCTTTAATAATGATTGATATTTATCCAGTTTAATTTTTTCCTTCGACTTTCATCAAGATTTTATTATGCGCAGAGATGGATCAACTGGGTTAAAAGAGAGAGACGATCGATTTTCTTTTCTGTTGCTTTATCATTCATGAGTTAGTTTAGCTGGCAAAGATTTTTTCCCTCCAATCGACGGACTTAGCCCTGTTGCTTCTCATCTTTTCTGAAGTTAAGTGTATTTAAACAATAACTTTGACTTCTTATACCCTTCCTATGTGATTAAAGATTTACGGTTTTAAGTCTGGTTGCTGTTTGATCAGTTGGTAACACAACTTTGTAGAATTTTTATCATACTCTGTATGATAGTAAAAGCATTCAAGATATAGTAAAAAAATCTTTTTAATTTGCATATTCTTCTTATATGTAATTTGCTCGGACGCAAGATTTTTTGAAATTTTGTTATTGCTTAGGTTTATGCTGAATTGATCACAGTTTAAATGTCCATGGTCCTGGAATTTAATTGATGTCGTCCACAATGATAATGGGACCAGCTGTCTGATGTTTCCATGCAATTTTTTTGAAGCTGCTTTGTTCTGTTGATGTTATGTAAAATCACTATAAGAAATAATCAATTTATCGACGGAAAATTCCGTCTATTTTATGTCGGTAAATTTCATCACCGACAGAATTTGGTGCCCGAGAAATCGGTCGCTAAAGGTATCATAGTTAAAATTACTGACCGTAAAATTATGTCGGTATTTTACCAACGGTATTAGCGACGGTAACTTGTTTTCAGAATCAATTTAACGATGGAAGAGGTCAAGTGAGAAACCGTCGGTGAAATTTAGCAACGGACTAATTTCCGTCGGTGATCCGAAGGTAACCTCAACCAATTTGCCGACGGTTGAGTTTACCATCGGTAAATTTCTTCAACATTTTCGATGGAATATTTTTCCGTCGATAAGAACTAAGTATTTTTTTTATTCTATTGTTATAAAAATGTTATATTATATATATATATAATTTATTTATTTGTATTACATTTTATTATTTGTTTATAATATATTAATTTGTATATATAATTTGATGAATGAGAAAATTAATTAATAATATAGTGTATAAAGTATTTAATTTAATAATTAAAACATAACAAAGAACAAATCTTATGTTTTTTAATTGAAAACAAATGACAAGGATAAGCTAATGTCGTGGTGATAGTGGATGCTCTGAACTGTTAACCCACCTCTTTAACTGTTCCATCTCCTGCCTAAGCTGAGCATCTGCTCCATTTGCTCTCTCATCTTAGTCATTTGCTCCACCTCTGCTCTCATCTTAGCAAGCCGCTCCATCTCCTCTCTCATCTTAGCTGCCTGCTTCATCTACTTCATCGACTCTCTGATCTTTGATACCTGCTTCAGCTCCTCCCTCATCTTCTCACTCATCTTTAGACTCATCTCTTCTCTCATCTTAGCTATCTCCTCCATACGCTCTATACGTTGATTAACTAGCTGCTCCCTCAACGTGTCCACTATGGCCCGGAGCTCGGATACTTCATAACTTTGCGATGGTCGAGCAGATGTTGCTGTACTGGACAGGGAATAGCGCGAATAACAGGTGTTTGCATATGAACTTAGGCTGAATATTCTTCCCCGGACCTCCATATCTGTTGACCGAATTACGCTTTGATATGGACATTACCGCAGGTGATGTCCAATACTCGATCCAACGAGTCTAAATTTTCTCCGAAATATAACGCGGTCGTGCACTAACCTTGTAACATCCCGTTACTGTTAGCAAGGGTATTTTGGTATTTATGAGCCATACTGATAGGTTTCACTTGCATTCATTGATCGAGCATGATCTTGGCCTCTAATTATAGAGAACAGTACTTATTGCATATGCATTTATTCTTAGATACGTGCATTCATGATTTTCGAGTTTGATTGTGACTATGGACCGATTTGGGTGATTGGATTGGGAGTTAATTGAAAATTAGAGTAATTAAGTTCAATGGTGATTTAATCTTGTTTATGGGTGATTGGTAATTTATAGAGACTTTTAGAAAATTTTCGGAAATTCGGAGAAAATACCGGATGGAAATATTTGAGTGATCAATCGATTATCAGTATAGTATTGAAAGGGTCATCCCATGGCAATGGAAAAATTAGAATTTTCGATAGAAAATTTATGTGTTAAGCCATTGAAATTGAGACTGAAATTTGGGTGATTTGGAGAGTTGGGCTATAAATACTAGGGTTGAAAGAAATTTGGGAAAAGTTTGCTAAGGCATTTTCCATTTTCTCTTCTTTCCCTTTACGGTGATTTCGATTCCTCCCAGCGGTGAGAGATCCTTTGATTTCTTTTGGCTTCTTCCTTATGGTAATTAGTCTAATATGTCTCTCTGATTGATAAAGGTTGGAAGCCTTGAGATTGGTAGATCGAGGATTTTGAAGGATTTCTAGGGTTTCGTGATTTTGAGAGATCTGTGGATTCGATCTGTGATTGGTAAGTTTTATGGTTTTAATGTTGTCATTAATGGTTTCTCTGCATTTATGGCATTTATTATGTCCGATTGGGTGGTTGAGAGTGTTTATTGATGGGTTCTTCTCTGGTGTTATCGTGAGTGTGTAAGAGTTAAGGGATTGGTGATCGTTGTAAGCTTGAGGCTTTCATCAAGAAAGTTTGCTTCTTTCTTGCCTTAGATAATACGATTCGTTGGTGATTGAGTTATATTGATGATTGGTTTAGATATTTGATGATTATATATATATTAAGGTTTCCGACGATGAAATTGATGAGTTATGTGTGTTGATAAATTAAGGAAATGGTTCTTGGAAGGAATAGAAGCTAAGGATTTGTTGTATTTTGTGTATCGAATTAATTGAGAGTTGTTCACAGAGGAAAATTTGGGTTAGAGTTTGAGTCGGGGATGCGGAACACCGGAATTGTGTTTAAGGATGTGTTGGGAAGAAGGAGAACTGGTAGAGGAGCGAGAGCTCGGTAGATGGGCGAGAACTGGTAGAGGCGAGAGCTCGGTGAGCGAGAACTGGTAGAGGAGCGAGAGCTCGGTGAGGCGAGAACTGGTAGGAGCGAGAGCTCGGTGAGACGGGCGAGAATGGTGAGAGGAGAGCTCGGTGAGACGGGTGAGAACTGGTAGAGGAGCAATAACTCTGAGGCGGCCTATGGGCATACGGGTGAGCACCAGGCGCACCCCTGGTCGCGACCTCCACCCTAGTTGTCCGAAGAGGTGTGTTTGAGGTTTTTGGAATTGGGACTTAGAAAATTACAAATTCAGTCGACTAAGGATTTAAATTCAAATTGGAGTTTTAAATTGGAAATTGCAATAGAGGTTTTGACCGAATGAATAGGAAATGGTTATAGAGAATAGGAATTGAGGAAATTGACTGAATTCTAGGAATGGAGCAATTACTGTCGATCAACTGAACTAAGAGTCAGGAATTGGACCTAAGAGTCCAAAATTGGGTATTAGCACCGGAAATCGTGAAAATACATTGTACATCATTTCATTGAGACATATGCATTACTGTACGGTAAATTGAGCATCTAGTAATGGGACTGTACTTTACTGTTACAGAGGCACCGTTGGACCGTCGTTCCACGGACATTCTTTGGGACTTCGAGCGAGAGCTCGGAGTTCTGGTGAGTAACCTAGTTGGTTTCTCAAATTTCGGGTGCTTACATGCTTCTTGTGAATTACATGCAAAGGTGAATTATATGACTACCGTATGACTCTTGGCATGTAATGGATTGAATTGCATGTTTCTTGAATTGAATCGTCTCATTACGTGATCTTGGATGAACACCGGGCTTTATAGCCACACACCGTAAATTATCGAACATGGTACTGCATGCATAAATGCATGATCAC